>JAJJMC010033881.1:0-10651 GCA_023531435.1 Papaver californicum | reverse complement strand
AAGAATTTTCGAAAAGAATTGTTTGTTCTCAACCTAAAGTAGAATTTCGAAGTACTAAATATACGGGGCATAAAGAGTCAAAGAATATTCATAAAACGATTTAATACGAGGTTTCAACGAGTCCTTCTACTAATCAAACAATGAACTATACGTGGCATAGAACATGAAAAATCATCGAGACGGTAAAACGTTGAGAGAGAGACAAATTAATAATATTTAGTTCATACAGTAAATAACCCTAGTTTCGAAACACAAATAAAAATCATCTCTACAAGTTCATCCTTTCGCCCTAACAAGGGAATTAGCCCAACATGGCTTTCTCAAAAGCCATAAAAATTAATTAAGAAAAATAAACTAACCCTTTTCAGTGTTCCTTCGACTTCATCGATTCTGTCCGAAAATCTCTGTACGTGAAGCTTGACTCTTCAGGTATCTTAGTATGTTGTCTTGGCACTGTGTAGTATCTTGTCTAAGGTTCTGTATCTCTCTAAGTAGGTATATCTTCTATCAGGCGTGAGTGGTCCCCCCTCCAAGGTTCTCTACAAAGCTATATATAGCCTTCAAAACCAAATCTTTGTACAATTCAAATTCCTTGTCATACACGGCTTCAATCACCAACTAATAACTTTCATAAACTCATCAGGACTCCACCGTTCAACATTCCATAAGAAACAAGGCTTACGCCACCTAGTTCTTTCCTAACTTCTTGTGATAAACTTGACTTCACGGCCAAGCCAAACTCCCCCTGACTCCGTATCCCACTTAAATCCAACAACACCCATCAGCCATCAAATACTAATGACCCACTGTTTAACAAGCACGACAACTCCTCCATATCTCGAACTAATACAGCCTCCAGCTCCACCAACAGCCATCAGAGACCTTGATTAACGTCTCATCTCATCCCTGGCATAGACTGCCACAGATTCATCTTAGTTCCACGGTTGCTGCTTCATGTCTCGAGCAACAGCAAAGCCATCATCACACTTTCTCTTCACTGCCATACACTTGAAGCTCCAGTTTATTACCGTCAACTCCATGAAGAACATGCACCTTCACTGCCATCCCATTCTTAACTGCAATTCATTCATCACCAACATAGTCTACAGCTCTATCGCTGCAACTTACAGGCTCGAGTCATCAGCAGTTTAAACATAACTTCTCCGCCATTCACAGACCATATCCACCATTGTAGACTTCAACCATCACTTCCAGCTCTTCACCGTAACAACCCCAAACCTTGTAACAAACTCACAGACCAAAGAAATGAGCTTAAACGTCTACAGCTCCACCTTATAAACTGCCGTCAATGGCATTAACTCCAGCAACTACCACCATCTTCACTGCCTTACATCACGTTGTTGTGATCATCATCACAGCACCATGATCAATCATCGTCGTACACAGACCCAACCATCGCTCCATGATAGACCCATCAACCTCACGTAACAGCGTCACCACCGAGTTCACCTGACTCCATTGATTGCTGCCATAACCCATCACTGCCAAGCTCGAGCTACATCAAATACACAGCAAACCAACCATCGACCACCTCTATGCCTTACAGACTCTTCGTTTTGAAGAGAAGAAAGAAAGTGGCGCCTTAAACAAAGTTTGAATCTTGGCAGCCCTGAGTAGAATGGCTGGTGCCATTAACATAACCCAATCAACTGTCAGTCTCACGAAACCGACAGTTGAAGTAATACTGGCTACTCCTTAACCTATGACTGGGTGTAAATATCCGGTCACTTGAAATGACCATTTTACCCTTTATTCTTGTATCGCTCATAACTTTCTCATACGAAGTCGGAATGACTTCGTTCTTTCGCCGTTGGATTCGTAATCAAATTCTCTACAAGATAGAGGGTAGAAATCCTGGAATGGACTGAGCTATACTGGGTATTTGGCAATTATTCTCTTGTAAAGCTCTATTTCGCTTATTTCAGAGACGTAACCTAATAAAACGCACAAACTAGAAAAGTAATAATAAAACACGGTAATTCACACAAAATCTAGCAAATAAGAATAAGGAAACGATACTTAAAATGTATAAATTATGCACTTATCAAATTCCCCCACACTTGCCTTTTGCTAGTCCTCGAGCAAACTACAAATCTAAACTACTCTAAAACACAACTCCCTTTCGTTGAGGAAACGGTTACACTTAGCATGTGTAACAAGCCTTTAAACCCCTAGGTGTCCCTAGTGGACGAGTTATAGTCTCGTGAGGGTTTACAAGAGATTTACCCACAAAACCTACTACAACTTCTAAATAGTCCAAAGCACCTGCATCCAAAAAGCTAGGAAGACATAAAGTTTCTGAACACTAACAATAAGAAGTTAGAAGTATAAAGAACATTATTCTCATGCTTAACTCTTGAGTTAGGAGAAAACCACCATGTAAAAGAATCTAGGTTCGAGAGTGACCGAATATTTCTGCCTCACCAATAGGGTTTTATGAATTTGACACTCAAAGGACGCACTTTATGGTTCACACATGTGTGCAGGCAGGAATGAAGATAGAAATCCTACACACGTTAATTGGTAGGGAGGAAAGGTAACCTTACGAATCATATGAAGATGTTATCCCATAGAAAGTGGGACGAAAAAGAACCCCTTTTTATTTTTCTAGTGACCTCTACTAAAGAAATCAACCACTATGCAAGGATGGGAATGCTTACTTACCTTCTCATCCGATCGGCAATCAACACCACTCTCACAGCATCCAATAGAAACATCTTCGGTCTTTAACTGTAGATGATGAACTCTTGAACTTCGTAGAACCTTGAATTTATAACTCATTTCCTCAATTTCTTGTTATTAGAAACTTCTCTATAGATTTCTTCTCCCCCACGGCCTTATTGAAAGAATACAAAAGAAAATCTACACTAAAGCAAGGATAGTTGTTTTTTTTTTTTTTTTTTTTTGACATTACAATATAAACTGGAAAAAAAATGATGAAATTACTACGACCGTGGGATAAAAAATTTACCACTTGATTCTGAACTTCACTAACTCACATCTTTTGATTTCTTTCGTTTTTGTACATAAGTCTTTAACATGTTAATTGTATTGTTACTTTACTTGAATACGAAATTTGCTCTTTCTTAAACGATAGCCTTTAACCCTTAACTGACTTCAAATTTTTGATATTCTGCTTGTTGATAATATGTTTCTATGGACCTGTTATTGTCGAGAGAATGGTGTTAACTGCAAACAAGACTACAAGATAGAGTTAGCAATTCTGATGGCACCCTCATGATTGATAGAAATAGCACTCAAGAGATCAAAAAGTAGTGCTGAAATTGGTGCGAGGTTAGGTAGCTCATCATTCTACCCGGAATTTGCACATATGAAATACTCTAAACGAACAATTTAAGGTTTGGTGCCTCACTCATGGGTATTGAATGATCAACAACTCTAATACTGTATTCTCTACTGGCAGTTTAAGTCCATTTTTGTCAGCTCTAGCCTCTCAATAACTAAGCGCTCCGAATATAGTTCTCTAATACTTCTAAGTTCAGTTTTTTCGGTTTAGAACTCCGTATGTAAACGTAGCAAGAAGTATACTAAGTGACTCTAAAATATCTAAAAGTTGGAGGTTTTCATGCAAATAATTTCAAAAAAATTAAAAATTTTCTACCTAATGTATACTTAAGTACTCTATATGTTTATACTCCCCCGCACTTAAACTTTACATTGTCCTCAATGTAAACTAACTTAGCCAATGTAAAATCAAGATGGGAAATCCTAAAATGGCATAAAACAAGCAATCAAAAACTAAACAGATAAGGTGAAGGAAACAAATTTGATGGGTTGACTCCCATGAAGCAAATGATACTTGAATCCCTGCTAAAAAGAAACAAAAACGAAAATCCTACTAATATACACTAAACATGGACTCAAATATTATTAGTCTTGATAAACCGGGTCTTCGAGGAGGACAGTTTCCACCTCGGTGTTTGTAAGCTCTAAATAGGGTTTCACTCTTTGTCCATTAACTTTGAAAACATTACCAGATTCTCTATTCTCAAGTTCGACAGCCCCATGAGGGAAAACTGCTTTGATATAATACGGGCCTGTCCAACGAGATCTTAACTTACTAGGAAATAAATGCAACCTAGAATTATACAAGAGAACTTTCTGTCCAGGTTCAAACGACTTTCGACTAATCGACTTATCATGAAATGCTTTAGTCTTCTCTTTGTAAAGCTTTGCATTTTCATATGCATCATTCCTAATTTCTTGTAACTCATTGAGCTGAAGTTTACGATGATTCCCAGTTGTAGACAGATCAACATTAAAGGTCTTAATTGCCCAGTAGGCTCTATGTTCTAACTCAACAGGTAAATGACAGGCTTTTCCATAGACAAGTCTAAAGGGAGACATCCCAATGGGTGTCTTATAAGCAGTTCGATATGCCCAAAGTGCATCCAATAACCGTGTAGACCAATCTTTACGATTAGGATTAACTGTTTTCTCTAATATCTGCTTAATTTGTCGGTTAGAAACTTCGACTTGACCACAAGTCTGGGGATGATACGGTGTAGAAACTTTATGTGTAATGGAGTACTTACTCAAAAGCGTCTTAAAAGATCTATTACAAAAATGTGATCCTCCATCACTAATAATGGCACTAGAGGTACCAAATCGAGAAAATATGTATTCTCTAACGAACTTGATCACAACATGGCGGTCTTCGTCTTGGTAGGTATTGCTTCTACCCATTTAGACACATAATCAACCGCTAATAAAATGTAGACGTTACCATTCGAAGTGGGAAAAGGTCCCATGAAGTCTATCCCCATACATCAAATATCTCAACTATCAATATGGAGCTTAACGGCATCATATTCCTCCTAGTAATCTTACCTAACTTTTGACACCTATCACAACTCTTGCAAAACTAGTGAGAATCATAAAACAAGGTTGGCCAATAAAATCCACATTGTAAAATTTTTGCAGCAGTTTTCTTAGCACTAAAATGGCCACCACAAGCATAAGAATGGCAAAAAGTGATAATACTCCTAACTTCATCATTAGGCACACATCTACGTATAATCTGGTCAGGACAATACTTGAATAAATACCAAAAGAAATGCTTAACCTCAGCTAAAAATTTAATTCTATCTTGTTTTGACCAATCTTCAGGTATTCGACCAATAGCAAGATAATTAACAATATCCGCATACCAAGGCAAGTGAGAAATAGCAAACAATTGTTCATCAGGGAACGTTTCATGCATAGTGACAACATCATCAGAAGACTCTAAAATGATCTTAGACAGGTGATCTGCTACTACATTCTCGGAACCCTTCCTGTCCCGAATTTCTAAGTCAAATTCCTGTAGCAACAATATCCATCTAATCAACCTAGGTTTAGTATCCTTCTTAGTTAAAAGGTATTTCAAGGCAGCATGATCAGAGAAAATAATAATCTTAGACCCTAAAAGATAAGGTCTAAATTTGTCTACAACAAACACAATCGATAAAAGTTCTTTCTCAGTTGTTGAGTAGTTTAATTGTGCATCATTCAAGGTCTTACTAGTATAGTAGATGACATGTTGTGATTTATTCTTGCGTTATCCTAAAACAGCCCCAACTGCATAATTGGAGGCATCATACATAATCTCAAATGGAAGACTCCAATCGGGTGGTTGTATAATAGTGGCAGAAGTTAAAAGTAATTTCAGCTTCTCAAAAGCTGCAATACAAGTTTCATCAAAGACAAACGTAACGTCCTTACCTAGAAGGTTGCATAAAGGGCGTGAGATCTTACTAAAATCCTTAATAAAACGACGATAAAAACCTGCATGACCTAAGAATGATCTAACTTCCGTAACCGTACGTGGAAATTTCAACTTAGAAATCAAATCAATTTTAGCTTTGTCTACTTCTATTCCCTTAGAAGAAACAATATGACCTAGAACAATTCCTGAATGAACCATAAAGTTATATTTTTCCCAATTCAATACTAGATTCTTCTCCTTGCATCTCACTAAGACAAGAGTGAGATGATGGAGATATTCATCAAACGACGACCCAAAAACAGAAAAACCATCCATAAAAACTTCAATAAACCTCTCTACCATGTCTGAAAATATGCTCAACATACAACGCTGAAAAGTAGCGGGTGCATTACACAACCCGAAAGGCATGCGTCTATATGCAAATGTACCAAAAGGACAAGTAAACGTGGTTTTATCTTGGTCTTCAGGGGCAATAAGGATTTGGTTATAACCGGAATAACCGTCTAAGAAACAATAATACCTATGTCCAACTAACCTCTCTAGCATCTGGTCAATGAATGGAAGAGGAAAATGATATTTCCTCGTGACCTTGTTCAACTTCCTATAGTCAATACATACTCGCCACCTGGTGGTCTGCCGGGTAGGAACCAATTCGTTACTTTCATTCTTAACTACAGTGATTCCTGATTTCTTGGGTACAACTTGAACGGGGATGACCCAAGTACTATCGGATATTGGGTATATGATACCCGCATCAAAGAGTTTCAAAACTTCCTCTCTCACAACCTATTTCATGTTAGGATTCAATCTACATTGCATCTCTCTAGACGTTTTAGTATTTTCCTCCAAGTAAATATGATGCATGCAATCACTAGGACTAATTCCTTTCAAATCTGCAATTGACCAACCTATAGCCTCCTTATGTTTACTAAGGACATCTATCAATCTGCTTTCCTGTTCTAATGTAAGATTAGAAGCAATTATAACAGGTAAAGTATCTACAGGGCCTAAGTAAACATATTTCAGAGTGTCTGGCAATGGTTTAAGAGTCAAGGTCGGATCTTTCTCGACAGAGGGAATGAGTCGAGATTCGGGTAGGACTAGAGGTTCAATTTCAGGCTTCCATTTTTTAGTGTCTAACAGTGGTGTGGAGTCTAACAAGGCGTTGACTTCACAAATAACACTTTCGTCATCAAAATCATGCCCAAAGTGTGCTAAAAAAGACTCTAATGCATCATCTATATGGTTTTGCAAGTAAGTTTCATGGACTATTTCATCAATAATGCACACAGTTTCATGGTTATCAAGATCAGGAGGAGAACGTGCAACATGAAAAACATTCACTTCCATCTTCCAACTACCAAAAGTAAGTTCCATAATACCATTCCTACAATTTATGATTGCGTTAGAAGTTGCTAAGAACGGTCGTCCTAAAATGATAGGAATGTGACCACTAGGGTCTGTCACAGGTTGAGTATCAAGAATTA
Organism: Papaver californicum; assembly: GCA_023531435.1. Taxonomy (NCBI): domain Eukaryota; kingdom Viridiplantae; phylum Streptophyta; class Magnoliopsida; order Ranunculales; family Papaveraceae; genus Papaver; species Papaver californicum. The sequence continues at coordinate 3,415 of JAJJMC010033881.1, read as the reverse complement.
CGAAGTCCACAGGATAAACAAAACTATCAACCTGTACAAGAACATCTTCTACCACTCCTCTAGGAATTTTAATGGACCTATCAGCCAATTGGAGTGTAACACTAGTGGGCTTCAAATCACCAAGTCCTAATTGCTCATACACAGAATATGGCAAGAGATTCACACTGGCCCCTAAATCTAACAAAGCATGTTCAATCTTGTGTTGTCCTATAGTGCAAGCAATAGTAGGACAACCAGGGTCTTTGTATTTGGGTGGTATTTTCTGAGTAATAATAGAGCTCACTTGTTCAGCAAGAAAAGCTCTCTTATGGACATTTAATTTTCGTTTCACAGTGCACATATCTTTTAAGAACTAAGCATACATAGGAATCTGCTTAATGAGGGAATATTGATTTTAACTTGTTTGAAAACTTCTAAGACATCAGTAGGGATGGTTTCTTTTTTCTGGGATACTAACCTTTGGGGAAATGGAGCGCGAGGAACATAAGTGTTTTCATATTTACCTCTTTCAGTTTCATTGGTTTCTTTTTGTGTTAAGGGTATTTCCTGCGTAATAGTAGGTGGGTTCCTATCTGTCTCCATCTTCTCAGGATCACTAAGATGATTATCGATGACCCGGCCGCTTCTCAAAGTAGTGACGGCCTGGACATGATCTGAGGGATTAGCACCAGGTGTGCTTACCTCATAAGACCCCTTTGGGTTAGGCTGTGTTTGACTTGGGAACTGTCCCTTGTCTCTTTCACTTATTTGGCTAGCAAGCTGACATATTTGTCTTTCTAAGGTTGCTATGGACCTTGCAGTGTTCCTGTCCATATTCTCTAGTTATTTTTGGGTGGCCTGCATATACATCTTAAGACTATCTTCCATACTAGGTACTCTTTGGTTAGATGAATCAGTAGGACCGATGGTTTATGTGTATAATCACTAGTATTACTAGGTTGACCTTCATACTGACCTCTAGACCAGGAAAAGTTAGGGTGTCTTGCCCACCCTGGGTTGTACGTATTGGAATACGGGTCAAATCTACGACGATTGTCTTGGTAGAGAGCATGGACTTGTTCTCCACCATCGTCATGAGTGGCTTGGTCCACAGACTCAACAAAAGGTCTTGATTTAGTACTAAGTTCTAATGATTCTAGTCTTCTTGTCAAAGAAGTTATTTTTTCTTCAGAGTCGAATTCGATATCAACTCTATGCACCCCCTTTCTACGAGCCATTGACCGTATGGACTCCTTAGCCCCCCAATCCTGGGTTTTATCAGATACTTCATGTAAAAACTTATAACCCTCCTCAGGGGTTTTATCAGCAAAACTACCACCACATAGTGATTCTACCATGGTCATTGTTTTGTGATCTAATCCTTCGTAGAGAATCATAGTAAGTTTTAAGGTATCAAATCCATGGTGTGGACATTGCATCAGAAGTTCATGGAACCTTTCTAAATAATCCTGGAGAGATTCTCCATCTTGCTGCGAGAAACTATTAAGACTTTGACGTAAGGCTGTGATTCTATGCCTAGGAAAAAATTTATGCACAAATAATTTAGTCATCGCATCCCAAGTATGGATGGATGAAGATGGTAAAGCATCAAACCACGATTTTTCCTTATCTTTTAAAGAGAAGGGAAACAATCTCAATTTCAAATATTCATCGATCAAGTCTTTAATCTTCAAAGTTCCACACAGTTCCTCAAATTCTCTAATGTGGGAGTAAGGGTGTTCATTTTCTCTGCTATAAAAGTTTGGCAAAGCCTTGATGGTATTAGTCTTATAGTGGGCTTTTGTGGTAGGCAAGACAATGCATGACGGTTGAGAGACTCTAGTCGGGTACATGTAGTCTCTCAAAGTTTTAACTGGAGGGTCATCACCCTCATTATCGATTCTATCCATGAATAATGGATTATTTCTAACGAGACGATTGTCCTGATCTCTATCCCAACCCACCTGTGTGTTGGGCATATACTAAAAATAAAAAAATAAAAATAACTCCTAATTGGAAGGGAATTCTAAACAATCACAAGCAAGGCTGACTCAACCAAATCACCTATTAAATCTAGCAAACAAAAAGCATGATGGCTCCACTTAGATTGCTTCTAGACCAGCTTCTATTCTTTCGAAAGGCAACTAGTTGCAGTTCTAGCAAACCTCTTAGAACGATCCAAATTAAATTAAGTCGAAGAGAAACAGGATAAGCTCTAAGGAGCTTTGATAACCCTGTCTCTTTGGCAACTTTTCTTTGGGTTACAAGGCGGCTCTAATCAACTTAAAATAATCTTCCTGAACTTCGAGTTAGGCTAACAAAGTAACCAATACAGTCCTTTTGAATGAGTTTCCTTTAAGCTCGTTACCCTATCAGTCTTTTTCTAGTCAAAATTTTAAGGTTTAGGTTCGCGTTTGGTGACGTGTTCCTAAAGCGGGCAAGAAGGAAACGGTGATGAAATCCGAGTCCTTATCTTATATGGCCAGTTCTTTCCCTTTACTAGAAAAGTAAATCCGTACTCAGGTCCTCAACATATATGCATACGAAGGAATACAGTAAACCCACTTGCAAGGGATTCGTGGATTGATCGAATCTTACCTCCCGTAACAGACGGGGGATGAATCCTTGAAGTCGACTCAGGCCACTGACTCCTGTGTCAGTGTACGAACCCAAGGGGCCGAGACAATATCGTAATTGTCGTCCTTCCCTGTGCAGTTTATATTTAATATTACCCTTCCATAGGGTTTAAAAATAATAATAATGTCCGTAATGTCCAAAAAAAAAAATTACAAAAAAAAAAAAATTCCTAATACAGTTTTCTAAATTAAATTAACTAATAAAAATCCTAAAAAGTAATTAATTATTTGTCTTCTTCTACGTTCTTTCAGCTTTAACTTTACTCCGAGTCTTTTAATTACCAAAATCTTTGGCTCAATTTCTTTTCGTTTCTGTTCCCCAAAACCTGTAGCAGAAGATCAATACCAAAAAGCGTAAAAGCGAACGAAATAATAAAAATCTAAATAAAATTTAATTGAAAAACAACTCCCCGGCAGCGGCGCCAAAAACTTGATGCGTCGGAAAACCGACTTTGTTTTACTGCAAGCGCACAGTGTCGAAAGATGTAGACATAGCAAATACGTTTCGTTCCCACGAGGAGTTTGGATTACAATATTTTTTTTTAGGTTTTATTTATAAAGAATTAAATTAACTAGTGAATTAAAATTAGTTAATAGAGTTTTAAAAACAGTACGAGGAAAATGTTAAGGTTCCGGGAATCCGTTGTAGGTCAGGATTTAATTGTGTTCGTCACATAGGGTCTCAATTTTACTCATGTACAGTATCAAATCTAGCTACTAATACACGGAAGATTTTTAATTAAGCACTAAAGAAAGAATTTTCGAAAAGAATTGTTTGTTCTCAACCTAAAGTAGAATTT
>JAJJMC010033876.1:0-13766 GCA_023531435.1 Papaver californicum | reverse complement strand
AGTTCGAGAATCGAACACTTTATTTACCACTATATTTTATCACATCACATGTCTTTGTTGATTTTCAAAGTCTCAGATACTCGCATGGCATGGAAAATCTTAGCATTCTCCAAAACCAGCTTCACCTGAGGATTATTCAACATAACTTTGGACCATCCTGCCCATTCAGATAAAGGGGTTTGGGATATCTTAAAGTCAACAAACGAAGGAATGTATTCTCTTCTCTGCAAACAACACCTGACAATGCCCTGTGGGTAAACACTTTGAGGTGGAAAAACACTATTAATATTCAGAATAAAAGTACCAACATAATCAGGAGGATCATCTTCTTCGATAACACTATCAAAGAACCTATCACGGATGTTGGGTACGTCATCCAGATAAATAACATCAAAAATTTTGCTTCCATAGCGATTGGAACCAGTAGCAGTAACATCTTCGCGATTGTCAGACATCTACAACGGGTCCAAATAATATATACATCAATAACTGGACAACCATGTACAAAGTTTGGCACTAGTTTATGTATATCTATCTAGTATTAATATGCAAATACATGTTGATATATATATATATAGATAGATTAAGACTAATACCAAGAAAAGTTGTTATAAACCCTAATATCAAGAAAAGTTTCTATAAACCCTAGCATACCTGGTTGAAGCTTAACAGCGTGACAGTGAAGCCAATGAAGAATTCCTACAATCAGAATCAACAATTACGAAATTAGGGTTCACTTGCGAAATATGATCAAAAGAAGACAATTATCAAATCAATGGCTTATTAATGCGATTGAATAAGCAATAATAATTGAAGAAGTGATTTAGTACTTACCCTTAAAAAAAAGGGACAAGGAGTAGGAAAAAAATATATGAGTATTCACTCACGTATAAGAAAAAAAAATACTTCACGTATGCGTAAAAAAAAAAATTGTTACCTGGTCGGTGCCAGAATCCGGCAGAGGGTCGCCGGCGGGAGACAGATGGTGACTTCACTGGCGGAAAGTTGTTGTTGCTGCTGGACGGAGAGAAGATAAGGAGAAAAGTGTCGATGGTGATGGAAGAGAGAATAAAAGGAAATAAAGGGTTTATCTCCCTTTTATAGTAATTGGTTTCCAAATTTAGGTCAAATAAAGATTTCTTATTTGAAACCATGTTCCTATGTTAAACACGGGTCGATTTTGGTCTTTATACCATACAAAATCAGCCGCGCCCAGCCAAATAACGTTCTCCAGATGGTGCTGCATCATCCCGCGTGCAAAACTACACCAACTATTGCTCCTTCATCGATTACTCGACATCATTGGAGCATCATCAAATCAAAATTCCTGATAATATCCAACAACTAAACTTTTTGATTTATTTTTCTTATAGCAGTAAAATAAAAATCACCATCTAGTGTTTACCATGAAACATTACTATTCCGCAATAAGCAGGGGACTTAATGTTGATGGTGAGTTTTTGACAAAGGAGAGAATTGTAATACTGCCTTTATTTTATACTTTTGCTCAGCTGCAAAAGCATGAAATCAATGTGCATCAATTTCTGACCCGGCATCAGAATTATGTATGTATTTAGCTATCTTACATTCCGCAAGAGAATTGAGAATGCACCTATAGCTCATAGCTACATTAACCATGCAGCTCTATTTTATATGTACATGTCTCCGGAATTTCAGGGCTTTACCCGGACAAAACCTCGTTATTTTATGTGCGTTCAGACAGACTACCTGTATAAAACAGAATATATTAATTATACAAAATCGTGAATATTCAGAATAAAGGATACACCATGTTTGAATAAAAACGCTAATTAAATGCATATCATCTAATTGCAGAGTCGCATCGGACATAATTTCAAGATTGCAAACTTCCACGGCTGAATCTCTTGAAGCTAGCACCATTACTTAAGCCATTACCACGACAAAATTAGCATAAAGTCTATTAGAAGTATTATTTTACAACAAGACTCATGGATTTGAAGCCATGACTCCACCAACTCTTACGAGACATCAAAATCATATTAAATGGGGGATAAAACAAGGGGTTTGGTTTGGCGGTTACAGCAGCATGGGCATAGCAATACCCCATGACAAGGAAGTTATAGAGTAAGTGGTAAGTTGGAGCAGTTGAAGAGATAATGAGTAATGGTCTAGAAGTTTTCAGAAACTTCCCGAGACAAAATAGATAGTTATTCCCACAAACTTCACGTCTCCATCTCCCCACAACTCCCACTACTTTACAAGGAAAGTGTGTGGTATCAAAACATTATAAATAGGATGCTTAGCTAATTTCAAAACACAAGACAGAACCGAGAAGAGATAGAAAATCATTCTCACAAGCTCTGCTATTTTTATCCACCACAACACAAAATTCCTTCAATTTCCTTTGTTTCCCTCCCCTAAGATCAACCCATCTCCTCTCTTTGTAACCAAAGCAGAACAAATACAGACATTCAATTTGTTTGGATATATTTTGTACAATTTTAATACTCGAACCTAAAAAGTATTTCAACTGTACATTGTTTTTCCTAGGAGCAATTTTTAGATATAAACACAAACAATCATGACTTCTAATTTATACAATGTTTATGCATAGACACTAATTCATAAACGCTGAGAATCTGTCATAACGTCTCTTTATGAGAATGTGGTGGTTCCCTTTTTCCTTCATACTAATATGGTCATACTCTTTGTACTTCCTTTTAGTTATATACTTATGGTTTATATACAGTGGAGGTTGGTTTATTTCTTTTCAAAATGTCCATATTACATTTACTCTCAAATAACTCATGTAATGTGTAAAATGCTTGAGGATTGAATTAAGATTTTGGAAGAGTACCAAATAAAACAAATAAAAGGGTGTGGTGCATTCTTTTGGCACATTCTGGACCAATCGGGACCATGCTCAACCCTATGGTAAGGTACAATAGGGAGCAAAGTTTTAATCAAGTGTCAAGCCAACTTAAATGGGTTTTAGCAAGATTAGCCGGTCTGATTATGTAAAGGAATGTGTTCGCTATCAGGTCTTGCTATGTTTATTCATATGTCCCTGTAATCTCACTTAATCATCACTTTTGTGGATACTCTATCCAAGAATGTCCGTGTTACATCCCGATCATCTTTCGGCATTTTTAAAACCCAGATCAATCAAGTGTGGATCCCAGATTGACACTCTTTGAACGAACTGACAAAGAGTATTTGGGTTCAAGAGCCTAGACATGAACATAGATATGATTTGTAACCCGTTCAAGCATACCCAGAATGTTTTTGTCCATTTAAGGTTCATTTACTATCTAGGAAGTACGAAATGCAAGTTTGAGTTTTCATTAATTACTGTAGGTTTATGTATTCCATTGTTACAATTTTGCAAAGGCTCAATCTTCATTGGTGAGAAGGTTATTTAGTTCGAATGAGTATGTATGCTGGCACACTATTCAACTGGTTCAAGTCGGCATTGTCTTATCAGGACAGGTCACATAGATACAATAGTGCCTAAAATAGTATGAAGGGACGATTAGAATGACAGACATTTGCATGTTGTATTCTGTAAATCTAATTCAGATGACAATTTAAATGGTTAGTTGTTGTGTACTTGAATTTCTTTGTCAAAGGAGTCAACTATTGGAAAGTTTAAGAACATTAGACGAACTTATCCAAAGTGTGGAATTGGAAAATAAGAATTATGTAAGGTCCGGCTAACTAATTGGCTAAAGATAAAGTATTTAGGTTGTTACTAAATCCCTCTCTCCCTCTCTCTCTCTCAAATTAGAGCGGGTTAATTATTTTCATGAAAGGTATTTTTTTTCGTTTTAATGTGCGTTATGTTAAAGATGATTGGACAGCTGCAAATGATGGAGCTGGTGTTACCGCTATTTTGGGATTTGTTGCTTATGTAACAAAACTGAAGGTGAGTCTCCTTCTACAAATTTTCGAGTTGTGATATCTGCCTATATTAATACGAAGTTTAGCTGTTGTGTACTTGAATTTCTTTGTCAATTGAATCCTTAGACTTAATTTTGATCAATGCTTTTTTAGAAGTTCATTTTTCTATACTTTTTTGGTTGTGATTCATAAATGTTGTTTCTTTTTGGATGAAATTGGTTTGTTTACTAACAAATGTTGCACCTTTAGTTGTTTTTCGATGGTTCTACACTAGGCATGTATGCTTCATACTAATGAATGTTATTGGGACTGTGATTTTGTTCTCCATTACTCTATCTTAAAGGGTTGTTTGGTTCGGGTAATTGGAAGCCCAGGAATTGGATTCCAAGGGAAATCAATAAAATTTAAAATTTTAAAATTGATATGTTTTTATGTATTATAATTTCCTCAAAGAGGAAGAAGAATACTAAAGTGATTTGGGACATATCAATTACCATGTAAATTCAAGTACACAACAACTAACCATTTAAATTATTAATCTAATTTAAGAATCAGATTTCATGTCAATTTTCTCTCTATGCAAGGTTGACTTAAACACTTGATGTGATGATCTTCGGGAGTTGTAACTCTATGTCCATTTGGGGCACTAAACCCCTTCCCCTCCATTGAAGCTTGGTCAAGAATGGGAAGAGTCAGACGTTCCAAAGCATTGAGTTGGTAATCGGTATTGGTAGCCAATGACATCTTTGGAAATAGACTTTATATTGTGTATGTTCTATGAAATAAGTCTTAATCATTTCTTTCGTTTCTTTCTGTATGTTCTAAAATTTTCATTTCCCCCATCTCTTTAGTTTGGCTCAATGCAAATAAGCCTGTGTGGTATCGGAAGGAATGTATTTTTTGTTATGCCTTATGCTCCGCAGGGAATATAAGAAACATCTCATGATGTTGGTTGGGTTAAGAAACATTGGTTATATCTTCTGGTTGTATACAAATGCATGAAAACTTCTTTGAGGAGTACTGCGTGCGGTAGATTTCGTGCAAGCTTCGAAACAATGTGTGCAAATTTTTAGGGCATGTGTGAGACATGGATTTATCATTCTTATTTATTTTTGTACTATTTTTTTTAGATTGGTGTGCATCATTTTTTTCACATCTATTCACAACACCTTATCTAACGTATGTTTTGATCTATATTGATTTCTATATAAAATTTTAAGCTTTTCTATTGCATTTCATTTCACTTCGTTGGAGAAAATCCATTTTGGATTGAACTGCATAACGGAGCCAAGTTAAAGCTTTTAATTGTATCACTCCACTAATTACAAGGGGATGCACGCGCTTTCTGAGTCGGGTTCCCCCAACCCCTCACACTTGATTTGTAGGGGGGATGGTTTTTTGTCACTATTTAGGAACAAATATTTCCGTTCCTAATTGTTCAAGAAAGGTTCTATGGTCGGATATATTTGGAAGTTATATATGTGTTGCTAATCAATGTAAACTGTTGGTGGTAGGTGTCACTGTTTGAAAAAGATAAGGGTGATGGGTGTCATTAGGACGGATATTTATGCTAATAATTATGCGCAACGGTTCTTTTTCCCCACAGTTTACAAACAAATATAAGCGTCCTTAATTTTTAGGAACCCATATTTTTGTTGCTATCGTGTTCAACAACTATTCTGTGGTATTGAACGAGATGTTTTTTTGTAGGGAGATATTTCCATTTTTAATGTGTCAACCGATTTAGTGGCCAGAGATATTTGGGACCATAGGTGTTGCTAATTGACGAGGAACTTTAGGGGCAGGTGTCATTGTTAAGAAAAGATAGAGGATGTCATTAGAGACGAATATTTATGTTACTAAAATGTGAAACGGTTCTTTTTTGCCACAATTTATCAACCAAAATAAGCATCCCTAACTTCTGCGGTCAGGATGAAAAGTTCACACGGGAATCTATCCAATGGATGTACTTTTTAGAGAATTTATCAGATGGCTCTGATTGTCTGGTCAACGTATCCGACAGTTGAGATCATTTTAAGTCAATTATTTAGATTCTTTTAATGTTCATTGTTTATAGCCCCTTAATTTAAAGATTGAATTAGACGAGTTTGGGAAAATAAATAGTCAATAGAGTGAGTTTCATCACCAACCTACAAATCTTTGTGGATAGCGCGGATCAATTGGCTCTTAATGCATTACTGACAAGTGAAAATGCATGTGCCGTTACAACCAGGATGGACACTACAAGTTGGGGGTCTTATGTTAATTGGCAACGATCAACAACGAAATATTATGTCACATATCGGTAGTTCAACTATATAATTTGAGGATGATTTAAATAGTTGTGGTTGCAAGTTGGAAGAGTACTTAATTCTTAGAGTCTTTAGCCCACCATAAAGTATTTACACCAATAGGAATTAAGTGTCTCTTTTTTTTTGTTTTTTTGTTTTGCTGCACACAGATTATGCGTGGTGATGAATACCGAATGATGCATAAAAGATACTTAAACCCTAACTTATATGACTCTCTTTTGTTTTTCCAATCGACTCCTCGCATCTCCCCTCCTCTCTTTGTTTTTAATTAAATATTAATTTTAACTGTTTTTTATCCTCAATTCTTCGTATATTTTATTGATTTTTTTTCTAATTATAGTTGATTGGTTTTATTCAGATTTGATTTTTGCTGAAGACAATCTTCACTTGGTAAACCTTATCCCTAACCCTCTTATTTTCTTCATGTTCCCCTTTTGTGTATTTTTGTGTTCCTAAATCAATGAACCCTAAACCTTTTGTGTATTTGTATATCATTTTTATTTTTATTTTAATCTGTTTTTTGTGTGTCATACCGCAGGCTTCAGATGCTAAGATATGAAAGTGATCAAATGGGAAGTAAGGAAATATCTGGTTCCTATCATCAAATGCTACTATTCAATATGTAATGTTTTGGGATCAAATTTGCCTTCCTAGAATCATATCAGGCATTTCGTTTTAGTAATAAGATGTACTCTCTTTTTTTTTTTAAGATTTGTGTTTTCTTATATTTTGTATTACATTGGTCTTTGATATACATTCTAAATGAGTCACAATAATATCAAAAAATATAACTGCAGAGGGATAAAATGTCGCTGCTAGTTGAACTTGGTTAGCATTTGTACATCTAAGGTGCATTGTAAAGAATGTCATGTTACATGTATTAATGCTAACCCAATTCAAGCTAGAAATACTTAAAATACTCTTCTGGTTTTTTATGCAGCTCGCTAGCTTGATATAAAGGTAAATATAGTCGTGCTTTTTTTATGTGGTAGCCATGCATGGAGGATCCTGAAAATGATGCCATGAGATAATGGTGGACATTTAGTCTTATTAAAGATGTCTACTATTGATGGTTTGACTGCAGCCATTGTGACTTGATCTGTGAATTGTAGAGTGGAGATAAGGAAGCCATTTTGAGAATTTTAGTAAACAATTAACCGAAAAGGTCATATTGATTTTTTGTTCACACTAGCACAAGAAGAAGATATGGGGGTTATGTTAAATAAGAGGAAGAAATTTGAATTCGAGGTTTTGGTAGACCTTCCTTTTCTTTTACTGACCAATCTCTAAATTAAACTAGGAATTCACTGACACAAGATAGATAAATCTTGATGTCTACTTTTGGGTTCCCGGTTGGTTATCTTCTTTTAAGATGCTTTTACACTTCATTCATTTTGGATGCTTCTATCTTCATTGTTTTCGCTACCAGATTATATTTGCAGAACTCATGAGAAAAGATTACTCAACATCTGTTCATACCTTTCCTTTCCTAACCTTCCATCATAGTTGATTTGTGTGTGTGAAGGAGGTACGCCCATGAATCAGACCAGAAAAGAAAAGAGTTTTTTGATCCACATCCAAGAGGGATGATTAGAGCACGAGTTAGTGAATAAAGAACACTGCAATCGTATACCATTCCGAACTGAACATCCACTAGCTTCTTTGAGTCACTACAAGAAAAACGGGTTTAAGCGACATGTCGTTTTAAGTCGCTTAAAGCCTCTTTTAAGTCGCTATAACCGTTATAGCGACTAAAAGTGGCACTCGCTCCGTTGGTTGCCCAAAGCCATGTATCTCAAAGCCTTGAGCGACCATGCAATCGCTCTAGTAATAAACCAACTTACCTAAAGCGAGTGCTTTTCTTATTGCTTAACATTAGACCAACTAACATGGAGCAAGTAAAACTGTGATCGCTTAACATCTAGACCAACCAATATAGCAAGTAAAATATCAATCGCTTCAGATATATCAATCATTCTAAAGCAAGTAAACTACCAATCGCTTCAGATATATCAATCATTCTAAAGCAAGTAAAATACTTAGTTGATAGATACATGGAGCAACTCGCTCTAAAATTGCTTGGTAAGGTATTAAGCGATCAAATTATTTTGCTCGCTAAAAGCGATTTCTGATTTTGATTGGTCTTAAGTTGGTTGCTCAAGCTTTTGAGGTAGCAAAATTTTTACTCAAGTTGATTGCTTAAAGTTTTAAGCTTTTAAATTTTTACTCGCTAAAAATAATTTCTGATCTTGATTGGCTTTTAAATTAATTGCTTAAAGTTTTAAACTATCAAATGAAAGTGATTTCTGGTTTTGATTGTCCTGAAATTGATTGCTTAAACTTTTAAGCTATCAAAATTTTTACTCAAGTTAGTTGCTCGTTATTCTGATTAGATAATCCCAAAGTAAAATTAATACGAAACAATTATGAACCAAATTAAAAACTAAAAATTATATTATATTTTATTGTATCACTGAATTTAGTTTATATCTTTTTTTAAGAAAATTATACAATTTACAAGAAAACTATCTAATAATTTTTTTTCTCCATCCGGGTAATGCTGGTTGAGAGCCTGAATCTTTACAAAGTTGTCTTCCCAGCACCTAGAATATGTTCACCAGTAAGATTTTAGAACTTGTTAGATTTAATAACACCCAACAAATAAAAAACCAAAGTGACATTCGCATAATAGAAAACTTGCAACTCAATTGATTTGACAGAAACATTAAAAAGCATTGTAAGGTCAAAATGACCAGTAACAAATATTTCCAAAGGATGTTGTCCCTTCTTACTTAGTGGTCTTTCTTCACTATGGAGTACCTTAAGTTCAAACAAACATCAATTTAAAGTATGAATCAAAATATCAAGGTAATGTGATAATTAAAAACATACTGGTTTACGGAAGCTTAGTGGCACAATTTCTTTAGAACAAGAGAACTTAGCAGGAATAATTTTATAAAAATCTGCTTGATGAATATCCTTCAACTACAAAATCGAACAAGTGTAATATAAAATCACAATCACTTAAAAATAAACTAGGTCATCACAATTACATAAGAACAACAACAACAAAAAACATTAATCTCAATTAACTATATTACCTTGTTAAACTCAGCAATGCATCTGAAATCCACAGACCAAGCTTCGAAAAGCAAAACAAGAATATGTAAAATTCCCAATCCGCCAAGAACAATCAAACCATCAAAAAAATCTAAACTCGGAACCGCAGCAGCAGCCCAGGCCCCAGACAGAAACAGATCTGGTCTCAAACTTCATCTTCACTGGATTATGGAATCCTCGTGTTACCGGAAAGAACAAAAATGATAAAGCTACATTCCCTACTAATTCAAATCTTAGACCTACACTCTCTAGTTTGAGTTGCCATATGCAAAAATGAAAAAGAAAATATATCTGAGTTATATCATAATCAACATCAAGAAGACTACTAAGAAATAAAGATCGAAAAAAATCGTTCTAAAATTCTTCTTACACTGTCAATCCAAATTTTGCAGATGCTTTTTTGTTGATCATTTTGAAATTCATGTGCAAGTTACTTGTGAATGACCAAACTAATAGAGCAATGAACATTAGAAAAAATGTTAATTCCGTTCATATTACAATCCCTAATGGTCCTTTTACGAACACTGCAGTTTTCCATGTCGAAACTCGATTATTGTCTTTATCACTGTCATTGAACACCATGAACATTCAAAATCAGATTACTGAAGAAAATAACATAAAGTCATGAAAAAACTTGGTAATAATAGAAAATCAAAAAAACAAAAATATATTGCAGTATAATCCTCTTCTTACCGTTTTTATTGTATATCTCTTCACTTAATTTGCATTTCTTAGTTATTTGCACACTCAAACCAACATCCTGACTTGGCTTTGTCATCCTATGAACAATCAATAACCTTCTATGAAATGATTACATTCAAATTTGTAGTATAGAACATTACAAGAAAGAAAAAAATCACAGAACCAAAAAGTACCAATGACCAACCATGTATAAGATTGTTAATTAAAATTCCAGTAGTGTTCTACATTCACAGCACAAGATAAGATATCGATACTAAAAAAAAAAAAGGCACACTAAGCAGGTACTTTCTTGTTATTTATGAAACAACCAACATACATCAAAGATACTAAGTAGTTAGTGATATTACCTGCAATTCTTCCAAATCTAACACGGTGAATGGATTTTGACGCCTGACCTTCTTCCCATCTTCACTTACAACCTGCAGATTTCAGCACCAAAACAACATGTGAATGGACACGTAGATATGATTTTAATGTGCAGGACATGATCACAGAAAACAGTTAAATGAATCTAACCACTTCTAAGCTTCGAAGAATTCGCCAAATTTGCATTACTGAAATAATACTCAACCTACAAAATCCAAAAAAATCAAACAAGTAAGAACACAACACTCATCATTTTTCACCCATAATCCCAACCCACTACTAACTACAATAATTCAAACAAAATACCCATCGTAATCAAGGGGTATTGAAGGATGAAAGTCATGTACAGTAAACTATAGGCATTTGTGCATTTGATTATGAAACTCAATCATTGTAAATAAAAGGTAAAGATTAAAAAGACTAGTACATTATCAATACCAGCTGTTCAAATTAAAAGACTTTCCATCCTTAAAGATTATCTTAGCTAGGTCAACCTTAAACAAGTTGAATCATAGTCAGGGTAATTAACTTATACCACAATGTGTATGATGATTTCACATAGATAAACTGAAACTCGTGTTGCTTACATTATATTGAACAAAAACTTTCCTTGGTCTCATGAATACGTAGTCAGTAAGCAAAGAACATTAGTGGAAGATAACTTCCTATCTTGTACCTCGTTTGTTAATCATCCCCTTTTTAGGATCAATCGATGGTACCATAACATCCAAGAGCAAAATTGGAAGCTTTCGATTAGGGTTCTTCTGAAAATGACAGAGAAGATGAAACTGGGAGATTGGAGTAAGAATCCCATTTTTGGAATCTAAAGAATATAAATGATGAGATTGAAATATTGTGTCTTTGGAAGAAGTAGTAAGAAGAAAAATAATATTACTGTATTTTTCGTTTTCAGAGATTAAACCATAAGAAAATTTGCGGAAAACATCCAAGTCAACTCAAAACCCTTCAGCTAGAATCAGACACAAAACCGTAAATTCAAAAAATAAATGAAAAAAGAAGATCTGAACTTTACCTTAAAGAAAACTTTCAAATACGTGAGATCTTCCTGATAAGAACTGGGCTACCTGGGATACAGTTTTATTCGATTGATCTAGGGCAGTACTCCTCCTCTCAATCTTGTATTTGATCTCCCTCAACTTCACTCGTGCAACATCAGGAGAAAATTTTGAGGTACCATGAACCATGAAAATGGAGAGAGAAAAGCAAATGCCCAAAATGGAGAAAATTTTGTTTAGGGTTTTAATAAAAAAATATTAACGGTGGTGATGGCGCCTCATACGGATCAAGGAAATATTTTGATGGTCCAGATTCGTTATTGGATGGTCATACGGATTGTGTGTTAATTACCATTTTGTGTTAGTTACCATTGTGTGTGTTAGTTACCATCTTACTGAAATAAAAATTTGAAAGGTGGATAACGGATTTGGAATGTTGGAAACGGATATTTCTATCGTAACGTAACGAATTTTGGAAATTAGGATTCATCAAAAATATTTGTTTATTTTTTTTAATTAGCTTTCTTAGTTTGTCATTTGTTTATAAGTTATGATTTGATGAATTGGGTTGAACCACAACAGATGTTCAATTAAAAGGAATTGAGATGTAACTTAATTTCTTGTATAAATTTAAGCTTTACCTATTAACAAAAAATATATGATCATCCCAATTGAAAGGAATTGGGACGCAAAGCTTGATGTCTCGTAGTGGAGAGTTAATGTTGCGACTCTTAAGTTTTTGCACACATGAGACATCCCATTTTGCGTGTCCGATAAGTTTAACGAGTTAGGGGAAGACTTTATTAAGGATAATAAGGTGTACATGAACCCTGAACCCCGAACCCTCAACTAGTCATGTTCGTCTTGTACACCTTATTATCCTTAGTGTTTAATGACTCTTAAGTGTTCAGGGTTCAGGTTTAGGATACCCTGAACCCCGAACCCCGAACTTTCAACCCGTCATGTTTGTCTTGTACACCTCATATATTTGTTGTTATTAGGTAAAGCTTAAAAAATTAAGCTACATCTCAATTCCTTTTAATTGAACATCTGTTGGGGTTCAACCCAATTCATCAAATCGTAACTTATAAACAAATGACAAACTAAGAACCCTAATTACAAAAAAAAAATAAATGATGAATCCTAATTTCCAAAACTTAGTTTAGAGCTTGATGTTTAACGAGTTAGGGGAAGAGGTTACTAAGGATAATAAGGTTTACATGACGAACATGACGATTCCGACGATATAGGTAAAGATTATAACTCATGTGAATAAACAATATGAGGGTTCAGGGTATTATGACACATTTAATTAGTTCAGGGTTCAGGATATTAACGAAGATTTCGATTTAGTGGAGTTCAGGGTTCAGGGTATTGATTTTGTTTCCGACTTATGGAAAGAATTTATAAAATATGCATGTTACCCAAATTACCCGATTATTCCGACTAAATTTAATTATTATTTTTTAAATTATTTTTTTTTTATTTTTTTTTTAAATTGTTTCAAATTTATAACACACTTTACGAAATAAATTGTGGACTAAATGATTTATAACACATATAAACTTTTAAAGATTTTATTTATGAATCCAAATCCTTTCGTAACCTTACCCCAAAATGGCACTTACCCGAATCCAATTTCACTCGATTTTACTTTTATTTATTGAATTTTATCCAATCTCGATCAAACTTATTCATTTTTTTATCAATCTAACAAATCTAACAATATCAAACTATGATTTCATCAATCTCACTAAAATTCACTTAATTTTATATCGAACCGACTAGAAAACACTTAATTTTGATCGATCTTACTCAAATTATATCAATTTTTCATCAATTTCACTCGAATTTACTTTGATTTATTGAATTTTAAATCTCAATCAAACTTATTCATTTTTTTGCCGATCTAATAAATCTGACGATATGAAACTATGATTTCATAAATCTCACTAAAATTCACTTAATTTTTTATCGAACCGACTAGAATACACTTAATTATGATCGATCTTACTCAAATTATATCAATTTTTTATCAATTTCACTCGATTTCACTTAGATTTATTGAATTTTATCCAATTTCGATCAAACCTTTTCATTTTGTTATCGATCTAACAACTCTAACGATATGAAACTATGATTTCATCAATCTCACTAAAATTCACTCAATTTGTAATCGAGTCGACTTGAATACACTTAATTTTGATCGATCTTACTCAAATTATATCAATTTTTCATCAATTTCACTCGATTTCACTTAGATTTATTGAATTTTATTCAATCTTAATTAAACTTATTCATTTTTTTAGCGATCTAACAAATCTAACGATATCAAACTATGATTTCATCAATCTGACTAAAGTTCACT
>JAJJMC010033861.1:67150-158938 GCA_023531435.1 Papaver californicum | reverse complement strand
CCATATCCAAATCTGAAGCTACAATCACAGGTAAGGTCTCTGATGGGCCTAAGTACACATATTTCAGAGTATCTGGTAGCTGCTTGAGGTCCAACTTTGGGGGTTCTTCAAGGGAAGGAACTAGGTTTGACTTAGGGACTGGTAAGTGTTCGAACTTAGGTGTCCACCTATTGCTGGTGTTTAACACGGGTACTGAGTCTAACACAGTACTCACCTCATTAATTTCCCTATCATCAAAATCTAATCCAAAGTGGGCTAGACATTTCTCTAACGGGTCTTCTATTAAAGTGTTTGGTAATGACTCCTGAACCAGAGTCTCTATCATGTTGACATTCTCTAAGCTGGGGTCATCTAACTCTAGTGGTTGATTACTAATGTTGAAGATATTCAGCTCAATCGTCATGTTACCAAAAGACAAATTCATGACACCGTTACGACAGTTAATGATCGCATTAGATGTTGCTAAGAACGGGCGACCTAGTATAACCGGTATCTGATTTTCTGGATCAGGCACTGGTTTGGTATCAAGCACAACAAAGTCCACTGGATAAATAAATTTATCCACTTCAATCAAAACATCCTCTATGACACCACGAGGAATTTTTACGGACCTATCAGCTAACTGCAAAGTCATCTGGGTAGGTTTCAAATCGCCTAGTCCTAGCTGGAGGTACACATGGTACGGCAGTAAGTTCACACTGGCTCCTAAATCGAGTAAAGCTCTTTCTACACGGTAGTTTCCTATCGTGCAAGCAATGGTTGGGGAACCTGGATCTTTGTACTTAAGAGTTGTACTATCCTGTAGAATGGAACTTACGTGGCTAGCTATGAAGGCCTTCTTTTGCACACTATGCTTTCGCTTTCGTGTGCACAAGTCCTTAAGGAACTTGGCATAGGGGGGAATCTGCCTAATTGCATCTAATAATGGAAGGTTATAGTGACCTGCTTAAACACTTCCATTATTTCGTTAAAATTAGATTCCTTCCTAGTAGGTGCTAACAACCTTGGGTATGGAGCTCTAGGCATGAAATCAGTTCTCTGAGGGGTTGCCTCAGGTTCGTCAGAGACTTTATCAGTCTCTTCAACTATTGGATCAGGGTGAACTACAGTTTGTTCACTATCAGGCCTAGTTACCTTGTTATCCACTACCTTACCATTCCTGAGGGTACTAATAGCATTCACATGACTGGATGATTTCTCACCAGTCGACATTTCATTAACTCCTCTTGGATTTGGTTGAGGTTGACTAGGGAACCTACCAGGTTCTCTCTCTCAGAGCCGCAGCAATGTCACTAACTGAATTTTGTAAGCTAGAAATAGCTTTTTCTAAGGTATGGAATCTCTGCTCATTCTTTTCATCATTGCTGGGCTGAGTTGGACCAGCCGAATTCTTATAACTGAAGCCTGGAGGACCTTTAGCATTACTAAACTGACCTTGAGCTTGGCCTTTCGACCAAGAAAGGTTCGGGTGGTGTCTCCAGCCAGGGTTATAAGATTCCGAGTATGGGTCGAACTTTCTCTGGTTATCAAATCTAGTGTTATTATAAAGAGCAAAAGCCTGCTCTTCGAATTGGTTGGGCTCTGAACTACTGACTTGATTCATTTCGACCAGTTCTAGCCTTCTAGATAAGGCTTCTATTTGGGCCTTTGAATCGAAAGATCCTTCTACCCTATTAACATTTCCTCTTCCTAGAAGAATTGTTCTTTTCGGCTCTCTATTACTCTCCCACTGCTGGGTCTTCTCGGCGATGTCCCTCAGAAGTTTCATCGCCTCAGCAGGAGTCTTACTGTCGAACCCTCCGGTTGACAAAGACTCGACCAAGGTTATAGATGCATAATCTAAACCGTCATAGAGGATTTGAACTAGCCTTAATTCCTCTATTCCATGGTCTGGGCATTGGGACAATAAGTCATTGAACCTCTCTACATACACATACAGAGACTCTTCCTCTAGCTGGGAAAACGTGCATATTTTCTGCCTAACAGACGAAATTTTGTTCCTAGGAAAGAACTTCTGAATAAATGCTGAAGTAAGTTGGGCATAGGTTTCAATTGACTGAGGGGCCAAGCTGTACAGCCACGACTTGGCTTTATCTCTTAGCGAAAAGGGAAATAATCTAAGTTTAATAGACTCGTCATTCAAGTCTCTAATTCTGATTGTGCTACATATTTCCTCGAATTCCCTAACATGAAAATAGGGATTTTCGTTTTCTCTTCCTAAGAATGATGGAAGCATCTGGATAATCCCTGGTTTCAGTTCGTAGCTCGCTTCAGTAGCGGCTAACTTGATGCAAGATGGACGTGAAGTCCGGGTTGGATTCAACAAATCCTTTAGAGACGTCATTGCTGACACAGTCTCGGGAGTGACTAGTTCACTCTCAGTTGGGTTCTCAAGGTCAAGATGAACTACAAGTCTTCCACTGATTAACCTACCTTGAGAGTCTCTATTCCAAGTTCGCCTTAAGGGCGTTCTTGGCATGCAAAAACCAAATCAAACCTAAATCTAGCAAACAACAAGCATGATGGTTCCACTTAGATTGTTTCTAGACCAGCTTCTATTCTTTCAGAAGGCAACTGGTTACAATTTTAGCGAATCTCTCTGAGCGATCCGAGTTAAATCAAGTTGAAGAGAAACAGGAGAAGCTCAATGGAGCTTTGATACCCCTATCTCTTTGGCAACGCTTCCCTGGGTTACAGGGCGGCTCTAATCAACTTTAATCTAATCTTCCTGCTTTTTGAGTTAAGCTAATAAGGAAACCAATACAGTCCTTCCAACCGATTTTCCTATAAGCTCGTTACCTTATCGGTCTCTTTCTAGTCAATATTTTAAGCTTAGGTTCGTGTAGGTTTCGTTTTCCTAAGGCGGGCAAGAAGGAGACGGTGATGAAATCCGAAACCTTATCTTGTATGGCCAGGCCTTGCCCTTTACTATGTAGAAATTAAGTTCTGTATTCAATCCTCAGCATATATGCATACAAAGGCGTCCAGAAAACCCACTGACAGGAGATTCGTGGGTTGATCGAAATTTACCTCCCGTTCTAAACGGGCGACGAACCGTTGAAGTCGACTCGGGCCACTAATATCCTTTTTAATAGTGTGCGAACCCGAGGGGCCGAGACAATATCGTAATTGTCGTCCGTCCCTGCACACAGTTTGATATTCAAAATTACCCTTCCGTAGGGTTTAAAAATGTCCAAAAGTGTCCAAAAATAAAATAAAAATTACAGAATTAATAAAAACCCTAATACAATTTTCTAAACTAATTAAAACTAATTAAAACTAATTAAAATAAACTAAAAATCTAATAAAAATAAAATCTTCGATCTTCTTTTTCGTTCTTTAAGCTTTTCCCTTTTTTAATTCCAAGTCTTT
Source organism: Papaver californicum (assembly GCA_023531435.1). Lineage (NCBI taxonomy): Eukaryota > Viridiplantae > Streptophyta > Magnoliopsida > Ranunculales > Papaveraceae > Papaver > Papaver californicum. Next base: position 155,566 of record JAJJMC010033861.1, on the reverse strand, counting down.
AGATTTAACTCCAAAACTTGGGCGTAATCTCTTTTCGATCCAAAATCGAACCTGTAGTAAAAAGGAAAAATACCAAACAAACGTAAAATAGAACAAAGTAAAAAAATAAAAAACCTAAAAATAAATCTAAAACCCTAAACCTAAAAACAAGTCCGCGTCGGCGGCGCCAAAAATTGATGTAATTTTAGAAAGTGGTAAATAAAGATTCGATTCTCGAACTTGTGAAGGTGATGATTTTAGAAAATAATGATTTAAACTAACTCTAGAAAATTCCAGGAGTAAGAAAAAGACTAAATAACCTAACTATGATTTTTAAATAATTTTAAACGTACCAGGAATCAGGAATCAGGTAATTCTAACAACCTATGTGATTAATCAGATAATTCTTTTTAATTTAATTGAAGCCCAAATAATTGCCAAAATTGGTTTTGTTATGCTAACAAACAGAGGTAAATCACAAGCATGGATTATCAAAATTAATTAACTAAGCATAATCCATCAAGCAAAAGCACAACTGTTGAAAGAAAACCGTTTTTACTATTCGAAACTATGCAATTTTAATGATAAAAGAATTATAAATAATTATTAGAAAATAATTAAATCACATAAAATTGAGAAAATTACCTTATCCATCATCCCAGTAAATAGACTTAGCTCATGGTGAAGAAAACTTGCTCAAAAGTTGATTTCATTGCTCAAAATATTGATTACAAGGTTGAATAACGCTGTAACAGCTGATTGATACGCTTATAAGCGTTACAGAAGAGGGTTCAGCTGTTACAGAAAAGTTTAAGCAACAAATGGTTTGAAGCAATAGATGACAGGAAAATTCAAATCAGCAACACATATAAATGTTACTGAGTCTTCTTCTCCGGCAGTGATGGATGAAGAACAAGCCGGCCGGTGCAGCAGCAGCTCGTCGGCGGTGACGGAATATTGACCGGAAATCTCTAAACTCTTCTCTAAGCTTTTGTCTTCGATTCTTTTGGCTTCTCTTGGTATTTATAGATAGTAGAAACCCTAGAGAGAGTTCTAAACCTAATCGAACTCTCTAAAACAGCCCACAAATCCCATTCCTAATCGAAATCAAATTCCGGCCATGTTCATGATTTTTCAACTGATTTCACGGGATCTTTTTGCTGTTTCTCGATTGTTCTAACTTGTGTGGGTTATCTACTATCATTTGGAACAATCTGGAAGCAAAAGAAACCAAATTTTACGTTGGATTTGTGCTGCCAGTGAAACAGACGAGTCCGATGAGTCGACCCGTGACTCGGCCCGATCCAGCTCGCTGGGCTGACCCGCTGGGTTGACCCGATGGGTTGACCCGATCCAGGGGTGCCCCAATCCAAAGTGTGGGTGCCTTGATCCATTTTCCCGGGTGCTTTGAACACTTTTTGAGCCAATTTTTCCACAAATCTTTATTCTTCTAATGTACCTACAAAAGCAATAAAACACGTAATAGACACAAAATCGAATACTAACTCACTAGAAATTAAGGTGCAAATTAGACACTAAAATGTGTCTATCAGGAGCGATTCAGAAGAAATCCGGTGAAGTTCCGGCGCCGCCGGTGACCTGCTGGTGCTCCGGCCGGCGTGTTCTTCATCCACCATCACCGAAGAAGACGACTCAGTAACATTTATAAGTGTTGCTGTTCCACTGTTGCAGCTCTGCTCCTGTTGCGTTAAGTTTTGAACGTTCTGTTGCTTAAAGCTCTTTGTAACAGCTGAACCCTGTTCTGTGACACTTATATACGTATCTGTTCAGCTGTTGCACTATTCTTTAACCTTGTAATCAATATTTTGAGCAATGAAATCAACTTTTGAGCAAGTTTTCTTCACCATGGGATGATGGATAAGGTATCTTTCTCAATTTTATGTGATTTAATTATTTTCTAATAATTATTTATAATTCTTTTATTATTATTTGCATGGATTTAAATTAGAAAAAAATGGTTTTTATTAAATAGTTGTGTTCTCTTTTGATGGGTCATGCTTAGTTAATTACTCTTGATGTCTCATGCTTAGGATTTACAATTATTCTTTTAGGAAACATATTTTTGGCAAACTTGAATTAAATTGTTAAAAAGAATTACATGATTAATCACATGAATTGTTAGAAATAACTGAATCTTGATTCCTGGTTTTTCTCCATATTTTCTAAAAATCATCTCTAGTGTATTTTCCTGATTTTTATTAGTTTAGATTAAGTTCAATATTTTCTAAAATCATTACCTTCACAAGTTCGAGAATCGAACCTCTTTTTACCACTATATAAAATCACATCAGGTTACTAAGGATAATAAGGTGTACATGAACCCTAAACCCCGAACTATGAAATCGAGTGAAATTGATGAAATCGAGTGAAATTGAGTGAAATTGATGAAAAATTGATATAGTTTGAGTAAGATCGATCAAAATTGAGTGTATTCTAGTCGGCTCGATAAAAAATTTAGTGAATTTTAGTGAGATTGATGAAATCATAGTTTGATATCGTTGGATTTGTTATATCGATAAAAAAAATGAATAAGTTTGATTGAGATTGAATAAAATTCAATAAATCAAAGTGAAATCGAGTAAAATTGATGAAAAATTGATATAATTTGAGTTAGATCGATCAAAATTGAGTGTATTCAAGTCGGTTCGATAAGAAATTTAGTGAATTTTAGTGAGATTGATGAAATCATTGTTTGATATCGTTGTATTTGTTAGATCGATAACAAAATGAATAAGTTTGATTGAGATTGAATAAAATTCAATAAATCAAAGTGAAATCCAGTAAAATTGATGAAAAATTGATATAATTTGAGATCGATCAAAATTGAGTGTATGCAAGTCGGTTCGATAAAAAATTGAGTGAATTTTAGTGAGATTGATGAAATCATAGTTTCATATCGTTAGATTTGTTAGATCGATAACAAAATGAAAAAGTTTGATCGAAATTGGATAAAATTCAATAAATCAAAGTGAAATCGAGTGAAATTGATATAATTTGAGTAAGATCGATCAAAATTAAGTGTATTCTAGTGGTTCGATAAAAATTTAAGTGAATTTTAGTGAGATTAATGAAATTATAGTTTGATATTGTTAGATTTGTTAGATCGATAGACATTCGGTTAGAATGATGGATAACTGGAGAAACTGATGGAATCTGAGAGATATTAATGTGATTGTTTATATCTATACCATAACTCTAAACCTAGCAATGAAATCGTGAGAGAAGTTGAGTGAGCCCAATCGAAATTCCCAATGACGACGGGCACTCGGTCAAAATGATGGATAATGTGAGAAACCGATAGAATCTGAGAGAAATTGAGTAAAGTCGACTGACATAGGGTAAGATTGACGGATAACAAGCGAAATTAAGTGAACATGATTGAAAATCGATATACCACTCCAAATATAAGCGAAAGAATAAGTCAGAACCTTCACTATAACTCCAAATATACCACTTTCTTGTCATATTATGCTTAAAAATAAGTCAAAGTCCTCGCCAGAACTCTAAAGATACCACGTTTTTTTGTCATACTTTGCTTTAGAATAAGTATGCCTTTTCACCGAAAATCTAAAGATATTGTTCTTGTTATCTTTTGATTAATGACCTTTTCCACTAAGTTGGAATCTTCATAGGAACTCTAGACCTACAAATGTTCGTCATATTCGAAACCTAAATGTACTTATGTTAGTCGTATTCAACCTAATGACCTAGTACATTGATCTAAGTTTATATTCCTCAACCTTTTTAGTTAATATCATTGTATGTAATTTAGGACCGACCTAAGTTTATATTCCTCAACTCTTACTTAAGCATAATTTTTTTCCTGTTTTAGTTTCATAATTTAAGACCAACCTCTGAGTCGGAATCTTCATCGGTGCCCTAAACTTATCGATGTTTGCCTTATTATCCGTAGTAACATATTCCTCTAAGTGAGAATCTTCACCAGTACCCTCCTTCCATTGTTGTTCTGTATATTATCCTTCATAACCTCTTTCCCTAAGTAGGAATCATCATCGGTGCCCTGAACCCATTCTTCATCGTATTATATTCCTCATAGTGTTTCTTCCCCTGATTCGGAATCTTAATTGGTGCCCTAAACTTATCGATGTTCGCCTTATTATCCGTAGTAACCTCTTCCCATAACTCGTTAAACTTATCGGACAAGCAAAATGGGATGTCTCATGTGTGCAAAAACTTAAGAGTGGCAACATTGACCCTAAACTCTTCCTCATCATGCTATGCGTCCCAATTCCTTTCAATTGGGATGATCATATATTTAAAAACAATATATTTTGTTATTAGGTAAAGCTTAACTTAATTTATACAAGAAATTAAGCAACATCCCAATTCCTTTCCCAATTCACTAAATCATAACACTAAAATAAATGACAAACTAAGAGCCCTAATTATAAAAAAACACAAATATTTTTGATGAATCCTAATTTCAAAAATCCGTTACGTTTTGCTTCCGACATCCGAAATCCGTTATCCACCTTGTAACTAACACACTTTGGTAACTAATACACAATCCGTATGAGCATCCAACTTCGAATCTGGACCATCAAAATCTTTCCATGATCCGTATGAGGTGGCTTATCCACCGTTAACATTTTTGTTTTCAAAACCCTAAGAATAATTTCACTTCATTTTCGTCATTTTCTGTCTCTCTCTTTGTCTCTCCAATTTGAGCCGCCTCCATCGACTGCACCATCACCACCATCACCGCCGAATCTGGATTTTCAACTAGCTAGGGTTCCATTTTGATTCCCAGGAAGGGGAGTTGCTCGGAAAAAAAATGAGCAAGAAGAAGAAGGGTTCTTAGAATTCTTGTTGTAGTAACTCTAGTTTGAACAGATTTAATGTCTGCTTCTTATCTTATAACTCTTATGTCGTCATTCCAGGTTAGTGATTTGCTGGGTGTTTTGATTATAACATTTAAGGCCTCTTTCTTGTCGTTTTATTGATGAACTATCGTCATACCCAACGCCTATATCAGGAATGAGAAGGTTTGAAGCTTCATGAACTTGCGTGTTTGGCTTTCTGTATTGCACTTGAGTTGAGTTGCCACCATTTTTACTCGGGTATGTTTGTGATATCTATTTATCGGTTTTATTTCATGTGTAGTGTTTTGCTCATTTTTCAATTTATTGTGTGTTTGGCATTCTGTTAAGCAGTGGCAGCATTTTGGATTTATAATGTATTGCTAATGCAAAATTTGTATGCAAGCTTAAGTAAATGCAGGTTTACTAGCTAGATTTAGTAAACGTTTTGTCTTCTATCATTTGGTTAATGCTGTCTAAGCTTTATTTCATTCACTTTATATTGTTGGCACTTTGACAGGTTGAATCTGCGAGACTGGGTCAGGGATTTTGTGCAACATTCTCAACTCCAATTTGATTTCCTGTTTTATTTTGCGCATTAACTGACATATGTTTTTGTTCTTTAGTAAAGATCCAATGTGGCTGTAAGAAAGGAGCTTCACACTCCAGCTTCTGATTGTTCTTGTATTCAACTGGAATTTGACATATTAGACACCGGGCTTCAGTAAGTTCCTGGTAATATCTTAGTTGGATGTGAAATTTTAGTTAGTTCAGCTCATGTTGTCATGGAATTTTGTTGTTGTTAACTAATTTCGCTAAAGAGTGCTGAGTTGGATTTTGTTCTCTCATTGTTTTCTTAGGTACCAAACCAAGATCATGTTGGTGATTACTCTGAAAACTGCACGGAAACTATGGAGGAAGCAGGGAGATTGTTGCGTCTATAATCGAACACTCTATTTCTATCCGCGCTGATAATGAACATGGCACCGATTACTGGAAGTACTTTAAAAACTGCACTTTAAAAACTGCACTTATCAAATATCCAAATCTAATGAATTTCCCCAAGAAGGTATTTTCTAGTTTTATAATTCTGGTCGCCTCTGGAATCATAAATTCAATGTGCACTTCATTTCTGTTTTGAACCTATCTTTCAGGCTGGACTACACTCTTGTATGTCCAGTTTTAGCTCGTTTACATGTAAGGGCTTTCATATTTATATTATACCACCTAGCAATCCCATTTGTTCATTCTTGTCAAGGGTCCACAGTTCTTATTTTCATGTTGTGTACTTACTGTCTCTATTTTTTTTCTTCCATATAGGATGGCACTGTCTTGAATTGATGTCACATGTGCTCTAGTCAATGAGAACTGATTTGGATGGGAATGTACTTCATTTATTTGTATTTCATCTATTTTTCTATCTCGAAGACATCCAATATAAGAGTTCCCTTTTCATTAACATATGCAGTGGTTTGTTCAAGCAGATGACTTCTTTATTCTACACACTTGATGTCTCTTAGAAAAATATATTTATATATTTTAAGTCTTTTACGCAAGAACACTTGCCGAATTTATGTGAATTTGGGTATCTTTAGATTGTGTTTATTTGGACATGGAAAATATGCTTGTGGGTATTTAGATTGTATGTGAATTTGGGTATCCACAGAAAGTCACAGATACAACTTTGAACCACACATTTTACATATGTTTCTTCTTTACTACTAAAATCACAAACTGAATATCAGTAATTGTAACAAGATTCTATAATGTAATGTACTCATGATATACATGAACTCAATGACGAGACTGAATCTGTTCTGTTGACACTAATAACAAACTCTTAAATTTTCATGTTCTGTTTTATGTGATTCTTCATATGAGTTTGTTTAGTTTTCACTTTTCAATCTCTCATATTTGTGGTTTGAATTGTAGACTATGTGGACCAAATATCTGAGAAGAAATTTCCTCTTGATGCAAAAGATTACAAGCTGTACGAGGAAGTCGGTGATGGTGTTAGTGCTACTGTGTACAGAGCTGTCTGTGTTCCACTTAATGAAATAGTTGCTATTATGGTTCTGGACTTGGAATTCTTGTTGTATGATAATCTTGATGGTATAGAATTCCTAGCTTCCAAGTAAAATTTCTATCTGCACCTCCTAATTGCTAACTGCTCTTACAACAGTCTTTATGCATTGACAATTGCTTATTGTGAATGAGCATATAGAATTTCTATTTGCACCTCCTAATTAGTATGTCATCTTTCATTTGCAGGTATGGAAGCGATCCATCTTTATTGGGGATTAAGCTTTTGAATGAAGCACATTCTCCTGAAGTTCCTTTGGGTACGGTACTGAAGTACTACAAAGATGGATATGACATTGTGCGTAAATATACATTCAATTCATAGCTTGTAATACTTAATCAACTCCCTTGAACATTAAATGATTGTAATTTTTTCAACTAAATGATTGTAATTTTTTTTGACTAAATAATACTTTAAATTAAATTCATTAATAATAAAGTTAATCAATTATGATTTTAATTTGATTTATAATTGTTTTTAGTATTAATTTTAATTTGATTTTGTTATTTATTTTTAATTATATAATCTTAATTAGTAATAATGTTTAATATTAATTGTTAATTATAATTATAATTTAGGATTATCTAAATTAAATTTTGTTTTTAGTGAGAAAAAAGATCTGCTTGTTTAAAACTTTAAGCAATCAGAATTACAAAATAATTTGAATGCTTAATACTTTAAGCAATCAATTTTAGGCCAATCTGTTTTTAGCGAGCAAAATTATTTGATCGCTTAAAATCTTAACTAAGTAACTTCAAACTCTATATATCTTCCAACTAGGTAGTTTAATAGTTCTTCCAACTAGGTAGTTTAAAAACTTTGGTACCTCAAAAGCTTGAGCAACTAACTTCAGACCAATTAAAATCAGAAATCGCTTTTAGCGAGCAAAACAATTTGATCGCTTAAAACCTTAACCAATCAAATTTAGGTCGAGTTGCTCCATGTATCTATCAACTAAGTATTTTACTTGCTTTAGAATGATTGGTATATCTGAAGCGATTGATATTTTACTTGCTATATTGGTTGGTCTAGATGTTAAGCGATCAACATTTTACTTGTTCCATGTTAGTTGCTCTAAATGTTAAGCAATGAGAACGTACTCGCTTAAGGTTAGTTGGTTTATTACTAGAGCGATTGCATGGTCGCTCAAGACTTTGAGATACATGGCTTTGGACAACCAACGTAGCGAGCGCCACTTTTAGTCGCTATAACGGTTATAGTGACTTAAAAGAGGCTTTAAGCGACTCAACACGACCAGTCGCTTAAATCCGTTTTTTTTGTAGTGACTCTGTGCATTCTCCTAACTCTTCCATCATGGTATAGTCCCCCTAACTAAATACTGTAAGTAACCGTTGTTGGTTTCGCTCCACTTTGTTTCGTTTTCTTAAATAGTTGGGTAGCTTCATCCAACTTAATTATGATTCTTGCAATACCCATCGTTTAACATTGATGGTTACAAGGATAATACTACCCCAACAATTGACGATTTAGTTTACCATAGGTGTGAGAAGAGTGTAAAATTATTGGTAAAAGTAGGATTGACTTTGATTTTTTCACAAGCGAGACACTACATACCTACCCAACGTATAAATTCAAATGGATCCCATCCTCAAGTTTATTTCACTGCAAACTGTAGGATTAAGGTTTTGAATACCTTTAGTGTGGTGTCCGATTTTCTGCACACTTCTTAACGAAACATTTTAATCTTCATCATTAATTTAGTTTAGGGAATTATATAATTAAGGTTGATATTCTAAATATAAAGATTAGTAAGACCATTAGTTAACTAATCAACCAATCAAATTAATATATAAAATATACACTCTTTAGAAGAGTATGCACATAATTAAACTCGTTTTCATATAAGTATTTATGGTCCAGTCGGTATTATTTCGTTTTGCAATTCATTCTATTAATAGAATGAACTGATTTTTCCTTTTTCAGAAGAAAGGATAAACTACAGGAATATATACTAAGATCAACTCGTACCCCCAATAGTGGCTCCAATCAGTATCCCATTGTGGTCCTTGGATAGCTGTTGTTGTCGGCCAATATGTTAACGAAGCATGCCAGCATGAGCACTGCTACAATTAGCATATCACGGCACATTACGTTACCTGCTACAACACGGGTATAATGTGGTGTTGGTTATGCAACAATGAAAAACACTAAACAGAAGAAAATTGTTAACATTAGAAAAATCTTTGAAGTTGATGCACACACAAGGACAAAACCACCTGCTCAGCAAATTGTCCTTAACACAATAGTCCACGGGTACTCCTCAAAAATGAGAGATGTTATACCCCAACAATGGAGATGTGTCCATGATATAACTGCCCGTTATGATTTTTATAAGCACAATACAAATTACCCTCAAACGAACTCAACAACAAGATAGTGGAAGGGAAATAAACAAGCAATTTTATGCAAAACAAAACAAGAAGAGGGAAAAAGAGCTAGGGATAGTAGCCTGCTCTGTAGTATTTTGAAATGAAGAATTCTATTTTCTTTCATAGGCAAAGATGGAGTAAAATCAGTGTAGTAATAAATGAAAATAAATTTTATATTTAATTAAAAAAATATTTGCGAAATTTAATTTGAAATGGAAATAAAACGAACAAAAAATTATTTTTCATTATGACAAGATTTATACTTTCCGGGTCAGACGCCCCCACATTAAAATAGAATTTAATGAAATATATTTTGTTCAAAAAGGTAAGTCTTGATTGGCCCTCAGCCTCAGCTACACCCGCACCCGCAACACATACTCAGTCCCGCAGCCACAGTCACACCCGCACCAGCAGCCACAGATGCAATCTCACAAGCTCGCAAGCCGTAAGCCGCAACCATGCAAGCCGCAACCGCAACCGCAAGCGTGCGTGCTTCGGTGCAAAGCACGGCACATGCGTGAAAAGTATGTTTGCTCTAACTAGCCCATTTTCCTTAGTCCTTCCCCAACTACAAAAGCTTCTAAACCCTAAGGGCCCTCCCTTAGATGCAATTTTGGTGGTAATGAAGTGAGGAATCATCTTTAGTTTCTCCTACGTGGGACTAAAGGTTAATTCACAAAAATGAAAAATGAGCTAGTGTTCCTTAGTGACTTATAGGTCCTAAGTTCCATTCCCACCAAGATCAAAAACCATTTTAAGTTCATTTTTCTCTATCAATACCCCACATGAATTGAAACCCCATGAAAATCAGAAATCAGAAAGTGAGAAATACCACTTAGGCAATAGGTGTCCATAAAGTCTTGAAACTTTGCTTAGTGAAAAATTACCGGAACTACTTGATGGACAGTGAACTTCTTATATTACGGTTTTCCAGCCTAATCGACACACGAGATAGCACAACATGCTGCATGGGTAAGGGCTGGAGCCGAAATGTTATATTTTCACAAAAAGTTTGTATTCTTGATATAACTTTTGAGCATTCCTATTTTAATTTGTTATGTTAACAAATTTATACCACAATCCATTGAATATTAAAAAATTTCAAGTATTAAATAATTTTTTAGATATATAATTAATTTTTTTGTTATAAACGTGTATTTTATTAGGGAAATTTAGGGTAAATCTAGGTTATTAACGTTGATTTACTGTGATCTCCTTGTGTCTATCCATATCAATAGAGGTTCTATTATTTATTATTTTACACACATCAATAAAAATTCTCTTTCTTCTTTCTCTTTATTTTCTTTGATTCTTTAGCTTACAACACGTCATCATCACGTATACTTAGTGCTTCGAAATTCTACCTTAGGTTGAGAAGAAACAAAACTTTTGGATAATTCTTATTAAAGATTCTTAAACGAAATATCTTCCGTGTACGAGTAGCTAGATTTGCTACCTTGCATGAGTAAATTGATACCCCTTTGTGATGAACGCAAGTAAACCCTAATCTACAACGGATTCCCGAAACCTTAGCACTTTTCTATTTTGAATAGATTAATTCTTTATTACAAAAATCAATAACATATCTTTATTAATTTTCCTTGACTCAAATATTATTTGATTAGTTAGTAAAAGTGATTCACACTCCTCTTGGGACCGAATCGTATTTTCTATTGTCTAGATCTTTCGACACTTTGCGCTTGCGGTAAAACAAATACGGTTTTCCGACGCATCAAGTTTTTGGTGCCGCTGTCGGGGAGTGATTAAAAATTAATTTCTAGTTAATAATTTGAATTTCTAGTCATAGTTTAGGATTTATTTTTAGTAATTAGTTTGTTTTTTATTTTTCTTTTAGATTTTTTTAGTACTTTTTACGTAGTTTGTCTGATTTTTCATAGGTACTATTTTTAGTTTGAAGAACGACATTTAATCATTAACGTGCGAAAAGAAAGTAAGTATGTGATTTACTCGCAAAGCTTTTGCAAGGTGATAGGTAAGTAAAAAACTTATTTTTGCTCGTGTTTAGTTTATGCAAGATAAACCGATTGGTTTGGATAGAAAATCAATTTAACCGTCTTGTTAGAGTTAACCCTTTATTCATGGATGGAATTGATGATGAGGGTGTGGACCCTCCGCTTAAAATCGAGAGACTATATGTACAAAACTAGAGTCTCTCAACCTTCATGCATTTTTTTCCACCAGCAACGCCCACTTTGAAATTAGAACTAATACCATCCAGGCTTTGCCGAACTTCTATGGCAGAGAAAATGAAAACTCATACTACCACATTAGAGAACTTTGAGGAACTATGCGGTACCATGAAAATTAAAGACTTGACCGATGAGTATCTAAAATTGATATTGTTTTCATTCTCTTTGAAAGATAAGGCAAAATCATGGTTTGATGCATTATCGTCTTCTTCCAACCACACTTAGATCACACAAATGTGACCATGGTAAAATCACCATATGGGGGTAATTTTTCAGGGAGAGAGTGATGATGAGGGGTATAAATTTTTGAAAGCGGTAGCATTGAAAACTCAGGAATGGGAAGCTAAGGAACCCATTAGGAAATATCTACCTAATACGAGTGGTGTGCAGAGAGTTGATATCAAATTTGACTCTGATGTGAAAATTGCAGCTATGACTAGACGAATTGAGTCGCCAAAACAAAGTTTATCTAGTCATAAACTTTTTGTAGGACATTCCTTTGATAACAATGTTAGAGAGCAAGCCAATGCTCATAATCAAGACAATCGCCAAGGATTTGACTTTTTGTCGAACACATATAACCCATGGAATAGACACACCTGAATTTTTCATGGTTTAAGAGTCAATATATCAAGGTTAGCCAATTAGTTACATGTCGTTAGGTTGCACAAAAATAGATCCTAGTTTTTTAGAGAGTCTAAAGTTGTTAACGCAGAAAACTCTACAACTTAGTCAAGACATGGGGAAATTCACTCAATTCAAATAGACTACCCAAAGGTCGATAATAAACCTGGAACATCAATTAGGACAGATGTTTACCCATTTGATTTCCCTAGTCATCCTCATCCAAACCCAAAGGGTACATTAAACAAATATGGAGTTCAACCTTTCGATCATGTCCAGGTCATTACTACTCTTAGAAGTTGTCGAGAAATAGGTAATCCGGATCCCATACTTGAAGAAATTAAGAACCCATCCTCAACTGCGCAGGTCACTTCTTTTAACGATAATAAGATTAATTTGAACGATAAGGATGAAAATGAAATTTTGTATGTTCCCCGTGCTTCTTTTCCTCTGAAATTTTTACCGAAAACAAACGGAGATCAAAATAGTGAGATATTAGAAGTGTTTAGGAAAGTCAAAGTGAATATTCTATTACTTGATGGCAACAGATTCCATCTTATACTAAATTTTTGAAAGATCTTTGCACTGTCAAACGCAGATGAATGTGAATAAGACAGCTCTTCTCACTGAACAAGTTCCATAATCACTCATAAGACACCATCAAAGGATAAAGACCCTGATTGTCCAACATATCCAGTGTTATTGGTGACCCGAAATCAAACATATATACATTAATAGATTTAGGTCTAACTGTGAATCTTCTTCGATATTCTTCTTATAAGAAGCTTGATCTAGGTGAGATTGAATTTACGGGTGTTACACTTCATCTTGCTGATAGGTTTGTAAAAATTCCTAGTAGGATAATCGAAGATGTTCTGATATAGGTTAATAAGTTTTAATTTCTTTTCGTTTTTATAGTTTTGGTTACTCACCCTATTTCTAATCTTAATGGACAAATTCAAGTCATATTAGGACGACCTTTCTTGGCCACTTCGAATGCTATTATCAACTGTCAAAACAGGATTAGAAAGCTTTCTTTTGGCAACATGAAAATGGAAATAAATGTCTTTAACCCTCTAACCCTTTTCTGGTTTCCGATGCTTGTGAATTTTTTTGCATCATTGAATGTCTGAATGACTATGATAGTGACTCTTATTTAAAGGATATGGGAAACGAGTTTAGAAAATTACAGGGAGTAAGGAATTGCCAAAAACTGAATTGTTAGATGTTTGCTTATCTCAATGTGATGTTTCTAAATATTCGATTATGCATGATGTTGTTGGTGCATTAAGTCACTATTTTATTGATCCATCTAATAGTTCTCTAGACGCCTATATGAATGTGGAACCGATTGATACAACTCAGCAAACTGAGAATATATTGGCACAAAACAATTAGGACACCATGTTTAGCTCATTGTGTTGATTCTGATGACTCTATTCTTATTGATAGTGCAGATAGTGTGTGCATAAAAAATATTTCAACTGATTTAGAACCTAATTGAGAGTTTGCACCCCGAATAAAATGTAGTATGCAATCTTTGTTTATTTTTATATATGAGTTATTTATTTATCTTGATTTTTCATGGATCGATCACTCAGGACTATTTTTAAAGGGAATAGATTCACATTTTTATTTGGATGATTATAGTGTTTAACTCACCTGATATTTGGATAGATCCCCAACTTTTTAAACTGTATGGATATGCTTGGAAGGTTACTTTAGGGTACCATTCTCACGTTGTTTCATATTACTTCCTACGTGCAAGCAGGGAAACAAGTACCATTTGCTTCATGAAACTCAACCCATCAGATTTTTTCCCTTTTCTTTATCGTTTACGTTTATTTATTTGTGTGTTGCATATCATATTAGGAATTTTCCATCACTATTTCCACATTGGATGATTCAATTTACATTGAGGAAAATATAAAGTTTCAGTATGGAGCATATATGATTTTTAAGTATTCACTTCTTAGGTAGAATTTTTTTAATTTCTTGTACCTTTTTGCATGAATCTCTAACTTTTAGATATCTTAGAGTCAGTTTTTATATTTCTATCTATGTTTACATATAGAGTTCTTCTAGAAATAACTGAACTTAGAAGTATTGGAGAACGACATTCTGGTTTCTTAATTATTAAGAGGCAGTAGCCGATAAAAAGGGACTTAAACCGCCGGTGGAAAATTATGTGTAGAAAGAATACAGTATTAGAGAAGTTGATCATTCAATGCCCATATATGAGTAAGGAACCAGACCTTCAATTCTTCATACCTGTCTAAATTGTCAGTTTAGAGTGTTTCATCTGCACAAACTCTGGGTAGAATAATGAGCTACCCAACCTAGCACCGTTTTCGCACTACTCTTTGATTTCTTGATTACTAATTTATGTCAATCATGAGGGTGGCAACATAATTGCGAAAAAATCTTACCTTATGTTTTGATTTGCAGTTGGCACTATACTCTCTCTCGATAACAAAAGGTCCATAGAAATACCACCATCATCAACAAAAGGATTATTACAAATTTGAATAAAGTTGAAGATGTTCAAGGCTTACAAGCAACACTACAAGAGAAAAATTCAGATTCAAAGTGAAGTGACAATACAAGGAGCTAGAAAACCGAGACAACAAGTTGTGAAAAATCAAGTGGTAAAGTCATTTTCCCCACGGCCATATTCGTTTCAATGTTTTTCTTTTTAGTTTTCCTATTTCACATATTTGTCCCAAAAAAAAACAAAATATTTATTTTTGTATTCATTAGTTGAGCCGTGGGAAAGTAGAAATATATAAAGAAGTTTCAAGCAACAAAAATTAGAGGAAGTTTTTACAAATTGTTAGAGTTCTACAAAGTTCAAGAGTTCATTATCTAAGGTTGAAACCGAAGGTGAAGGCGTTTCTAAGGGTAGCTGTGACACTGGTACTGTTATAGTGGTTAGCTGAGAAGGTGAGTGAAAATTTCCAAACTCATATAGTGGTTGGTTTCCTTTCTTAGAGATCATCAGAAGAAAAAAAAGTTCTTTTCTTCTCACGTTTCTATGGGATAAAAAAGTATAATTCGGAAGGTTTTCTCTTCCCACCATTCAACTTGTGCAGGATTTTTATCTTAATTTCTGCTTGCACACATGAGAACCATAAACTGCTTCTTTTGAGTGTAATTCATAAAACCCTACTGGTGAGGCAGAAATGGAAACATTCAATTGCTCTCGAACATGAATTCTTTCATATGGTTGGTTTTCTCCTAATTCAATAGTTAAGCATGAGGATAATGTTCTTTGATATATCTAACTTCTTGTTATTAGTGTGCAAATTTTTTATGTCCTCTTAGCTCTTTGGATGAATGTGCTTTGGAATATTTGTGAACTGGAGTAGGTTTTGTGGGTAAATCTTTTGTAAACCTTCACGAGACTATAACTCGTCCACTAGGGACACCTAGGGGTAAAGGCTTGTTGCACATGCTAAGTGTAACTGTATTCTCAACAAAAAGGAGTTGTAAAATTTTAGTTTAGATTAATTTAGTATTAGTTTTTTTTTTTTTTGCTCGAGGACTAGGAAAATATAAGTGTAGGGGTATTTGATAGGCGCATAAGTGATACATTTTTTACACCTATATTTATACTGGCTAGGAATTTTATTTCGCTAATATATTTATTTCAAATCTTTTATAGGAATTCCAAGTGAAACTCGATTACCAGTGGAATAAAGGGCTCAATCACTAGTTAAAATGGTGTTCGCGACAAAAAGCACCAATGTCACCCAGGTCAACTGTTTAAATTTGTAGCACCACTTGCGTTGCCTCCTCATTTCATATCCATAGAGATCACCAAAGGAAAAGAATAATTGCCTTGGCCAATAAGCAAGTAAAGGTTCATTGGGTAATTCCAGTAGGCAGTGGATGATAGGTGCATTATTTGCATTATTTGGATATTCTAATTCATTGATTTCTTGTTAGTTTTCATATCATTATGCTTTGATTTTTTTTGTTTATGATGTTCTTAGGAGTTTTGAAATGTATTCAACCAAAGAAGAAGAAAGGAGTTCATTACCACACAAAATGAATAAGGAAGTTAAGTTTTTCCAATGGAGAAGGGCCAAATACCAAATTCAAATCATTCAAATCCAGGAATCCTTATTTCCATTTTTAAGATAACGATAAGACGAATCCAACGCAAAAAGAATGAGGTCATTCGGAGTTTGTATGAGCAAATTATGAGAAAAACAACCGAAAGAAATAGTGAAACACTCAACAAAATAATCGGGAGATAACAAGGGAAAGTTATCTAATAATTATAGGTAGTTTCGGGTACAAAAAACTTCGTTTTTAAGCTCGAAAAATCGGTAGATAACACATAAATCGAGTCTACCAATTATGGCAAGTTATCTACCGATTATGGCAATTTTTGGACTCAGGAAAGTCATATTTTGAGCTCTTAGGTATATAAAGAGGGTGCCGTGACTACCGATTATGACTCGACGGGAGCCACTTCTAAGACACGTTTTTGACTTCTAAATCAAGGTATCATGGTCCCTTTAGCACTTTAACACCTAGACAGGATGAAGACTATATAAGCAGACTTCCATAACCCTAAGGAGATACCTTTGAAACTTGAAAACACAAGGAGAACAAGAAGCTAGGGATGGGAGTTGCGATTGAACATCATGATTTCTAGGGTTTTCTTTACTTGATTTCTTAATTATTTTCTATGGGTTTTGAGAAATCCATGATGGACTAAACCTTTCTTATTGGTTAGCGATGTAGTCCTAAGTTGGAAAATTTGTTTATTAATTGAAGTATTCATTCTCATATGTTCATAATCTTTTCAATATCGCTTATGTTCTACCGTTTATAACGCCTTGTATGATGGATTTCTTGTTTGTTTAAGTCGCGAATTAGATGACCATACGTTGATATCTATAGCTAAACTAGAGTTTGAGATCCGGAATTGTCGAAAGATCCTTGTTACAAGTAGCATAGCATAGTTGTTAATAACGGGATGTTACCATGAAACTATGTGTAGAAGTGTGGCCTAGGTTAGATCTGTGTGGCTCTTGCGCTGGATTGCTTAGAATAACCTCAAATCGCAAATACCATTGCTTTCATTGGGTTAAACTTGAGTGGATCTTGCGCCAAGTTATTCGTTGAAAAGGATTCAAAGAGTGGCTCTTGCGCGTTTGATGATAATAGGAGTTTTTCCGGAGTAAGCCTGCGATAGGATGCTTTAGGATTATTGATATTGAGAGTGCATGAATGTTGAGTATGATTTAATTGATAACATGTTGGAAGATAGAAGATGAACTCTCTAACCAATGTTCTTTATATCTGATACTCGTTTTAATCTATTTGTTTTAGTATATATAATTGTAATCACAACCAAAACCCCCTGTTTACATAAGTAATCGAAAGTAATTAACAATCACCTGCCTCTCTGTAGGAACGAAATTGTTCTTATTACTATACTCTAATCTGTATTAGTGAAGTAAGAACTTGAATTTAATTTTGCTTGACTGACAACCGAGCAGTGGACGTGGCTATTGCACCACCACAATTCGGGTTCGAGCATCAAGGCATATTATATTCTCTTTCTGAACAAAGAAGAAACCCAATTTCTTAGCCAAGCAGCTTGTGTTCTTATCAAGAGAAGGAAGAGGTGGGTATTGGTTGAGTTAATTGTCTATAGAGGATTACATGGGTTTGTTCGAATATGAGATGAAATAACATTTAGAACTTGATGATTAGAGAAGAATCAAATTAATGGGTTGGTGACGAGATTGATATGAAACAATATGTTCCTGTCTAATTGATTTGAAGGTTTATATGTTGGTGGTGGCTCGATAAGGGTTCGCTAGTCACTCTGGTTCTGTAAGACTAAATAACACAAATAAGATGCGGTAAAGGAGAAGAAGTATAGGTGAAGAACTGATTTTGCTTCCATGGGTTTTGTTGTCGGTTGAGTTCGAAATGGTGTTGTTGTATTTTATATGTTGGTTCAAGAAATTGAATTAAGGCTTGTTTTGTGTTCTAGTGGAACAAGGAAGAACATGGGTTTGTACAGTTTGGCCAGAGACACAGAATGAATAAGAGATTCTGTTGTGAATGGTTTTATGTTGATTGAATGCTCGAAATGTTGAAACCATATTGCAGGGAAGGGAAAAGGTTGGTGATTCTAATCACCAACAAGTTCATTTATAGCTCCCTTGTAGAGTGCACATAAGATGCTCGACATAAGTCCTAAATGAATCTGTCGTGAGTTGAAGAATGGTTGAAGCTTAATTGGGTGAATGGTTTGATATAGGTTCTCGATATCTCTGAGGTTTCTCAGGAGGATTGGCCAGACAGAAAATAGACGCAGTAGTGACCGGAATTCAGAAAGAGTTTTATTTAGGAAAGAAGTGAGTTGGGTCGGGCCTGGAGTAATATTAGTATGATCCAAATAGGAGTCTTGGAGTGAAGCACCTATATATACCAAGAGAAACAGAAATTTTGAGATACTTTACATGCTAGTCTACAGAGACAAAACTAGGTTTTAGCTTTAGTTTCAAAAACAGTTGATTTCACTTCAATATTTGTATGGCTTTTAAAAAGTAAGCTTACATAGGAGCTTCTTTCTTTATAGAGGGGTTTGCTGTGGATGCAGAGTGAACGAAAAATCCGTTAACGAGTATTTTAGGAGCTATGTTAAATGTTCATATTATCTTTTTATCTATGAAAAAATCTTATTTTCCCTTCAATCAATTAAAACCTAAACAAAACAAAACCTTATAAAATTTTAATTTCAATTCAAAAACTTTCTCTCTCCCTCCATATCCCTCCATCATCAATTAAAGCCGAATTTCTCCATCGAATCAATTAATTGGCGATTCGAAAATTTCGTCGTCGATTAAACTCTAAAGTTCGTGATGATGAATCCTACTAAAGGTGTAGCAAGCAGTAGTGATGACAATCAAAATCAAACTAAACAACCTGATGAAGAAATTGAAGAACAAATTGGTGGTGAAGGAAATCAAACTCCCTAACCACAACAAATGGTGTATACAAGGTATTCAACAAAACCCATGTTATTTTTAGAACCTAAAAGTGATTGATTTTCTTGTTTTATTGATGGTTATGTTAAAAAAATTGGGTTAAAGAAAAATTTACGGTTGGGTTCGATTGGAAAACCCAACCGTAAATGTATGTTCTGAAGAACTTACGGTTGAGTTCCATTCGAACCAAACCGTAACTGGTTTGTTCTACATTTTACGGTTGGGTTATTAAAAAAACCCAACCGAACCCAACCGTAAAAAAATTTGCACTCAAAGAAAAATTTGAATTTTAGGATTGGGTTTGATTATAATTCATAACTGTAAATTATTCTAGTTAGTTCAATTTTTTGTTGATGATTATTTACGGTTGGGTCGGATTTTCAATTCCCAACCGTAAATTCTTCTGTTTAGGTTAACTTCTTGTTGTTGATTATTTACGGTTGGGTTCGATATGTGTAACCCAACCGTAAATAATTCTGAATTTTTGTAAAGATCTTGATTGGTTGCTTCTGTTAAACTTTTGTAAATTATCTAACTTCAAAGGGGTCAAGGAAATAACACAGGAGATGGTCTCATTGACTTTTGGGAAAATGCATATTTCAAAGCTCATGGTATCATGATACGTAAACTATTTATGTTATTACTGTTTTTAAGATTTATTACTAAAGACTCAACCAACATTTATTTCATATGTGAATAGGAAAACAAAGTACTTGCATTGGCAGAGTCTATGACTCCTGTTATAAATAGAGGTGATGGGATGACAATCAAGGAACAAAGGATCCTATGTTCCAAATTGAAGAAGCTTCATGAATCAATCGAAGATGAGATGGTGCGAAGCTTAAAGAGGATTAAAGTCGATACAATAGGTGCGACTACTAGCCGAAGAGAGGCACAACCTAGTGATGAACATACACATGATGAAGCCGATGATGTGCAAGGTGGTGCTCTTACTCGTGGCGATCGTGTTGTTGCTAGATATACCCCTCCTCATGAATCAATTGATCACACTTTAACCCCTCGGAACGGTTCTGACAATTCCTTCAGTTTGGTTGATATTCCTTCTAGGAACAAGTTGAAAGTAACAAGGAGTGGAAGAATTGAATGAGATCAATGAGATTGATCATTTTGAATTTCTATAATGTGTTTTGTTTCGTTTATCCGGATGTTTTTAGTTTTCTTGAACAAGTTTAATGAACAATATGTAGTAAGTTCTTTTGGAATATAGTTTAATCTTAAATTGGTCTAGCTAAATTTTATGTTTTATTTACTAAAGTTTTAAGTTGGAAACCAATCAAAGGAGAAATCAACTAAAAAAAAAAACAACTGACTATTTACGGTTGGGTCCGCAAGTCCATATCTAACCGTAAAACAGTCAGAACCATATTTGTTTGCGTTACGGTTGGGTTCGGTTGACAAGTTTCAACCGTTAACCTGTCAGTTTTTGTGTTTCCTTAAAGTAGACAAACCCAACGTATTTTTTATTCGAAAATC
Source organism: Papaver californicum (assembly GCA_023531435.1). Taxonomy (NCBI): domain Eukaryota; kingdom Viridiplantae; phylum Streptophyta; class Magnoliopsida; order Ranunculales; family Papaveraceae; genus Papaver; species Papaver californicum. Next base: position 134,926 of record JAJJMC010033861.1, on the reverse strand, counting down.
TAGTCGTTGGGTATTTTTTCACTATAAAAGGAAACCTTTCACTTTCTCATTATTCCCTATCCCTTTCATTCTCATTCTAATTCTAGACTTTCCAACTCATTCTCACCATACCCTTTGAAGCACTAAAAATGGTAACTCCATACACTACTGATGAAGATGTTGCCATTGTTAGATCGTGGGTTATGTTCACAACGCACGAGTATGGAGCGCACTATAACAACAATAACAAACCCGTTAATGAAGATTGGATGGTGAATCAGAATTCTGATTCTTGGTGGAAGTGTTTGTTTCAATTTTTGTGGGATTAGACAGAAATCAAAATCGGAGGACGTTCAGAGGCATTAAGAGAAGGTTTGAGGATTTGTTTGAACGATTGGAAGACTTGAAACAGGAAATGAAAGTGAGAAAACAAGCACTTCCCACAAAATCTAATGTGGCAAGAGTAAGTGTGTCAATTAATAAGTCGTTCATTAAAAAGAGTTTTCAAAAATTCAAACTTATAATTGATTTGTTTTTTTTTTCAGTGGTGATGGCTCTGGAGCAATATAAAACTAACCATGGGGAGCCGTTTATTGATAGACACATTTTTGTGTCCGATTTAATCTCAATTTTATATATTGTTGGTATTTTATTTTTGTACTTATTATGGTTTTTATTGCTTTTTAGGTATTTTTGGAGAATTGTTAAAGGCACCTTCACATTGGATTAAGGCACCCAATTGATTTATAAAGGCACCCAAGAATTAATGCACCCAAAATTCAAATTGAAAATTTGGGCGGGAAGAAGAATTTTTATTCTTCATGCAGCGTGAAATAGGAAATTAGGTTGAAATTTGGAAACTTGCATCTTGTTTGGAAATTTCCTAAACTAAGAAGTTAAAATTGTTGGTAAAGAACTAAAAAGAGAAAGAGATCAAAGTGATTCCCCATTTAACAATCAAGAATCAAAATCAGGAAAGAAAATCAAGTTTTTTGGAAAATTCTAATCGGTGATTAAAGAAGAATTTGAGGAAGTTTTTGAAGTGATTTGAGGATTGGGATAGTATAAATAGAGTTTATGATCAATTGGGTTGGGAGAAAAAGAATTGGGAAGCTTAGAATTGCTCACAATCAGGGGAATCACGTAAACAGGAAGCTCAAATTTCTGCTGCTGCACATCAAGAACACGTAGCAGGCTACACCAGAAAACTGTCGTTCATTAAAACAGAAACCGTACTTTATTTCAAAACGCAACAGAAAACTGTTTCTTGTTACGTATTCTTTTGAACTGTTTTCTGTTACGGGCTGAAGTGTTTCCAGCAACACTTATAGCCGTATCTAATCGACTGTTACACCATTATTCAACCTTGTAATCAATATTTTGAGCAATGAAAAGATCTTTTGAGCAAGTTTTCTCCACCATAAGCTAAGTTTCTTTACTGGGATGATGAAGGAGGTTTTTTCTCTCAATTTTATGTGGTGAGTCTATTTTATTTAATTTATTTATAATTCTTTATCTATTAAATTGCATAGTTTCAAAATAGAAAAAAACGGTTTTCATTCAGTAGTGGTGTTTTTGTTTGATGGATCATGCTGGGTTGACGACCATTGATGTTCCATGCTTATGATTTACCTCTGCTTGTTTGCATAAAAACCTATTTTGGCAATATCTGAGCTTAATTTATTTAAAAAGAATTACATGATTGATCACATAGTTGTGGGAAATAACTGAATCCTGATTCCTGGTTTTCTCCATATTTTCTAAAAACATCTCTAGTTTATTTTTCTTTGTTTTATTTAATTAGATTAAGTTTATTATTTTCTAAAATCATTACCTTCACAAGTTCGAGAATCGAACACTTTTTTACCACTATTCTAAAACACATCATTTATGCATGAGGATTGCTATCGTATTTTGGAACAAAGTAGCTATCATGATTTCATCTATTATACTTAAGTGTTAGTGTGATCATCTAATGATCTATTGTATTTTATTTCCTTTAGTTCTTCCTTTAATGTAAAAAATAAGGTCTTTGCCTACTCATCTATTTCATTAATGTATCCAAGGTTCATTTACGGTTGGGACACAAGTCCATACCCAACCGTAGACCAGGATTATATTGTTTCATTTTTGAATCCCTTTTTGGTTTGAAAATATAGCCGTTGGAACCTTTTACGACCCATTTTTTAAAATAGAGCCGTTACACATCTTATTTATGCATGAAAAAAAGGAAAATGGTTGAGTACATATCAAACCCATAAAATTAAATAAATAGAACCTTTCTTATACAACAATCATCTCCAAAAAAACTATTACTGTAATATACTAGAATATGGCTCAACCTAGGTTCAAAATCCTGATTTTACTTTGGATGAAGATTTATGTATTTGCCGCAACTATGTATTATGTTATCCAAAAAGAGGAGAAGAACGAAGGCAAGGAGGTATAACGAGTCAGAGTTATTGGTAAACAATCTATGAAAACTTTTGTTCTGAAACCGGAAACCCTTATAACCGTGATCACGTGAAGTTGATTTTTCGATATGGCACTATACACCGATAAGTAGAAGAATTTATGGCATTAATTCGTAGACTACGACTTAGGGGTGAAACCGAAGATGAGGTTTTAGAGAGATCTATTTAAGAATTGAGGAGATGGAAAATATGGTCCTTTCTATACCTACCTCATTACCACATCCTAAAGGAATTTTTTCTCACTCGCAAACCTATCTATTAGTACTTTTGTAATGGCATTTGGTTTTGTTGGTGGTAATTTTAATTCTCTATGTAATACTTTAATGGTCTAATGGGTTGTAACGTGGTCTAAGTAATGAGAAATTGATGTTTATATTAATTGTGTGAATTCAGGGACATTTACGGTTGGGTTTTGAAGGTCGAATTGAACCGTAAAACTGGCATAATCCAAAAAATTTGTTACGAGTCAGTTATACGGTTGGGTTTGAAAGTTCAAATCCAACCGTAAAATATAACATTTTTTTCTCAAAATACTCTATTCATATTATACATATGATATTGTCACTACCAATATTACATTTAGTCAATATGTATATATTATCATTCCGACTTCGAGTCAGAAACAATTCCTGTGGAGCCTTCCTTCGATAGTCGTAATGCGTTCCAAAGTTCGAAACTTTGCTCGAACCGGTTACACCAAGACTTGGAGATTGCGCCGTCTTATCCTCTCCTTAACGGGGGTAATGGGCTTCCTTCTTTCAACTTAAGACGACAAAATGGCACCTTTGCACCATCCTCATCACACATCTTCTTTAGCCAATTGTTCGACAAAGGTTGTTCTTGTTGGTGCGAATGTAAGACTAAATCCAGTTGAGAAATAATTGATGACGCAATTGAAAGTGTTGGCGAGAATTTGGCCACATATTGGCATGCTCATCCAATACTCGCTAGTCAAATTCTTGTTTCCTATTAAACGCTTTCGAATGCAATGAACTTCTCGTTTAACAATGACTCTTCTTCTCCCGCTTCACTCATCATTGACTTGTATAAATCCGGGTAATAACGTAGTTCAACCGCGGACCTATTATATAAGTGCGTTCGTCCACACCCAAATCTTTTGCTCCGCTAAATGGTCCAACTTGTTCGATGAATACATGGTAACCACAATAACCATCACCGGCAACATCATCGGTGGCATATATGTATTCACGAACAAAATCCGGAAAATATAACAAATAATTTTCATATATAATGTGCTCGGTTCGGACAATTTTACCATTCTCATTTCTTGAAAAATTAGATGGTGCTTGCATCAATCCTCTTGCAATCCAGATCGTAAGAGGCTCTTCAACCACTAATGTATCTCCTTCAACATTTTCTTTTCTTCTTGCTAATTTTTTGATACTAACTCTTCTTGAGTTTGGTTGTGCGGGAACTTTTCCCTTGGCAACAACTTCCATTGTTGAACTCTCTTGAGAGGGAAGCGCAGGATCTTTTCCTTTACAATGTACTAGGCTTGGTCCTCCTTGTTCCGTTTGAATTCTTTTTCGTTTGTTTCTTCCTTGAACATCATCCTCCTTCTCATACCCCGCTTCATATTCCTTTTGCAAATGCTCAAAAGCCGAAGGGTCTCTTTTCTTTGATTCTTCCAACAACTCTCTAGCTTTTTTTCGTCCCACGGCTCTCTTTTCTTTTGTAGAAGGCCTACCCTTTCTCTTCCCTCTATTTGGTTCCTTGACATCGTACCTTTTGTAAGGAAACACGAATTTACTCAACTTACTCAACCTTATTTGTTTTTGCGCACAATTTAATTTGTCGTATTTCTCGGCTAGAGCTTTTCCAACGTGGGTATCGGCAAAATATCCACCAAAATCTTGCTCGACGATGGGTTCATCGAAAGACAATTGTTGCCAAAACGGATCAATATCTTCAATTGGGATCAAACCGTCTTCTTCGTACTTGGCCATCATATTGGTCGTGTCGTAATCAACCAAAATAATCGAGTTCTTACTCTCTAAAATAGAATGAAGTATAGGGATAAGAACAAGTTCGTTCCCACAAGGAGGCCGAGACTATCACTAATTTTCAGTCACGTATGCAAGTAAAAGGGGGGTTTTGTTGTTTTAAACTAATTAAACTAAGGCAATACGCAAGTAAATAAGGATGTGAAATAAAGAGAAAAGCATTGGTTAGAGATTTCATCTTCCGTTATCCAACATGTTATCAATCAAAGCATACTCAACATTCATGCATTAATAATACTAATAACCCTAAAGCATCCTATCGCAGGGCTACTTCGGCAAAACTCCTAATATCATCGGAGAGGGTATCGCGCCACTTTCCGAATTCTTAACACCGGATAACTCGATGTAAACACCAAGTTTAACCCAATGAAAGCAATGGTATTTATGAGTTGAGGTTATTCTAAATAACCCGATGCATCGCGCAACTCAGATTTAATCTAGGTCAAGCTTCTACACATACTTGCATGGCAATTTTAAGTATTGTTAACAAATATGCTATACTACTTGTAACTAGAGTCCTTCGACAATTCCGGATCGAAAACTCTAGTTTAGTTGTAGATATCAATGCATGCTCATTCAATTTGCAACTTAAACAAACACACAATCAATCATATATTATAAACAGTAGAACATGAACAATATTAGTAATAGCATGAAATCATGAGATATGCACCATTCAATTAATAAACATGTCTTCAAACTTCAGATTACATCCCTAACCAATATGAAAGGTTTAGCTCAACATGGGTTTCTCAAAACCCATGGAAATTAATCAAAATATATTGTACTTACACCCGGAAAGAGTACGAAGAACGGATACAGCTTCGAAGGATGGTTGCAATGGTGGACAGCAGCCTTTTACGCAAGTGCTGTCGGTTTTTACGCCTCTTCCCCTTACCTCTTCTCCTGTCTTTTATGGTATGGTAGATGTCCGTGATATGATAGATATCCAGCAGCAAAAACTCCCTTTTATTTTATATATCAAGTCCTTCTTTTTAGCTCAGCAGCAGCACCATGTATCCAGCCCTTTTACGCCAATAGGATTCCTGTTTGTACGTGAGTGGCTAAGTCCAAAATATTGTTGTTTCACCACCTTTCCTTACTTGCCTCAAACTCTCCTTTTCCTACAAGAACTCCTATATTCTCTGCCCCAAATTCACCAAAAGAATTCCATAAGAAAACCGATCTTTCTTCTTATAACAAGAGTTGGCCACTTTTAGGAAACCGACTAGGAATAGGAAATATGCTAAGTTTCCTAATTCTAGCCCCACAAGATATGGCAACTCCAAAGCTTTCCTAGTCCCATAGAACCTCCACAAGCTAGCCATGAGTCCACCAAGGCTAGCCACCTTCCACTCGGACCACTCTAGCTCAACAACACCTCCACATGACCACTTAGCACAAGCGCACTTTTGCTTCAGCCGATTTAGCGCCTGGGCGCTGGCAGCACCACCTAGTTAGCCACTATGTGGCTTTGCCCATAGCTTCCTCATACGAGATCAGAATGACCTCGTTCTTTCGCCGTTGACTTTGTAATTCAATTTCCTACACTGTGTATGGTGAAAGGCCTAAATTCAGCATAGTTTTACTGGCTTCTCGGTAATTCTTCTCTTTAAGCTCCATTCTGCGGATTTCCGGACTGTAACCTGAAAAGACAACTAAACTTCGAAAGTAATGAAAATACCTAGTAATTCACTCAAATATAGCACATAAGGGTCAGGAAAAACTACATTAAATGTATGATTTATGCACCTATCACATATGTCGGCATGGAAGTCCCAAACTTGACATGTTAGGACAAACACACACTTCTTCTCCGTGCAAGTTTCCCAACCTATAATTCTTAACTTCGTCCATTATCTTCTCAATTGCGCAATGTGACACCTTATAACAAATTCCTTCGAGCCATGGCTCGTCTTTATAAATTGTGTGTTTTCTACAACGGCTTTTTTTAAAAAGTTCCTTAACTCTATCAAGGTCACGGAGAAAGCATCGCTTCGAAGATCGTAACAAACCCACCATCAAAACTATGCAGCTTTTTCTTCATTCGGTTGTGAGATGACTCCGCGGTACTTGTAGCTTGGTTGTCAAAGTCCTTATATTTGTTTGTGAACACCGCTACAAACTTCTCTTTGTGCGGATTCAACCAATGGTCCATCAAATACTTCAAAGATCTTGGATAATTTATCCAATGGAAGCATAACATATGAAAATTGTCTTCATAATCTTCCTTGGTGATAGACCATGTCAAAGCGTCCCATTAACTTTGGAAACTAGCCCATTTTAGTTCCGACAACTTGTCATCCTCCTCGAATTTTTCTTTGGCCTTTTCTTGTTGAGGTACCGGTAATTTTTTAATTCTCTCCATCTCGCTTTTCTTTGTTGGCCGAATAATCGGTTTGCACTTGGTTTGAATATTGTTCCACAAGTGGAACGTGCAAAGAAGATTATGAGCATCCCGGAATACCCTTGCTATGGAATTCATCAAGGATTGTTCTTTGTCGCTGATCATCACCTTAGGGGTATATCCTTTAACGTAGAATAATTTAACTTGTTCTAATGCCCACACATAGCTTTCTTCGAGCTTGTCTCTCAAGAAGCAAAAGTCAACACTAAACGGGGACTTGGTAGAAGTTTGGCCGACAAAATTCAAGACCGGGATCTCATACTTGTTAGTTTTGTATGTGCAATCCATTAGAAGCAATTGATGGGAACACCGTGCTAACTTCATAAACTCGGGATGATCCAATATAATATGTTTTATTTCTTTATTCTTATCTACTTCATCGAATATGGTGCAGTTGAGCTTCTCCCTCAAGTAAAAAAGTTGTTGGATTTGGTCCCTTTCTTGTCATTTCTCACTCTTCAACTTGGCTTTGGCGTTGTAGATTGACTCCGACGTAGAGACATTCTTTGGGTTTATTTTCTTTAAGTGTCCGAGGATATCAATGGGTTTATTCGTTTTTCCGTCATGTCCTCTACGATGACCTTTTCTTCTTCGGTAAGTCGTGCCGCATAAGGATGCGTTAACAAAGTCTATGGTAGTAGGTGGTTGTGACGACCACATATAACTGTAGCTAAGAACCACTTCTTCTCGTTGTTGGTTTGAAATTGAAGCTTGAACGGACATCCCCTCTTCTTAGTGAAAGTGTTTTACGTCCTCTTTGTCTTTCCTACATACTCGGTACCCTTCTTCGCATGACTTGTATAGAATCCACTACACTCGCAAACCATTTGAAAGCGATTGTCTTTAGTTTGGTTGTTACAAACAATCACACACATGATGAGTTTGCCATGTTCTCTAGCCCATTGCTTTGCATAATATTTTTTTTCCCATGTCTACATGGTCCAAGAACACAAAGTTAGAAAATAAAAAAAAAACTTAGCAATATTGTCCAAAGGAATTAACAACTTATCTATAACCTACCAAGTCGTTCAAATAGTGATCCGTAGTATCTCTAGTTAGAACATCATTTGGAGGAGGCTGAGCATACATTGGGTGAGGCACAATCTCGAGAAAAACAAAAAATATCAAGGAATTAGGCAACAAAACACTAGAAAGTATAAATTTACGGTTAAGTTATTAGCATCGGACCCAACCGTAAAGGAAATTACAGTTGGGTAGGATCTTCAAACCTAATCGTAAAACTAAAGAAAACATCCCTAATTTTCTACGGTTGGTATCAAGAGTTGAACCCAACCTTAACTAGTGCAATAAATACCCATGCACATAATGAGTTACGGTTGGGTCGGTGCTTAACATCCAACCGTAAAACTATTACGATTGGGTTTTCCTCCATGGAAAGTATGGTTACGGTTGGGTCCGACAAAAAAACCTAACCGTAAACTACCTGAATCACAAAAAGTATCATTATTATGTACGTCATTTCATCAAATTTGAGCCAAAAAAGACCAAAAGTTTAAGTTAGAGGTATATCTGACTACTCTTGCCAATTGAATCTTCACTTTGACGGCTAGTTTCTCCATTTGGTTGAGATTCACCATCACAACTTTGAATTAAAACCTCTCTACCACCCAAATAATCATACATAGTTGTGTCTCCATCAATGGGTATGTAAAATTTGTTTTGGTTATAACACAAGGATTCACCCACCACAAATTTGCCACTAGACTCACTCATTATGGTTGAGAAAATCAAAATGTAGGGTTTTTCAAAAAACAACCAAAAACTCTCTTTTCTTTCTTCTACTTTTTCCACCAACCAAAACAAATAAAAATATGATTTATGCATAGAAAATGTGGGATAAAGGAGATGAAGATGATCATTTACGGTTGGTTTTGATTAACATACCAACCGTAAATGTGTTTGCACTAAAACTAAAATTGTTATTTACGGTTGATTGTCAAAACCCAACCGTAAACTATCCTGGATAGAAACACTATTTTTTGAAGATCAATTACGGTTGGGTCCTATGATAAAACCCAACCGTAAAACTTTTACTAGTGATTGTTTGTTACGGTTGGGTTCGACATGAAAACCCAACCGTAAAATTCTCTGAATAAAAAAAGAATCATCATTTTTTACATAATTTCATCAAATTTGAGCCATTAAAAGACCAAGAGTTTAAGTTAGAGGTATACCTCACTACTCTGGTTGATTGAATCAAAATCTAGGGTTTTTTAAAAAACCCTAAAAATTTCTTTTCATTTCTTCTAATTTTTCTTCCCACCAAACAAAAAGGAAAAAAAAATTGATTTGATTTGATTAAGTATAAGATTAATTTAGATTAATTATGATTAGCATAATCTATTATCTAATCAGGGGTAGTTTAACCATTATAAAATTACCATGGATAAGGGGTTCTTGAAATTTACTTGAAATGTATCAATTTCGTCTTCACATGGGAAGCCCTTCTATGGAGAAGGAAGCCCCTATGTAAACTTGCTTTACAAAAGACATGTCTAGCTAAATCTTTTATTTAGATGAAAAGATGAACTTGTAATATTATTTTTTTTGTGTTTCAAAACTAGGGTTTTCAATTATATGAGCTTAATTGTTAATGTTTTCTCTCTCTTTTAATGTTTTACTTTTTCGATGATTTTTCATATTCTATGTCACGTATAATTAATTGTTAGATTAGTAGAAGAACTCGTTAAAAACTTTTCTTAAATCGTTTAATATGAATATTCTTTTACTATTTATGTCACGTGTATTTAGTACTTCAAAATTCTAGTTTAGGTTGAGAACATACAAACCTTTTTGATAATTTTTATTAAAGTTTCTTAAAGGAAATATCTTTCATGTATGAGTAGCTAGATTTGCTAGTTTGCATGAGTAAATCGATACCCCTTTGTGATGAACGTAAGTAAACCCTAATCTACAACGGATTCTGAAACCTTAACACTTTTCTATTTTTGATTACAATTTTCGTTAAATTTCTTTAATTCATTCTTATCTTAATTCTTTATTATAAAAATTAGCAAAATATTTTTATTAATTTTCCTTGACTCGAATGTTATTTGTCAGTTAGTAGAAGTGATTCACACTCCTCGTGGAAACGAATCGTTTTTGTTATTGTCTACATCTTTCCACAATGTGTGCTTACGTTAAAATAAAGTTGGTTTTCTGTCGCATCAGTTGACTCCATTTTAACTCTGGCAATAATTATATTACCCCATAGAGGCCTACGATTCTTAGGTTCAACACTGACTTTAACTCCAAGTTCTTTTATTCCTTCATCAGTTATGGCAGTCGATTGATGTTTAAGTAAAAGATTTTTAAATTTAACATTCCATTCTTGTTTAATAAATTTCCAGTGTTGAAGATCAATTTTCGTAGTGTATTTTTGCAGGCTCAATAAACTCTTGTTTATTTTTGATGATATGCTCACATTCTTCAATAGTATTGAGTGTAAAAATGAAAATATTTTTACCCATAACTCTTATTTCTTTCTTTTTGTACCTTTTCCGTAGTAAGTTTATTTCTTGTTTAAACACTGATGTTTCAATCGTATCACTCGACCATATTTTGCCTATAAGATAAGATGACCACTCATCTGCTGCAGCACTAAGAACTCTTGATTATCCTAAAACCAATTTGATATGATCAGGATTGTTTCCTGCAATCTGAATTAGTTCCATCTGGTTGGTAATCATATTGACATTACTAGCATTGTTGGATTCTATAGTGGTGAAAACAAAATAATGGTGATGATGGAAAAAAATTAGGAAATGCAAGAAGAAGGATAAACTAACAGGGGGTAGTCAATTGTGATTTATAAAGACTTATTGAGAATTCTCAAATATGTTGTTAGTCAATTGATATTATAGGAGAGTCTCCCAAACTCTCTTGTTATTGGATAGAGATTTTTTCCAATTCTTTTAAATTCTCTCAAACTCTCTTGATATTGGATTAAGATTTGTTAAAAATCACTCAAACACTCTTGTTATTAGATATAGACTTCAAAATCATTGATTTGTTACTTATTGAGATTTCGGGAAAATCTTGTTTAAAAGGAAGTACGCGAGTCTTTTGGTACAAAGAATATCAATGAATTGAGTGAGATGCACAACTCTACATGTCCTGGGAGTCTAAAAAGTAGTTACCCTGGTGTTAAGACTTTAGCGTCAAAAGGATCTTTGCAGGGAAATATGGTTCTCTCTAATGCGAGGTTCATTTTGTGTTTTCCCTGTCATGAGGGAGATGGTAGTCACTATACATCCTGGGATCATTTCATTGGTGTGGATATATCCCTACCATTGAGCAAAGAAATTTTTTTTGATGATTATCCTTAAGATGCAAAAGCTCAACGTGGTTATTCTTGTAAATCTTCCAGCTCCATCCATTTTAATATCTGATACATACATACACAAACGGCTCTGATGGTCAATCAGAATACGCTGGGTCCTCCAGAGGGACCTCCTCAATATTACCTGTAGGGTTAGACTCTAAAAACGGTTTCAGTCGTTGACCGTTGACTTTGATGATGTTTCCACCATCTTGAGTCTCAATCTCAATAGCTCCATGAGGAAAGACAGTGCGAACCACATAAGGACCTGTCCACCGAGAGTGTAACTTCCCGGGGAACAGATGTAACCGTGTGTCATACAGAAGAACTTTTTGACCTGGAGAAAATGACTTTCGTAAATATTTCTATCATGCACGAGTTTCATTTTGTTCTTATACTCCCTAGCACTGTCATAAGCATCAATCCTGATTTCTTCCAACTCATTGAGCTGGAGTTTCCTCTGAGCACCTGCCTTGTCAAGTGAATAATTTAGCTGTTTCACAGCCCAATATGCTCTATGTTCTAACTAAACAGGCAAGTGGCATGCTTTGCCAAAAACCAAACGGTAGGGGGACATTCCTATTGGGGTTTTAAACGCAGTACGATAAGCCCATAAGGCATCAGTAAGCCTTGTTGACCAGTCTTTCCTATTTGGGTTGACTGTCTTTTCTAGAATGCGTTTTATTTCCCTATTGGAAACCTCTACCTGACCACTAGTCTGGGGATGATAAGGGGTGGTCATCTTGTGAGTTATACCATATTTCTTCATCAGAAGACTAAACGGTCTATTACAAAAATGTGACCCACCATCACTGATTATAGCCCTAGGTGTACCAAAACGTGCAAAAATATTATCATTCAAAAATCGGACCACTACCCTATGGTCATTAGTTTTACACGACACCGCCTCTACCCATTTAGACACGTAGTCTACGGCAACAAGTATATAAAGATTACCTAGAGAACTAGGAAAGGGACCCATAAAGTCAATACCCCATACATCAAAAATCTCAATAATCAAAATCGGGTTCAGGGGCATCATGTTTCTACGGGTCACGGTTCCTCGCTTCTGGCATCTGTCACAAGCAACACAGTGGCTGCGGGAGTCTTTAAACAGTGATGGCCAGTAGAATCCACACTGCAATATCTTAGCAGCAGTCTTCTTGGCACTAAAGTGACCTCCACAAGCCTGATTGTGACAAAAGGAGATAATATTGGACTGATCATTCTCAGGGATACATCTCCGGATAATCTGGCCTGGACAATACTTAAACAAGTAAGGATCATCCCAAAAGAAGTGTTTCACCTCAGCTAAAAACCTAGAACGATCTTGTCTACCCCAGTGTTGGGGCATTCGACCAGTAACAAGATAGTTCACTATGTGTGCATACCAAGGTGACTCAGAAACAACAAAGAGTTGTTCATCAGGAAAACTATCCTTCACAGGAGGGGAATCGTCTGGAGTGTCTAGGACTAGCCTAGACAATTGATCGGCCACTACATTCTATGCTCCCTTCTTATCCCTAATTTCTAACTTAAATTCCTGCAGCAACAGGATCCATCTTATCAGTCTAGGTTTTGAGTCCTTCTTAGACAGAAGGTACTTCAGGGCAGCATGGTCTGTGAAGACTATAACCTTAGATCCTAAGAGATAAGACCTAAATTTGTCTAGGGCGAACACTATGGCTAACAACTCCTTGTCCGTGGTGGTGTAGTTCAACTGGGCATCATTCAGGGTTTTGCTAGCATAATAGATCACGTGTAATAATTTGCCTATCCTCTGTCCTAAGACTACGCTTATGGCATAGTCTGATGCATCACACATGATCTCAAATGGCTGAGTCCAATCAGGTGCCTGAACTATAGGTGTAGTAGTAAGTAGGGTCTTGAGCTTCTCAAAAGCTCCTAAACAGTCATCATCAAAGGTAAATTTGGTATCTTTTGCAAGTAAGTTGCAAAGAGGTCTAGCAATCAGACTAAAATCCTTGATGAATCTACGATAAAATCCTGCATGCCCTAGGAAAGATCTAATGTCTTTGACGGTTCTAGGAACCTGAAGAGTTTTGATAATGTCTACTTTGGCTTTGTCTACTTCTATGCCCTTGGCAGAGACTATGTGTCCCAGAACTATTCCTGACTTAACCATAAAGTGACATTTCTCCCAATTGAGTACTAGATTCTTTTCTTTACACCTAGCTAACACTAGCGACAAATGATGCAAGCACTCATCAAACGAAGAACCAAACACAGAAAAGTCATCCATAAAGACCTCTAGAAACCGTTCCACCATGTCAGAGAATATGTTCATCATACACCGCTGAAATGTGGCCGGTGCATTGCATAACCCAAAGGGCATGCGCCTATAAGCAAAAGTGCCAAAGGGGCAGGTAAAAGTGGTTTTTTCCTGGTCTTTTGGGTCAATAACAATCTGATTATAACTAGAGTATCCATCCAGAAAGCAATAATGGCTATGTGCAGCTAATCTTTCTAGCATTTGGTCAATAAAAGGAAGGGGAAAGTGATCCTTCCTTGTGGCCTTGTTCAATTTCCTATAGTCTATACAAACACGCCAACCCGTGGTCACTCGGGTTGGGATTAATTCATTATCCTCATTCTTGACTACAGTGATACCTGATTTCTTGGGTACAACCTGAACTGGGCTGACCCACTTACTGTCTGAAATTGGGTAAATAATACCCGCATCTAGCAATTTAAGCACTTCCGTTCGAACTACCTCCTTCATGTTTGGGTTGAGCCTACGCTGCATCTCCCTAGATGGTTTGGATTCCTCTTCTAAATGGATTTGGTGCATACAAACTGTTGGGCTAATTCCCCGAATATCTGCTATGGTCCATTAAAGTGTTTGGTAATGACTCCTGAACTAGATTCTCTATCATGTTGACGTTTTCTAAGCTGGGGTCATCTAACTCTAGTGGTTGATTACTAATGTTGAAGATATTCAGCTCAATAGTCATGTTACCAAAAGACAAATTCATGACACCGTTACGACAGTTAATGATCGCATTAGATGTTGCTAAGAATGGGCGACCTAGTATAACCGGTATCTGATTTTCTGGATCAGGCACGGGTTTGGTATCAAGCACAACAAAGTCCACCGGATAAAAAAATTTATCCACCTCAATCAAAATATCCTCTATGACACCATGAGGAATTTTCACGGACCTATCAACTAACTGTAAAGTCATCTGGGTAGGTTTCAAATCGCCTAGTCCTAGATGGAGGTACACATGGTACGGCAGTAAGTTCACACTGGCTCCTAAATCGAGTAAAGCTCTTTCTACACGGTAGTTTCCTATCGTGCAAGCAATGGTTGGGGAACCTGGATCTTTGTACTTAAGTGTTGTACTATCCTGCAGAATAGAACTTACGTGGCTAGCTATGAAGGCCTTCTTTTGCACACTATGCTTTCGCTTTCGTGTGCACAAGTCCTTAAGGAACTTGGCATAGGGGGGAATCTGCCTAATTGCATCTAATAATGGAAGGTTGATAGTGACCTGCTTAAACACTTCCATTATTTCGTTAAAATTAGATTCCTTCCTAGTAGGTGCTAACAACCTTGGGTATGGGGCTCTAGGCATGAAATCGGTTCTCTGAGGGGTTGCCTCAGACTCGTCAGAGACTTTATCAGTCTCTTCAACTGCTGGGTCAGGGTGAACTACAGTTTGTTCACTGTCAGGCCTAGTTACCTTGTTATCCACTACCTTACCATTCCTGAGGGTACTAATAGCATTCACATGACTGGATGATTTCTCACCAGTCGACATTTCATTAACTACTATTGGATTTGGTTGATGTTGACTAGGGAACCTACCAGGTTCTCTCTCTCTCAGAGCCGCAGCAATATCACTAACTGAATTTTGTAAGCTAGAAATAGCTTTTTCTAAGGTATGGAATCTCTGCTCATTCTTTTCGTCATTGCTGGGATGAGTTGGACCAGCCGAATTCTTATAACTGAAGCCTGGAGGACCTTTAGCATTACTAAACTGACCTTGAGCCTGGCCTTTCGACCAGGAAAGGTTCGGGTGGTTTCTCCAGCCAGGGTTATAAGATTCCGAGTATGGGTCGAACTTTCTCTGGTTATCAAATCTAGTGTTATTATAAAGAGCAAAAGCCTGCTCTTCGAATTGGTTGGGTTCTGAACTACTGACTTGATTCATTTCGACCAGTTCTAGCCTTCTAGATAAGGCTTCTATTTGGGCCTTTGAATCGAAAGATCCTTCTACCCTGTTAACATTTCCTCTTCCTAGAAGAATTGTTCTTTTTGGCTCTCTACTGCTCTCCCACTGCTGGGTCTTCTCGGCGATGTCCCTCAGAAGTTTCATCGCTCAGCAGGAGTCTTACTGTCGAACCCTCCGGTTAACAAAGACTCGACCAAGGTTATGGAAGCGTAATCTAAACCGTCATAGAGGATTTGAACTAGCCTTAATTCCTCTATACCGTGGTCTGGGCATTGGAATAGTAAGTCATTGAACCTATCTACATACACATACAGAGACTCTCCCTCTAGCTGGGAAAACGTGCATATTTTCTGCCTAACATACGAAATTTTGTTCCTAGGGAAAAACTTCTGAATAAAAGCTGAAGTAAGTTGGGCATAGGTTTCAATTGACTGAGGAGCCAAGCTATACAGCCACGACTTGGCTTTATCTCTTAGTGAAAAGGGAAATAATCTAAGTTTAATAGACTCGTCATTCAAGTCTCTAATTCTGATCGTGCTACATATTTCCTCGAATTCCCTAACATGAAAATAGGGATTTTCGTTTTCTTTTCCTAAGAATAATGGGAGCATCTGGATAATTCCGGGTTTCAGTTCGTAGCTCGCTTCAGTAGCGGCTAACTTGATGCAAGATGGACGTGAGGTCCGGGCTGGATTCAACAAATCCTTCAGAGACGTCATTGCTGACACAGTCTCGGGAGTGACTAGTTCACTCTCAGTTGAATCTGAAGGTCAAGGTGAACTACAAGTCTTCCACTGATTAACCTACCTTGAGGGTCTCTATTCCAAGTTCGCCTTAAGGGCGTTCTTGGCATGCAGAAATTAAATCCTAACAATCAAACACAATCGTGCCCTGACTCAACCAAATCAAACCTAAATCTAGCAAACAACAAGCATGATGGTTCCACTTAGATTGTCTCTAGACCAGCTTCTATTCTTTCAGAAGGCAACTGGTTACAATTTTAGCGAATCTCTCTGAGCGATCCGAGTTAAATCAAGTTGAAGAGAAACAGGAGAAGCTCAATGGAGCTTTGATACCCCTGTCTCTTTGGCAACGCTTCCCTGGGTTACAGGGCGGCTCTAATCAACTTTAATCTAATCTTCCTGCTTTTTGAGTTAGGCTAATAAGGTAATCAATACAGTCCTTCCAACCGATTTTCCTATAAGCTCGTTACCTTATCGGTCTCTTTCTAGTCAAGATTTTAAGCTTAGGTTCGTGTAGGTTTTGTTTTCCTAAGGCGGGCAAGAAGCAGACGGTGATGAAATCCGAAACCTTATCTTGTATGGCCAGGCCTTGCCCTTTACTATGCAGAAATTAAGTTCCGTATTCAGTCCTCAGCATATATGCATACAAACGCGTCCAGAAAACCCACTGACAGGAGATTCGTGGGTTGGTCGAAATTTTACCTCCCGTTCTAGACGGGCGACGAACCGTTTAAGTCGACTCGGGCCACTAATATCCTTTTTAATAGTGTGCGAACCCGAGGGGCCGAGACAATATCGTAATTGTCGTCCATCCCTGCACACAGTTTGATATTTAAAATTACCCTTCCGTAGGGTTTAAAAATAAAATGTCCAAAATGTCCCAAAAATAATGTCCAAAAGTGTCCAAAAATAAAATAAAAATTACAGAATTAATAAAAACCCTAATACAATTTTCTAAACTAATTAAAACTAATTAAAACTAATTAAAATAAACTAAAAATCTAATTAAAAATAAAATAAAATAAAATCTTCGATCTTCTTTTTCGTTCTTTAAGCTTTTCCCTTTTTTAATTCCAAGTCTTTAGCTTTAATTCCAAAACTTGGGCGTAATCTCTTTTCGGTCCAAAATCGAACCTGTAGTAAAAAGGAAAAATACCAAAAGAAACGTAAAATAGAACAAAGTAAAATAATAACTAAAAATAAAAACCTAAAAATAAATCTAAAACCCTAAACCTAAAAACAAGTCCACGTCGGCGGCGCCAAAAATTGATGTAATTTTAGAAGTGGTAAATAAGGAGTTCGTTACTCGAACTTGTGAAGGTAATGATTTTAGAAAATAATGATTTAAATTAATTCTAGAAAATTCCAGGAGTAAGAAAAAGACTAAATAACCTAAGGATGATTTTTAAATAATTTTAGAAGGACCAGGAATCAGGAATCAGGTAAATCTAACAACCTATGTGATTAATCAGATAATTCTTTTAAATTAATTGAAGCACAAATAATTGCCAAAATTGGTTTTGTTTTGCTAACAAACAGAGGTAAATCACAAGCATGGACTATCAAAATTAATTAACTAAGCATAATCCATCAAGCAAAAGCACAACTGTTGAAAGAAAACCGTTTTTACTATTCAAAACTATGCAATTCTAATAATAAAAGAATTATAAATAATTATTAGAAAATAATTAAATCACATAAAATTGAGAAAATTACCTTATCCATCATCCCAGTAATTAGACTTAGCCCATGGTGAAGAAAACTTGCTCAAAAGTTGATTTCATTGCTCAAAATATTGATTACAAGGTTGAATAACGCTGTAACAGCTGATTTGATACGCTTATATGCGTTACAGGAGAGGGTTCAGCTGTTACAGAAGAGTTTAAGCAACAAAGGGTTTGAAGCAATAGACAACAGAAAAATTCAAATCAGCAACAGTTATAAATGTTACTGAGTCTTCTTCTCCGGCAGTGATGGATGAAGAACAGCCGGCCGGTGCAGCAGCAGCTTGTCGGCGGTGACGGAATAGTTGCCGGAATTCTCTATTTTCTTCCCTAGGCTCTCGCGCGTGATTTTCTTGGCTTCTCTTGGTTTATATAGATAGTAGAAACCCTAGAGAGAGTTCTAAACCTAATAGAACTCTCTAGAACAGCCCACAAATCCCAATCCGAATCGAAACCCAATTCCGGCCATATACATGATTTTTGAACTGATTTTACGGGATTTCTCTGCTGTTTCTCGATTGTTCTAACTTGTGTGGGATATCTACTAATATTTGGAACAATCTGGAAGCGAAAGAAATCAAATTACACGTTGATTTTATGTTGACAGTTGAAACAGTTGATCCCGATGAGTCAACTCGGTGACTCGGCCCGATCCAGCTCGCTGGGTTGACTCGCCTGGTTGACCCGCTGGGTTGACCCGATCCAGGGGTGCCCCAATCCAAAGTGTGGGTGCCTTGATCCATTTTTCCGGGTGCCTTGAACACTTTTTGAGCCAATTTTTCCACAAATCTTTATTCTTCTAATGTACCTACAAAAGCATAAAAACACGTAATAGACACAAAATCGAATACTAACTCACTAGAAATTAAGGTGCAAATTAGACACTAAAATATGTCTATCACTAACAATTTCAGTGACTCTTTTAACAAATGGATTCTTAAATTGAGGGCAATGCCTATATGCAAGTTAGTGATGGAGTTTCAGAAACTAGCCATGCAAATTTTTTACAATAGAAAGCAACTAGCCCTCACTTGGGATCAAGATGGGTTAATAGAGAGAGCTGAGAACAAATTGAAAAGGCACAGAGAGAATGTGCATTGGTTTAAATGTTATCCATCGACTAGAACTGTTTGGTTGGTTGAAAATAATGAGAGTATGACTTGGAAAGTGGACTTGACTAAGCATGAATGCAAATGTGGAGCATGGCAAGTTGGTGGTGTGCCATGTGTGCATGCAATGGCTGTCATTTTAGAAGTAGATGAGGATGAGTACAGGTAATTCCTAAACAAGTACATGTCTTTTTGTTACTTTATGTCTAAAAATTCTTACTTTGTGTTACTTTATGTTTGTTTACAGTTTTGTTGATCAATGTCACTTTGTTAGCAAATACATGGCAACTTATGCTGGCAATATAGAGCCAATAGCCAATCTAGTATATTGGCTTGAGGTATGATTTCTAATCCAATATATTTTGTGTTTAATTTAACTACTACAATAAAATGTATAAATATGAACTTAATATTGGCAAATATAGGTCCCTGATGCTTACAAGGTAAATCCTCCAAGAATCGTAAGACCAGTTGGGTAGGCCAAGATCGCAAAGAAGGCGAGAGAGGAATGAGCAACTTGGAATACAAAGGGGAATGAAACAATGTGGAGTCTGTAAAGAGTGGGGCCATAATAGAACTGGTTGCAAATTTCAACCTGAGGGTCATCCATCCAATGTTGGTAAGTGGTAGCTATCGGAATCTCTTTTGTTCATTTCACTTTCTTGAACTGTGAATGAACCATATGTTAATCCATGACACCAGTACCTAGCTCATCCATCTAATGTATGATATATATGTCTTAGGTGTCCATATATATGGTGGACCACATGATAGGAGGCCTCTTATCAGTGATGGAGCCGCAATACCTAGACCAGCACCTACATCCAGATATATACAACTACAGGTATTAGGCCAACTAATGGAGGAGTACCTAGAGGTGGAATTCCACCTATGGCTGACATTACAATTGGTAGAGGGAGACCTGGTGCTATTGCAAGAGGTAGAGGTGGTGCAGCTGGTACTACAAGTGCAGCTGTAAGAGAAAGAGGGGGTGGTGTTGCAAGGGGAAGAGGAAGAGGTACTCATTGTGCTACTGCAGCTCAATCATCTCAGGCATCATCTCAGGCATCTACAATCACACAACAACCTACTACATCAACAAGGCCTGCTTCCCTTTTGGGGCACAATCAAGACCAACCACAGCTAAAGAAAACCAACAATTCTACTTTTGGGGTTAAATGGTATTAGGTATGTTACTTTTGTTATTGGCTATCTACTTATCTCAATTAAGCTTTAAACTACTGCAATTAAACTCTCCTAGCATTTTTTAACTTTGTTTTTTGTCTTGTCAAACCAAATAATCTACTCTACAATTGTCTAACTTGTTTAAATCCTTAAAAATCTTATTTTGTTGTGATGCCAATGTGTTTTTTGTTAAGTTTTCTTGTTATGGTGGTGAATGCAATGGTTCTAGTAAATATTGAACTGCAGGCAGGAAATTACAGGACTATAACCCAGGAAAACAGAAATAGGAAAAGGCTTCAGAGATTAATTGACGTTTTTTCAATTAATCGGCGATTTTTCAATTAATCTGCAATAAATCGGCGAGAAATGATTATGCTAACGGAATGGAAAACTTGTAAATTTTGGGTCTAACGGACGGTTATCTTGACCACATTGACTGACGGTCTTTCGACCCAAACACACCACTGGACAAATTTCTGACCCAAACACTCTATCATACCAAAATTTACGACCCAAATATAAAATTTCTCAAAAGAAATTAAGAAACTAGAAATAAAACCAAACAGGAAACCAAAAACTAGAAAGATTATTGAAGGAATCAACTACCAAATGTGTTGACCCTATTAGTAATCTTGAAAAAAAAAAGAAAAACTTTGCACAAAAAGATAAAACTTGAATCTATCTCATCTAGTCTAAAATCTAAGTTAAAAACACAATAATAAGAACTCCTATAATTTGGAAGTTTCAATGAGATTCGCACAATTCAAAACACGTGAAACAAGAGATAAAAGAAAAAGGTTATTTAAACTTTCGGTTCCAATCGAATTAAATAAAATATATAACGCTTATCTTAAAAAATTTAAGACTAGAGTTTGGATTCTAAGACCGGAATCGACCGTTTTGACGGTTAAAAAATTAGATTAGGTATAAAAATGACTAACTTAATATTAGGTTTTAAATTATTTATCAACTTTACCACTTTACCATTGATAGACACTTGTATGGTTAAAAATTACCCATAAATAAAGGGCTGAGATTTACTAACATATGAGATAGCTAAATGTACACTAAAATAATTTAATTCAGTTAGATCTATTTTTCTAGGTTCTTTCACAAAATGATTTTTTGGGGATTTTGTTTTGTAAATGGTCAGCCAGCAGTGATGAAATTATTATATTACTATGTGTTTTGGGTTATTTCGAATTGAAGATGGTGTTATTTCTCTCAGGGATGCACAAAGGTCGGTTCGTTTCGGTTATTGGCAGAGTTGAATACATGTACCTTTCTATGGTCGATTTTCTACCTGTGTACATGCACCTGTACCTGTATTGTTTGGTTCGGTTATGAACATGTACCTGTTATCTCGGTCCGGTTCTGGTTCGGTCCTGGTGCTATACCTATGGCATATGTGTACTTATTTATTTTACAAATATAACACCTGAATTTGACCTGAATTGTTTTACCTGCCTTCAAATTGGTAGTTCATACACATGAAAATACCAAAATACAAATTCTTCTTAAATCCTTACTGCTTAAGTTTTAAAAAAGTTGAATGAAGTTCAAAATTTAGGTTCAAGTCATCAATATTATAAAAAATAAAGAGAAAAAGATAACTTTCTGCTTCATCTGCATTTAACCTTGTAAAATTTGTAGTGCTTCAAATGATTTTATATGTCAGAAGTACCATTTCTTTTAGTATGGGCTTTCAGTTTCTTCTTACAATGTTTATATTATGCTTTATCATCAACAATAGTTGTACCTTCAGCTTGAGCCTCCATCTGAAATTAAATAAACTGAGTCGCAATTTCAATTTCATAATTCAACTGTTGAAATTGAAGCATACAATAAATTTCCAAAAAATAAATAAATTGCCAACAAACCCACAAAGTCAATCAATCAATCCATACTCTAAAACCCTAACATTACAAATTTACAAATTACAATCATTTTTCAAATCAATTAGTAAACTAAAGAAATAAACAAAACCTAATTAGAAAGTAATTAATTGACAATATTACCCGTTGATTGTTGGTTTATGGAGCTGCAGGTGATATTGAAAACAAAAATAAGAAGAAAAAGAATGAAGATGAAGAAGAGAAGAAGATTGAGTTCCAAGTTTTATTAATCGTTTCTCTTTTCTTTTTTCTAAATCGTGTTAGTGGTGGTGATGGTTGTGATAGATTAACTTATGGTGGATAAATTAACTTATGGTAGTGGTGGAAATGGCCGAGAAGATGGAAAGATGAACTTTTCTCTTTTCTGTCGATGAGTTGAATAAAATGAAGAATGTGAGAGAAACTGAGAGTTGTTAACCTTGGATCAACGGCTAGATTTAATTACCTAGACTAAGATCAAACGACTAGATTTAATTACCTAAGATCAACGACTAAGGCTCGGTTCCTCGGTACAGTTCGGTCGGTTCTAGCTATATGAACGATACTTCTATCTGGAACCGGCTCGGTTTTTATTTTTTTACTTGTACCTGTACCTGTGAACTCAGTTCCGATACGATGTCAGCTCGATTTTCTCAGTTCCAGTCCGGTTCCTCAGGTCCGGTGCAGTTCTTGTGCATTCCTAATTTCTCTCAAGTACAATTGGGTAGTGCAAGCAAATAAGAAGCTACAGTAACTGTAGATACTAAGGAAGTAATGGTTGATAAGTGAGATCAAACATATCTTGCACTAACAGAACCATCTTTTATCAACCAAAAGCTATCACTCACCATCACCATGTGTTTACATGCTTGGCTTCAATCTCTTGTTTTTTAATTTCTTTTTGCTCAGATACTCTTTTTTCCGTGAAAGCATCGCGGTCGGCCGTATTGATTGTATACTTTCAGTTTAGTTTCTTTCCTTCGTTATATTGATGATTTATGAATAATTCAGCTGCTGTTTGTGGAATTTTTTTTTGAACTCCATTGTTGAAAGGTGCAGGTTCAGATTCAGATTCAGGTCGTCAGGAAGAAGGGGATGTTAATGGGTTAAAACTTAAGATAATTAAAAACAAATTTGGTCCTTCAAATCTTTTGTTAGAGTTGGATTACATTTATTTCTCACCCACCGGATGCATTTCAGCTAGATTTTTAGCGACATGTGCATCCCCACGCTTACGATAACCGATAACGTTAATTACTTAGAAATTATATTATATATGTAACAGTGATGATGGTTAACTGTGGTCCTCAAATCCAAACGAGAATTTTAAAATTTCTACAACCCAAATACAATAATGGTTATTAAATTAGGGTCAAAATTCTAAATATCTTGAAAAAAAACTGACTGCTTCTTTTACTGACAATCCTTAGCAGACCGAAAACATCGGAAAAACATTATGGACATATAAAAACTTTACACAAGAAATATTGGTTTTTCATTGGTTTAATCAATCAAATATAATTATATATATATATATATATATATATATATATTGTACACTGACTAGGGTTATATATCGGGTCGGGTAGGTCGGGCCTGGTTCCACCCACATCCGACCCGTCAGTTGACGGATGGCTGAAGTATTCATCTACATCCAACCCGTCGTAAAATGAATCGGATCAGATTTATCTGTCATTTCGAAGGGTCAAGTACGATTAGGTTTGGGTCAACCGTCCAGATTCACAGAAAACCATAAGGCCTCCAAGCAGCAAGTAGTTCTTGAATTTCCTAATCCAATATAAGCACAAACTCTTAGCAGCATAAAAAACAGAGATCACTTTTGAGAAGCTAGGTGACTTCAGTTCGTAACAGATAGTCAGATAATGCATTATATAGCAAAAGGTTAGGGTTTAAAAACTTTCTCAAGACGGATAAAAAACTTCCTTTTAAAACTTTCCGCTATCCTCCTTTGCACCTCATTGCTTGGGAAGGAGCTTTTCTCAGCTTCATCTTCTGAGCCAGATATACTTGACATATCATCGTAATCTCTGAATACAGAATCGGAAGCCAATTCATCAAAATCTTCCTCCTTTATTGTATCTTTTCCAGAAATGCTTAATTTTATCTACAAAAGGAGCACATCATTAGAAGTGCAAAGAACCATGAACATAATGTGCACAAAAGCAGAAGATAGATCTTTATTGCTGATATGTACATTATCGCAGTTTCCACAACATGGTGACAGAGGTTCGCTGCGATATTAATAACGCAGGAGCTGGCAAAATATGTTACATAAACAACCTCACAGGATGATTGAAGAACCTGCTTCAATCGCGATTGTGATGGCAATGAAAAGACACATTGATTCACGGTAGTGAACCATCATGAATTCATAAGAAGATCGAAAGAGCTGGCATTCAAAAAAAAAAGACGAAAAGAAGTAAAAGTTCAATCTCATATACTTTATAAACTTAGAAAACAACAACAAGAGTCACCTGAACCCTGTCCAGTCCACAACACTGGTCTATCTTCTTTCTCCTCCATCTCCGACTCCCTGTAACCATCGACCACCACCCAGTTCACCACCAACACATCTGTTGTTGCTATGTAAGTTCAAATCAACCCAATTTCAGCCTAAACCCTGTTAGTACCAAAATGACGTTTCCCACTCAAGAATTCTTGGTCCACAGAAATTAATCAAGCCCAACAGCCTAACTAGTCTAGAAGGAGCAAGCAGGAGTACTCCACTCAAGTCTGAAGCCTAACTTGGACCGAAGCCCACTTGGACCGAAGTGACGTCATCATTTCCCTAAGTGACGTCAGCAATTTTCGTTCCAGCTTGGCCCGATTTGTCCTGTCCCGATACATCTTGTCCCGAAGTGACGTCATAATTTCCCGAAGTGACGTCAGCAATTCCCGTTCCAGCTTTGCCCGATCTATCCTGTCCCGATACAGCCCTGTCCCATTTCACTTGCTGTCCCGTTCTGGTCAATCCCGATAGACCAAGTGAATCCCATAGACCAAGTCAATCACGATCCACCAAGTCAATTCCGCACAAACTTTTGGATAAAGGTCATTTAGAAGATAAGGACAATTAGAATACGTGGCGGATCCCATTGACACATGGCGAAATTTGGTAAATCCTCTTCGACACATGGCGAGTTTAGACGAATCTCCATCGACACGTGGCAAACTTTGATGACATGTGGCGAAGGGCATTTTAATAATTATCATCATTTATGTACCCTATAAGTACAAAATTAGTGTGTGAGGAGAAGGGACTTTTTGATGGATTCTTTCTTTTCTTCTGCTCACTTTCAACTTTAACCCAGAGATTAATAAAAACTCCAACTTTCATTACCGGTGGATGTAGGCTATTCATAGTCGAACCACGTTAAATCTCTTGTGTTAATGTCATTTTTGTCGATCTTAGACTATGATCTTTGGTTTTTTTTGTTGATGAGAATTTTTGGCACAAACAATTTGGCGCTAGAAACAGGGATGTGTAAAAGGATTCATCTTACCTGGACGAGTAAATTGATGGAAGCTTCAGAGGATTGGTGACAAAGAGAAATGAGATGGAATCGTCACCAACAATCCTTGTTTGAAAAAATAAACTATCTTCTGATTATTTCGTTTTATTTTAAATATTACGATTTGAAATCTTAAAACAAGAATTTGAGAAATTTTCTTCTAAGAACATTCGATTGGCAACTTTCGATTTGAACTCATTAGGGAAAAAATCTTGTCAACTTTCACAAAAACTTTGTTTTAGAAACCCATATGATAGATTTTGATTTACAGTTGCAAGAGTTTTTAAAAAAATGATTTTTACTGTAATATTTGATTCAAACCCAATTTCGAATTCAGATTAATTATAACCAAGCTTTGTTTTACAAACCCATTTATACAATCTTGAAAACAGCAAGCATGAAAATTTTAACTTGATTTGGGAATTTTTCTCATTAATTTGATTATCTTTACTTTATGAATTAACTCCTAGAAGTTTTATGATTATAAAAACGATTTTTATGATTGGGTTTATCTTGAATAAGTGTATGATTGCAGGGAAAACGCTGGAACGGTGTTAGAAATCACCAACAATTCCATGGGAAAATCAACAGCAGAATGCACGCAATGTATATGTGAAATTTCCTGACTCAAAATTTGCACTCTATTGTGTTCTCTTTGCTTCTGTATTGTATCTTCGAGATGCCATGGAGTATCTCCGGCATCAGCACCCCCCCTTCTCGTACCAGATGCTACTGTCCTCAACTCCAACTGTACAAGTTATTAGCATGGAAATCTACTTTGATAATTCATAATCATTTCCTGAATTATTCATTGTTAAATATCTCTTGTTACTCTATGTCCGAGAATAGTAGAAGAGGTGCACCTGATCGCTTACTCATGGTACTGAATGAAATGATTTTGTAAACTTGGAGATTTTGTGAGCAACACTGTGGAGGACGAGCACCATGAAGATAAAGAAAGTCAACCCAAGTTCATTGAATCATTTTCATCCTTGAAGATCACTCAGATTTCGGTCATGTCACTCCTCACTGCTCTCTAGTCTGTTCATTACTACTACAGTTTCGGTCATGTCACTTCGGTGTGGGCTTCTTTGGTGGAAATCAACTACTGCTCATTTACAAGACCAGATTGGGCTATTATTCTTTTACTCTATGTTTTGGGGATTAATCCCACTTTTCCAATCTGTATTCGCATTCCCACAAGAAAGGATGATGCTTACTAAGGAGCGATCGTTGGGCATGTACAGGCTCTCACCTTAGTTCATGGCGAGATCAACAAGCGACCTACCAATGGAACTTGCTCTGCCCTTTGGATTCATCATCATAACTTATTGGATGGCAGGCTTAAAACCAACAGCTTGGGAGTGACAAGGCAGCTGCAAATCTGTTCAACAAACTGTCCATGTATGCTGCACGTGATCCTGATAGTAGGCCTGTGAGTAATGGGTGCTGATGACTATTTCAATAGCTCTCATGAGGAGTAAGTCACTTTATGACAAGAGAAGGATCTCATCCAAAGCTCCAAGTCGGAGATGAAAAGTGAAGTTAGACCTAAAGCAAAGCTAGTATCAATTGTTATTGACCTAATGACTCCTATAAGAAATCCATGTATTAGCATAAACATTACATTAAAATTTTATCTAACTGCTACTGTCTTTAGCATGACTATTAGCTCCAAACTTAATCATCAGCTCTAGAAGCCAGGTGATGTCAGCAGCAGCTGCAGAACCATTAGCAGCCACCACTTTCTTTGCAGCAGAATTTGGGCTTTTCTTTCTCATCCTCAATGGTGGCGGATTCTTGATTATGAAAGTAGACAGCTTGTCCCTCATGTCAACATCAAAAACAAAACCACGACCTTAGCAGGAGTGGTTTCAGGTTATGTCACCTCCTCAACAACAAGGACATCATCTTGAGCATCCAGTACATGAACCTCGACAACCTTTTCAACTGGCACAATAGCTGGCACTTCAGTTGGTTGGTTTTTTGTTTTTTCTTCCTCTGATGCAACTGCGTACAGTGGACATGGGAATAGTTGTTGTGCAACTTTGGTTTGCTTACCTCAAAGCTTCAAATGGGTTCCTTCTGATGATGCGTATATGGTACTGCTAATGGACAAACATCCGGAAATAAGTATTCCTAATCTTACATTGTGAATAGAGGCATCAGTTCATCTTTGATTTTCAATTATCATCTATGTGTGATTTAATAATGAACTTTCTTTACTGCTGAAGAGCATAACCTTATTCTTGCATGTTTGCAATCAAATCATGCTTGAGTGCTTCTTTAGTTGATGAAAGGAGAATTCTTAAGTTTTCCATGATGAATCCATCAATATGTTAGCCTGTCTTCTTGACTTAATCTGTTGTCTGATGAATGGGTGATTGATTCTTTGTTTTAATCAAAGCAATTGTTGCTGCATTTCTGTTGTTTTTCTTGAATGAAGTTTTACAAGTTAATTTCTTTAATTTGAGTTAGTGGATAATGCATTTTTCTGTTAACAAGTTATAAATTGTATAGGCTCACATGATATTTGTGTTATAGCCTCTTTTCAAATTTACTATGCTTTAATCCTTAATAAATATTATATGTATATACGTTTAAACCCTGTGTAGATGAGTTACCAATTATGAATTTAGTTCATATGTTCATTAATTTAACAAGTGAAGCTTCAAAGGGAAATCTTTGTTATATGACTAAAATGGTTTTGTTATGTTCTATTTCTGTTAGAATGAATGTGTAGGAATCATTGCAGGGAAGGGCTGATTATAATAGCCTGAATTAGGCTGGAATAGCCAGAAAACAAGCAAGACTCTGCTGCATTTTCTTTACAGTGAGTTGACTTATTGAGTTTGCTCCAACTCAGTTGAGCAAGACCAATTAGACCGAGTCAGATTAGCTGACTCGGCTAACCCACCTTTCCTTCTTGACTGTTGACTAGTGACCATTCTCCCTTGACTGTCACTTGACCCTTTAATTGTTAATTGACTTTCGGTTGACCGTAAGTTTATTCACATCTTTTTACTAATGATTTTGTGTGGTGCATGTAAAAAAAAATACATATATATATAATAATAATAAATTAAATTAAATTGTTATAGTTAGATAATTATTATTTTCACATCTTCAATAGATGAGAGAGGGCATCCGCTGATCTACAAGCATTTCTAAAAAAAAATATACACTATCTTTTTTAATTTTCGATTATAATGTCAGTTGTGTATCTTAAGTAGCATAAATTTAAGAATGGTTCCTAATTATCATCTTTAAATGATTCAATTGATTCAATCATGATTTCTCCTAATTGTTCAAAAAGCATGAACTTATTTGATTTGTAAAAACAGCATCTGTATAATTAAAATTAAATTGTTATAGCTAGATAATTATTATTTTCACATCTTCAATAGATGAGAGAGGGCATCCGCTAATCTACAAGCATTTCTAAAAAAAAATATATACACTATCTTTTTTAATTTTCGATTATAATGTCAATTGTGTATCTTAAGTAGCGTAAATTTAAGAATGATTCATAATTATCATCCTTAAATGATTCAATTGATTCAATCATGATTTCTCTTAATTGTTCTAAAAGCATGAACTTATTTGATTTGTAAACACAGCATCCGTATAATGAATTAGATCGTTAAATTTGTTCAACTAGTACCCATTGTATGTATTTTACTTGAACATTACAAACTGTCATACATTATGAATTGATCAATTGCTTTCAATAGCATCAGAATCACATGTGATATCATGCACAATGATAATTAATCCCATAATCATCTATGATAGAAACCAATTGATTTAATATGATGTATTCTAAGTCTGCACAAATTCCAATTTATGTGACTATATTTAACAGTGGCATGCAACAAAAAGCATGAAGATCATTTTTAACTTGTACTCATCTAATATTATGAAATGCTTAAGACATTTTTATGAAATGTGAAGATACCTATGAAGGGCACTTCAGAGATGCGCCAGTCATGCGCTAATGATGCACTGGGGGGCATGCTATAAAGAAACCAAAGTTTTAGCTGTGAAATGAGCTAGATACTGCGCGCCAATTAGGTATTTCATTTTAATAATTTATTAACGCTAAATAGATATAATACTTTTCGCCACTTTGTGTTATATGCCTTGTACTTCTTAACATAAGGCAACAATTGGTAGATACTTCATGTAATCCATGAATTACTGGTGCTTTCGCTACTTCAAGCGTATCATGGAAACGTTCTTTGGAAACGTTCATGGAAATGTTCGTGGAAACGTTCATGGAAAACTTGACTCAAAATGAGCCTTTGAGAAATGATACTTCAAATGACTTATACTTCATACGAAGAATATTCAGTAAATACTTCAATTTATTTCGGATTTCTCATATTAATTCGAAGGGCGATATCTTTTATACTTCATACGGTAATCTAAATGCTTTTTCGGGAATTATCATTCAAAAATAGGTATTTTTCATTTCTTCCGGATATTCCTTATCTCTTATTTAAAATACTTCTCATATTCTTTTATATGTACTTCTCATGTATACAGAAGAATATGCGATATATCTTAAATAAGAAGTGAGAAATGAGAAATATCCGGATAACTCTCAATTTTATTCCTTTATATATACCTCTCATGTATACTTCTCAAGGATAATTCTCCATTCATAAGGCGTTATCTTTGAAAGGAAAAAAATCTATGGACTATACACTAATTTTCTCCATGCCCGAGAAAATTAAGTGTGTGTTTCTGAGTACTCCGTGGCTGGAGGAAAATTTATTGGCCGCACACTAATTTTCTCCATGCCCGAGAGAATTAAGCGTATGTTCCTGAGTGCTCCGTGGCTGGAGAAAAATTCGGGACCGCATCCAAATTTCCTCCTAACCAGAGAGAAGATGGATGCGTTATATTTCCATGACATGACTCCGTGGAAGGAGGTAAAATTCCAAATTATAATGTATATACAAACAATTGGGATCACCTTGTAGCTTACTCCAGGCCCGAGTGAGACTCGTATGTGTTGGGTTCTGAATTGCATGACTCCGTGGAAGGAGGTGCTCTTTGGCAAAAATTCCATAATATTAACCCAGGGTACAAAGGAACCTTGCGGTTGAAAACTAACAATCAGTATATATATATATATATATATATTTGTATACAAAATTTTGTTTTGCAGGGAAAAAAATACAACATAAAATGAAAATGCACAAGCAACATCAACCACCACATTATGATTCGGACGAGACTTGAAATAGTTTTCTTAAGAGTTTTTCTTCGAACAACTCTCAAGAAAAGGGGGCATGTTGTTAGTACCAAAATAACGTTTCCCACATAAAAATTCTTGGTCCGCAGCAATTAATCAAGCCCAACAGCCTAACTAGCCTAGCAGGAGCACTCCACTCAAGTCCGAAGCCCAACTTGGACCGAAGTGACGTCATCATTTTCATAAGTGATGTCAGCAATTCCCGTTCCAGTTTGGCCCGATCTTTCCTGTCCCGATACATCCTGTCCCGAAGTGATGTCATCATTTCCCGAAGTGACGTCAGCAATTCCCGTTCCAGCTTTGCCCGATCTATCATGTGCCGATACAGCCCTGTCCCGTTCCACTTGTTGTCCCGTTCTGGTCAATCCTGATAGACCAATTGAATCCCGTAGACCAAGTCAATCCCGATCCAGCAAGTCAATTCCGATGGACCAAGTCAATTCCGCACCAACTTTTGGATAAAGGTCATTTAGAAGATAAGGACAATTAGAATACGTGGCGGATCCCGTTGACACATGGAGAAATGTGGTGAATCCTCTTCGACACATGGCGAGCTTAGACGAATCTCCATCGACAAGTGGCAAACTTTGATGACATGTGGCGAAGGGCATTTTAGTAATTATCATCATTTATTTACCCTATAAATACAAAATTAATGTGTGAGGAGAAGGGACTTTTGGCCGGATTCTCTCTTTTCTTCTGCTCAATTTCAACTGTAACCCAGAAATTAATAAAAACTCCAACTTTCATTACCCGTGGATGTAGGCTATTCATAGCCGAACCACGTTAAATCTCTTGTGTTAATGTCATTTTTGTCGATCTTAGACTATGATCTTTGGTTGTTTTTGCTGATGAGAATTTTTGGCACAAACAAACCCTATTCACTTTTCTTCTTGATTTTCAGGCCACAATACTCAAAACATCAATTCAAGCCAAACCCATTTCTCTATCTCTCCCACTGTTTCTTCACAGACTCATCTCGACATTCACACAAAATCCAACACCATCACAGATTCATCCACTTGACCTTCATCATTAGCTTCATCTTCTAATATGCTTCAAACCATCAACGACACCTAACATCTTAACTGTTTCACGCAACAAACTAGAATTCATTCTCACCACTTCTTCCTTGCAGCAGCAAACACAGTAACAACACTACCAATTCTTTTCTTATTCAAACTCAAGAACCCATTAAATCCACTAAACCCATCTCTTCGATTCGTTCCTCAGGACAACACACGAAATTACCACCTAAAGCAAACAACAAATTCAACTCATTCCCGAGTTTTTCTGAATCATACCCCAAGAACCAGTGGCAACTAATTCATTCCCTAATCAACCAGTGACATGAATCAAACTTAAATTCAATCATAACCCATATTTCTTCTTGTTCGAGAACCCTGAAACTCTTAAATCTTCACAATTGAGCCTCAAATCTACCGGCAAAGATCTGATTTTTCTTATATGGCTTCAATTGGTTCCTCGTTCAACCTCAACCCAGCTGATCCTTCGATTTTTAATCTCTGTTTATTTTTCAATCACGAAATTTCACTCTCGCCCCAGATCTGATTTCTTCCCCCTTTTCTCTTTTCTTTGGATGAGAACTGAAGGCCTTCGGAATATTTTTCCAATTGATAAAATAAAATTCTAAAATCAACGACTCATATTAAACAAAGCTATCTAATTGATTAGGAAATAAGAATTTTTTTTGACGGGTTGGGTGGATGGATTGGATGAGAGAAAGTGTTACCCACACCCGAACCGCCAGAAAGCGGATAAAGAAAATTATCACCCGAACTTGACCCGTTTATCTATGAGTCGGGTCAAAACTGACGAATGCGGATCGAATGACGGATCTAGGTCGGGTTTGTACAACTCTAACACTGACATACATCATCATTAACAAAACAAAAATTGATCTAATGATATCTGTATATACCCGTCGTACTTAATAGATCTCGTAATTATAACTATGAACAAAATCAAACTCCTAGAAAACAGATGCATACCCACATAAAAATAAATAAATTAATAATTATTATATGCACAACCATAGCTTTTAATACCGATTGTTGGTCTTTGAATACCAAAACCGAATTAAATCCATATTTAAAATATATCTTACACGTAATAAGATTAATTATTATAACAATGAATAAGGTAAAAATGAATATTACCTTTTAGTGTGACTTCAAACAAGTTCTTAGTCTGTTCCAGCTTTTTCTTCTAGTTCCGTCTCTTCTCTTAACTTTAAATTTCTAAAAGAGTAAAATGACCAAGGCTAGTGGTACCTTTTCACTAACAAAGAGAAAAGTAATTATAGGTTTTTATTTTCTTCTCTTCCACCGAATAATAAAGTTGGAAAAGATAAAACCTTAATTTTTTCTTGATAGTTTATTTAGAGTCTACTTCTAGATACTAGGTTAGGATCCAGGGCCTAGATTTTTTCTGATAAATTATATTTCAGCCCACCAAAAAAATATAATTATCACCAAATGCAATCTTTAAAATAGAGCCTTTATTTATTTTCATCTTGCACCAAAATCCATTTTGCCAAAGCAATTACATATATCCCCTTGGATGGAAATATCACCACGAAAGACTAAATGCATCTACTCCTTAAGTGACTCCTACTTGACACTTAATGATCACCATTACTTGACTCAGAACATTTTGTAAAATAAATTATTATTTTTAAAACAATATTTATAATATAAGATCCCAAAAATTATACATATGGGTTCGGTGATCAACTTGTCAAGCAGCTTGTGGAAAATGATTATCTTTCTATTAAGAAAGGAAAGATTCCATCTTGTGAATATATGATTTCCGGACTACCAATGTCATATGACCAAACTAGTCGGGGTATTGACCATAAATGGTCACACATGTTGACTAATCAAAGCATACAACATCAATGAACCTGAGTTCATTACTCAATCAGGATTAAGAACTTATGCTAAAAATAATTACCTAAACACATAATGATATGAACTTTTAATTATGTGTTTATCTAGGTGATCTTGTCCAATATATTCCAATACACTAGTATTATATTTCTACGTCTTACACTCTAATGAATGAGATAAGTCATTCTATAATAGAAAATAAAATATTATTATCTTTGTAAATGAGTTACCCGAACTCATCACTGATTGAGAACTATATTTTCAACTACAAAACTCAGATTTGGTCACCTATATATCAATCTGATTGATACATCAAAATACCAATCTGTAGATTTGGATACAGTTAATCCTTAACAGGATTCCAACATATCTCATATCTAATATAAAATTACCAATGATAAAATAAAAGTAATTTTATTAACTAATAATTTCAAATAAATATCCATGTTCCAACCCGAAATCCGACCAACAATACTATAAACCGTTGGGAATATAGATACCTATGGAGTGATTTCCAGCATCTGCCATCATTTGCCATACCTCTCCTTTCCAGATTACACTGAGAGAGGCTGGGTAAATCCTGGCCTTTTTTTTAAACGGTAAAATTCATTTAAAAGTGTTGAGAGAGCACTACAACAAAAGTTTCAGGAGATTATGGATTACATGTTTTCTTTAAATTTTTCTCATCTACAAACAAAATCCTCAAAAGAAAAGATTTTAATCTCTTTGTACATTGATGGCCAACTGTAAAGAGTTGCTTTAATGTTAATAAGCAATTTCTCGTAAGTGCTGGATTCTCCCCTAAAAGTTCTGTTGTTCCTTTCGGTCCAAAGAACGGACCATATTGTGAAAGGAAGACAGTACTTGATAAAGATTGAAGGTTTCAGATTGAAATTACGCTTCCAATCTATCAGAACTAGTAACATTGTATTGGGTGGAGACCGAGTTGAATCTAGCAGGCCTAAAAAATACTTCCAAAGATTAGTTGCAACCCCGCAACTAATAAAAAGATGGTCTGCCGACTCGTCATCAGTGTTGTTGCAGAGCTTACAACTACCATTCTCAATTGTCATACCCCTTCTTTTTAAATTTTCTACTGTTGGAAGACAGTTGGTGGCAGCTGCCCATACTATGAAAAAAGTTTCGGTAGATATTGTTTTGTTCCATACATACTTGTGATGGAAGATGGTTGCATTACTCATTTGGGCGTCATTGTTGTGAAGAACCTCGTATGTCGCTGCAACATAGAACTTTTTGTTGCTTGAAATGCCATTTTTCCATTCTCGTTTGTCTTCTTCATTCCCTAAAGTGTTTGGTCCACCAATTAAGTTCAGCAAATGTGATACTTCAGCAATTTCATCTTCTTTCAGATTTCTTTTGAACCCCAGGTCCCAACTGTTCTTGTTAGCATCACTTGTATTGAACATTTCTATAACAATCACATTTTTACTTTTTCCCTTCGTTACATTCCATGTTTTTGGAAATGTCTCTTTCAACGGCTTTTCAGTTATCCAATTATCGTCCCAAAAAAGGCTTTTCGGTTATCCAATTATCCTTATTCCCTTTTTGAGAAATGGAAGTCTTTGTAGAATTCCTTTCCACACACCACAACCATGATTTTTCCTTGTTTCCTTTGGAACCCACGTTTCTGTATTCCCTCCGAATTTTTCGACGATGATTTTTCTCCATAAGGCATTTTTCTCTTCTCCGAAACGCCACAGCCATTTAGTTAAAAGAGCATCATTCATTGTTCGAACACATTTTAGCCCAAGCCTTCCTTTGTATTTCGGCTTGTGCATCTTTTTCCAAGAAACCCAATGCATCTTCTTCTGATTTTCACTGTTACCCCAAAGAAAGTTTCTCATGATTCGTTCATGAATAATTGCCACGGTAGCTGGAATTGAGAAAATTGACATATAATAGAGCGGAAGAGAGCTTAACACATGCTTTAACATCACCAATCGACCAACCTTTGATAAGTACTTTTTTTCCATAGAGAAATTTTTTTCTTCATCTGATCAACAATTGTATCCCGTAAAGCTTTACTTCTAGTGGTGGCTCCAATTGGAACCCCAAGGTACATAAGTGGAAGCTGCCTTTTCTCACAGTCCAAAATGTTTGCACAAGTGTCATTAACATTTGCATCATCTGCCACTCCCAAAACCTAGACTTATCCAGATTAATTTTGAGCCCTGTAATTTCTTTACTTAAAATCACACTTTTTAAAACTAGCGTTTGAGTCGGACAAGCATCAATAAAGCATATGGTGTCATCTGCGAATTGTAAATAAGTTATGTACCGTGTTCTTTAGTCGAGAATCCTTTTATTATATAATTTTGATGTGCTTGTTTCATGAGACTATTGAACACTTCGGACACCATGAGAAAAAAAAAACGACGATAAAGGATCCCCTTGTCGCAATCCACAAGAACCTTTAAAGAAACCTGTTGCTACCCATTAATTAAGATTGAAAATCTAGTATCTTTGTAACAACTCTTCATCCATCTAATCCACTTCCAACCAAAACCCATCTTCCTACTGATTTTTTCAATAGTTTGCCAATTGACATGATCATACGCTTTTTCCATATCAATCTTGCAAATAATGCCTGTTTTTTTTTCTTGCAGTCTTGAATCAATACACTCCGCAGCAATGAGAATTCATCTAAAATTTGTCTATCAGCAATATAGGCACCTTGTTGATTTGAAATCACTTGAGGTAACACTTTCTTTAATCTATTTGCCAGAACCTTTGAGATTAGCTTGTAGACCCCGTTAACTAGACTTATTGGAAGAAAATCTTTCAATTGAGAAGCTTCAGATTTCTTTGGAATAAGAGAAATAAATGTGCATTTTATCCGCCAATCGAAATTTCCTTCCTCATTGAATTCTGTAATAACCTTCATTAGATCATCTTCAATAATATCCCAACAAACTTTATAAAACTCATTTGGAAAACCATCCGGTCCCGGTGAATTGTCATTTCTAGCTTCATTGATGACTTGACGTAATTCTTCTCTGTCTATATGTCGTTCTAACCAGTGTTTCTCCTCTCTCTGATTCTATCAAAATGCAGGTCCCCCAATTCTGACCTAACTTCCTGATTTTCCTTATAAAGCTTGGTGTAATAATCAACAATTTCCTCTTTAATACGGACGTGGCAAGTAATTTCCTCTCCCTCAACCAAAAGTTTGCAAATAGATTTTTTCCTTTTCTTGTCATTTGCAATTTTATGGAGAATTTAGTGTTCCTTTCACCATCGCGCAACTAATCCATTTTCGCCCTCGTTTTCCATTTATGAGTTAAGTTAATATTGAGCATATTTAGTTCTTCTTTAGGTTGTTGCCTATGAGTAAACTCAGCCAGGTGAAGAAAATTTCCTTCTGCTTATCTTCTATCCATTACTGCAATGGTTTCACTAAGGACCTAAATTATTTCCTCAACATGGTAAAATTTGTAAAAATGAAGCTTGGTCTACCCGTGAAATGCAAATTATTCCACCAAACATTCATTCTTGGCAAGAAATCAACATCATAGAGAAAAAAAAATTTAAACCTGAAAGGGAAAGGGCCGAAGTTAATACCTTCACTACGCACACTGATAGGATGATGATTCCAAGTTTCTCGATGAAGTAAATGTTGTGAAGCATGAGGGAAGTTGTCTTCCCAGTCTCCACTGATCACAAATCTATCCAGCTTTGAGAGGATCAGATTGAGTTGCATATTTGACCATGTGTAACATCCACCAAGTAGAGGCAAGTCCATTGGTTCATTGTTTCTCATAAAGCTGTCGAACAATTCAATGTGATTGTCTAAACTCACCGGCTGATTTCTTTCATTAATGAATCTTAAGCAGTTGATATCCCCTCCGAAGCAAATTGGGTCAATCCAGAAGTTTCTGACAATATTTAGTTCCTCCCAGAATGGCTCACGAGGAGCATCACTAGTTGGACCATATATGTTCGTGATTGTGCACCGAAACCCCGATTGAATGAGAGTGTAGTTGATAGAAATTGAGTAATTTAACACCAATTGGTCTTCAATTTGAATTTTGTTTTCATCCCAAACAGTTAAAAGACATTTAGAAGCACCTATAGACGGAAGTTCGATCCAGCATTCATTACTGCTACCCCATAACATGCGAATCATTGACGAAGTAATTTTTCAGTTTTTGTTTCTTGAAGCAGTAAACCCCAGCTTTTTCTTCTTTCACGATTTTTTTAACAACTTGAAGCTTTTCTTCCCCTCCAATACCTCTTATGTTCCAAGATACAATGTTCTAGTCCATTACGAATGACCTCCCTACCATCGAAACCAGCTTCTGATGTTTCATCACAATTCTCAAATTTATTCTTGCCCCTTTGTTCTTTATCTTGGTTGTTAGATTTGGCTCGAATTTTTCTTCTTAATTCCTCTAAGATTTATTTTTCATAGTTATGAGATTTGTTTACTTGAACAAGGGATGTGAAGTTTTATCCAGTAGCTTATTTAAAATGGCATGCTATAGGCCGAGTTTGTTTCTGCTTGCATCTGATGGCATTTCTTTGGCTTTCTTCAGCAAAAGAATCTTCCATAATGTCTTCACTTCGACACACACTTGATAATGGTTCGATTCCAAAAGATGGCAGACCTAGTGCCCAGTTTTCTTCTACAAAGATTATTTTAGGTTTGGAGATTTTGTTTAGTAGAAACTCTAGCATTTTAGCTTGTCTTTTTTTCCTTACGCACATAATCTTCTTTACCTTGGGCCTTAGGCTTTTTGACAACCTCCATATAAACTCAGTTGGGATATATTTACTTGGGCTTTGAGCTTCAACCAAAATAAAATCAAATCAATAGTTGGATCTTGAGTGTTAACAGGGAAACTAGGTTTTTCCTTGCTGTGCATACTAGTTTTCACGTCACCATCCAAGGTCAATGAAAGAAAACCAAAGTGTAGTGTTGCTAGTTGTTAGTTTTCATTTGTCTTTTCTATGCATATAGCTTCATAGGGTACAACTATTATCTCTTGGTTTTTAGACAAAGAAGTAGAGATCATAGGTTGTTGCTTTTTTTCTTTAGCTTCATTTTTCTTTTCTATGGAGGTTGCTTCAGAGGGTACAACTATTGCGTCTTGGACTTTTGACAGAGAAGTAGAAAGCATAGCTTGATGCTTTTTTCATTTAGCTTTGGTTTTTTCTGTTCTCGTTTCTACCTCTGAAAGAGCATTGAATGGATTGTATGTGTTGACTACACCTGTTTTTTTGTGCTTCACCAGATGGTTTGATGGAAGAGAGTTTTCAACTCTGGCAGCTTCACATGGGATAGTGTCAGGTCCAGGCTGCTGATTGGAAGTTGTTGAACCCAAGTATGAAGTACACTTTTTTTTTCTCGATCCATTTTCCTGTCTGATGTTCGGATACCTGGAGACTTGTGGTTTTTCAGTTGAGACTTGCTTTGAATATGAGCATCACTCAATTTTCCGCAGAAAATTTTTCCTTGCTTCCACATACTTCGATTGATAGCCATAAATTTTTGATACATCCTTTAGGCTTTAACAAAAAACCAACTGGTATAGATTCTACTTTTCCTTGAACTTCAAAAGCACAAAAATGCAGTTGAGACATGTTTATGGATTGAGCTTCCACATTGATCAGGCGACCATATTTCTTGCATATTTTGAAAAAAATATCCAATTCCATAGATGGAATGGAAGGCCTCTTACCTTGATCCATCTTGTGTCAATATCAATATCAGGATTAGCAATGCAGTTAACTTCAGGGATCCATTTACTCATGGTGATTATAAGAGATTTGAAGTAGATATT
The DNA here is from genome assembly GCA_023531435.1 of Papaver californicum. Taxonomy (NCBI): domain Eukaryota; kingdom Viridiplantae; phylum Streptophyta; class Magnoliopsida; order Ranunculales; family Papaveraceae; genus Papaver; species Papaver californicum. Next base: position 95,354 of record JAJJMC010033861.1, on the reverse strand, counting down.
GCCAAATTTCAAGATTTGAAATGTTTCAAACTCAGAACTTGTGAATAGGATAGCCGAGTTCCTGTTGAATGGACGTAAATCCATTTACTTCTCCCATTGAAGGGTATTTATTAGTTTCTCCACAACATACCTCCAACCTGGATTCCCGGGATTCACTTCCACCATGATTGCTTTGTGTGCATAGTCACTCCATTTGGGATGAGGACCCTCTCCATTGCAGGCCTTTGCCCTTTCTTTTTATAATTTGCAACTTGCTTTGTGGGTTTTTGATTGAAAGTGTTCAGCACAACTTCCTTGAGCATTGGCAGAACATGAGTATAATCTTTCTTGGAATGGTTTTGAGTTAATACTTCTTCAATGCACTCGGCCATTATTTCCCATACCCATCGATTATTGCAGGCTAGGATGATAAAGGATTTCAATTTCCCGACTCCAGGGCTGTGGCATTTATACCCCCTAATGAAGTCACCACTGACATTAATGCATCTCTCCCACATCCACCCAGTTCCTTTGTCCCAGAATTTAATGAATGAGCTATTTATTTTAGGCTTATTGAGTTCATCTCTCAAAAACTTTGCTGGTCTTCTTGCATTGAATGCAGAGAAAAAGCTTTTCCAGTTAAATTTGTTACCCTACTCTTCAATGGAAAAGCTAGATCCATTATTATAGTAGAGTTCAAAGGAGTGTCTTTCAATTGCTAATTTTTTTTTCGTGAAAGCATAACTTCAAAAGCAGGAGAGCAGAAAAAAGGGATGAAGAAAAAAAACAGGATTTGAGAGTGAGAAGGGGAGACTATTTGAAAGGAGAAAAATAGAGTTTCGAGTATACATAACTCATCATCTAATCCAACAGAAAATGAAGAGAAATCAAGTGAAAAACAAGAAAATGGGTTTGGAGTTTTGAGAAATGAGAAGCAGAAGAAGAAGAAGAGAAATGGGTTGGAAGAAGGAAGTAGAGAAAGAAGAAACTAATAAGTGAAGTATTTGAGTCAATAACTGTTATGAAGAAAGATTATGTTGAAATACCACAAGAATATTCTCCATGGGACCAAGACAAAATGAGTGTAGTTGGCATAGCAGTAGAATTTGAGCTTAGAAAACTTGGGATATTGAGAGAAAGATTTGGAAGAAGAAGAAGAACCAAAGGAGGTAGAGAGGAAGAAAGAGGAAGAAGATGAATCGTACCTGTAAGAGGAGTTGTTGCTGCTTATGAAGCAACCATGGAAGATTTGAAGAAAGAAGTTAAAGCCAAAGAAACTGAAACTAAGAATCTTGAACACCTTTTCGGGGATCTTGATGTTCCAATTAGTGAAACCATCATTGCATAAACTCCTGAACTTGATCTTTTCATTGATTTATCAGTCAATGTCATAATTCGGAAGAAAAGTTTGGTTGGCATCAAACCATGCAACTCCGGTAAATCCCAGCGGCTAGGAAGAAAAATGGATATATTTTGGCCGTTGGGCGAAACAACAAATACAACTGTTGTGTAAGTATCGATTTAATTTAAAAACTTAAAGTTTCCCCTTACAAGAAAACTTAGACTTGATGCTATGGATTATGGAATATCTTAGGAACTTGATGGTAAAGCTCTATTGGAGTAGTGATGTTTCTATTTAGTAACATTAGCTTGCAATGGAAGTTGAAGATATAATTACAATAATCTTATTCATATTTCATGTTATATACATGTTCTTTTCGATTTTATGTAGTTAACTGTGATCTCTTTTTATTTTTTTCTTGAAATGGAGATGCAACAATTTTATGGCATACATGATACACAATGGAAGAAAGCAAAACTTATAGAACAAAAACATAGCACGAGATTGTGGGATATAAACACACGCCGTTAGTCAGCATGATTGAACCTATTTTGTAAGATATAACTTGATCAAATATAATGACAATCAATTATCTGATATCTAGACGCCCGCATTTGAGGTAGAACAACGTGTAGCAAAGCATTTGGACTATCTAGGAGCTACAGGATTTTCATTAGCAACGACAGCCTCAATGGCATCACCTGGACCATTTCCAGCATTTCCAGGATCAGCAACAGCAACGTTATTTAGCTCAATTCCAGCGTCAACGGCGTTACCATTATGAATTGGACGGTAATCAAAATAATTGATCAGTCGATTTTTATCTTCTCTGTTGAACTCCTGACACAATCTGACAGCTTTTCTCCCAACTGACGTATTAACATCGAGCCAGATATTTTGGGTTTCCCACAAGAATATAGCTGAAAATATAAACATGACGAAGACTACAACGCCTGCTGTAATCGTGAAAAGGACATAGAAGCTCTCCATCTTAAGACTACCGGAGGAACTCAAGGAGTTCTTGTCTGGACAAGTTGTTTTGCTCCCAAACCAAGCTTGTTTAATCTTTTTGTTTTTACCATCCTCTCTTATACTCAGGATTTTTCTTGAAATATCGGGACCTAAAGGAGAACCTTTCGGGAAAACCTGTAAGGTATGTGCATGAAGAAAGCGTTTATGTGAGCAAAAACCCAATAATTTTTAAATTTTTTTAATCTATTTGTATGCAATATTCATGGAATATGGAAACGTGCAATGGACTACTCCACTTTACGCCTTAAAAAGGTTCTGAGAAAATGATTGGACAAAAAAAATCAATAAGAAGGATCATATTAAAGAAAGAAAGACTTACGAAAGCCAACCCATCATTTTGATCGATATCTCCCACGGTCATGTATTTCTCGCAAAATCTCGCCCTAAGAAGTTCAATGTATGGTAGTTCTTCAAAAGCAGCAACAATGCCACCATTATCTTCTCCTATCGAGAAGGCTTCGTCAAAGTCTTCAGGAGATTGATAGACTTTTAGATTAGATTCATGAAAACCAAGTTCCTTTAACTTTCCTTTCACAAATGAACCTTCCTGGTAACCTACATTGTGTTGATATTTAATGAGCTCCCTCACATCCGTGAAAGTTGGCTCGAGACGACGAATAGTTAGCATGGATGTCAAATTTGCTGTATAACTTTGCGTGATAATTAGCACAACGATCAGCCAGATTCCCATCACAATTCTACTAAAAGTGCTTAGTACCCTCTCCTCTGCAAAACAGTTGAAATCAAAAACTTGTGAACTTTGTTGCAAAAGGATAACCTGTTACAAATGATATATGATTTGTACATAATGTATAATATGGAGTATGTGATTTGCATATAAAATAGATCCTATGAATAGTAGAAGGCCATTACTCTGTGCAAAAACAAGTGTTGAGAAGGCGAATGAAAGCATTGTGCCCCACTGATATGCCGGATGAGGCCCTCCTCTGAACTCTGGGTTCACTCTGTGTTCGAGAATCCAAATCACACCACCAATGATGATAAGAAAAGCCCCAGTAGTTAGCCAGAGAGACAACTCAAATGGCCTCAAGAAAATCCAAGTATCCTTACTAGAATCTGGTTTTGCTAATACAACCATTTGCACCCCACCTTCCGCATAAGGTAATGTGAAATCTACGAATTGTGATCGATTGGCTGTGATAGTAACATCTCCAACTACGGCGTCAAAATTCTGCGAAGAGAAAAACATACACAATGCAAGAAAGTAATTATGCGAGCAAGTTTACTAGTATTTTCTAAAGAAAAATAACTTTCTTTTTTTAGCTCGATATAGAGAATACAAACTAACCTGAACGTTTACTTGGTCCACAAGCTCATCGTAACTTCCAGCTTCTTTACCTTCGTTATTCTGATAAGGTACAAATTCATATTGCACACTATATTCTAGCATGTCAATTGCAGCCTTAAACACATCTATGCAGTAACCAGTAACATATGGAGAGTCACTACTCAAATTGTTTATTACCTTCACAAATTCAGTAAATCCTTCTTTTACTGGAACTGCAACTCGCAACTTTTTATCATTTGTTGGAATTTCCCAACCTTTAGGAATGATCGTAGTATCTCCAGGCCATATGACTGGGCGTAAATTATCCTTATCATACATGGTTTTAGTAGCCCCAACTAAACTTATATCCTTTATTATTCCTTCTGAAGGTGTCCAAATTCCAATTTCTCTAGCCCCACTTCCAACTACATTGAGTATTTGAAAGTTATTAAACTGCAACTGCCTTTCGAATAGATCAAATTTCCCACTTATGCCTTTGAATTTGATATTTGAAATTTCTCGCAAAAGCTCAGGGCCTATTTGAGAAACACCCAGTCTTGCAACGTCACTTGAATTTAAAGCTACATTACCCTTAATAAATTGAGGATTCGGATTTTGAAGTTCCTCAACTGCACTTGCTAATGCCCAAATTGTATCATATGCCCATAAACCAAAAATATCTAACATTCCTTCAGCATCTGGATTCTCAACTGAAAACCTCTTTTTCCATCTAACTCTAAATGAGCTAAGTTCTTTGGATTTTGGAACATAGGGCCTTACAGCTATTACTCCTTGCATTGTATCAATTACAGACGAATTGAATGAACTCAAGTAATCGCCTAACCCATCTGTTATATCCATGAGTACCCTTTACTCATCATACCAACCATTTTTGCTTTATCAAAGATACGTAATGCTAGAGGTGAGACATCCATGTGCAAGATGAACACTCTTGTTTGCATTGTCTTTAATTTATAAAGTTCTTGGACAATTAGGTCATCGGTAGCTGAGCTAGGAAATACACTCCTATAAGGAACTCTGGTGTTGATACTTTGAAGCGCATCTACTAAATATGGTATAACACCATTCCCATATTCAGTATCTTCGTAAATAGGTACAGCTTGTCTCCACCCAAACGTTTTAATAATGGCTGCAATAGTGTTTACTTGAGACGAATCTCCTAGTGTTGTGCGAATAAAATAAGGATTTTGAGATAGGGAAAGAGAAGGACTTGTTGCACTGAAGGAAATAATTGGAACTTGAGATTTGTTCCCAAGATGCACCACGTAAACTGCTTCTGCTGATGTTGTTGGTCCTATGATAGCTTGAACTTCAACATTTTTTATCAGATCTATCGCTGCCATATATGCATCCATAGATAAATAATGAATCATTAGATGCGTGATACTAGATTATCTAAACTAGCTGGCTAAGGAGGAAGTTAACGGAATTCTCAAATTTGTGCACAAATATAATTTTATATTACTGGCTTATACCTGCTGGCTGTTCGATAACAGACATTTACCGACAATGAAGAAAAAAAGAACCTAAAATTAAATCCATTTGAGTGCACAAATAACATGCATTATAAATGCACTACTTACTGTAGGACGCTTATTATGGGATGCATAAACTACTACTCTGCCAGGCTTCCAATGGTATGTACATACATTTTTAGGCCTCTCGATTATGTTCATGCACAGATATTCTCTTCGGATGTATGAATGCACTCAATGCACAAACATTATGCATTTCATTTTGCATGATCATCATATTTTCTATAAGTATGCTTGTCTTGATATTTTTGGCCGACTAAAAACAGGCCTTCTGTTGACTTAATTAGACAACAAAAGAATCCTTACTGTTGAGATCAATGCATTTTCTACATTTGTCTAGGTTGTAAGACACCAAAATACGGTCAAGAAATTAGTAATATGAATTAACTAGAGATTACAAATTCGGTTAAGTAAAAATCTAGAGAAAATGAATTCTTCCAAACTCCATCGGATCCATCAAGTTTGATTGATTTCTTGTTCGAAAAATATCAAATTGTAGAAGAAAAATATCTTGACGAATTGATCGTATCGATTGAGTTTCCTAATTGGACGGTTGAAGGAAATCTTTCTATATGCTGATTTGGGAGATAAAAATATTCATATTTTTTACAACTATTTTAATCCCGTTTTTCTTTATCTCCAAACCTAGATCATATTTATCCAAATTGGAGCAAAATTAACAAAACTAAATACTTAACTTACGATTTAGTTTTAAAATTTCGCTTAAATTTGATCGAGCAAAGATATATAAGCAGAATAAGGAGTTTGGAATAGTCCAAATTCAATTGATCGAACTCGATGAAAATGTAAAAATTAGATTAGACCACGGTTTTTTCAAATTTTTGTTTTCAAAGTTATTAACAACGAAATCGAGTTTAGATCGAATCAACAGTGTTTAAGAACTATTGAGGGTTATAAATTTTTGATTATCAAATCAATTTTAGAAAAAAACAATCAATTATAAATCAATTAGATCAATTTTTTTTAAAAAAAGCACATCATGACTGACAAAAATGCATTTTATCATCGCATAAAAAATATCCCTTCAATTGACCAATTAGTGGTTTAAAATTTTTTAGTTACAAAATAAAAAAATGAAATAACATGTTCAAAGAAAGCTGACTGAATTTCAAAAAAAAAAAAAAAAAACTGAATCAAATTAAACTAAAAGTTGGTAATAACCTTAGAAATTCAGGTCAGGATCAGGAGAAAATCGGGTCCGTAATGGATGAAAGAGACGTGATATCGAGTATGACTTAGATCAGACCTAAAACCCGGCCATCCCTGTTACCTTCCTTCAACCCAATATTAGTTTATTTCTTTGTTTTTTTGGTATTTTTAATTCTTAAATTAATTCATTTTATAATTTCTATATACCTCAAAATAAATTTTTTATATTAGTAAATAGAAAAATATCTTCGTTGTTTCTCAAATATTAATGAATAAGTTTTAAAGTTTATGAAAATAAAAATTACCAAAAAAAATTAAAATCAAATAAATTTTGAATGCATTTTTAGATTACAACAAAAATGATTTTACTTGTTTGAAATTTTAAATAAAATATTCTCACTTCCACAATGCACTTCAATCGACTTCCAGTATATGTGTAAATTGAGTTTTGATGAAACTATAATCAAAACTAATAGAAATCAAACAATTTTGAGAATATTTGGATGAGATGGCATGAATGGTTATAGAATAAAATTAAGTAAAGTAGATATTTGTTAAGAGATAATCAAAATCCACAAAATTAAATGAAGTTCAAGAACAGTATAATCGAATGATGTCGTATCAAAACGAACTAAAACAAGAAAAAAAAGTAACGTGTGAAACTCCATTATACATAAATACATCTGAGAGAAATAAAAATTTCATTTATAGATTTTTCTTATATCCCTTCCTAATCAAGAGTTTTCTGAATACCTTTATTTTTGCTAATGAAAAAATTAACGTGGTCAAGTAAAGTTGGAATTAACACCAATTGTTTCACTTTTTTCCTTTTTTAATGAAAATGTTTATGAACTAATGTGCAGATATACTTATTTATATGCTTTAAAAAAAAAAACACTTATTTATATATCTTTATATTTTGTTATAGAAATATATATTGATGAAATTTGAATAATGATCCCTCCGTTATATCCAAATTAAACTATTCATTTTAATATTTAGGTTCATAAAAATTAATACTTTTTATTTTTATATATTATTTTTCTAAATAAATTCTTATTAATAATTAGTGAGGTTAAAACTGTAAAGAATTTGGTAATCGTGTTTGACTCATTCGATGAGTAAGTCATGTATAAATATTTCTAACGATATAATTTTAACATAAAATTTTATATAAGGAAAAAATACTAACAAATAATTTTCTCTTTTTCTTTACCTTATGAATTGTGTAAAGTTAAAATAATATAATTCTTAAAAAACAAAAGGAGTACATATGCACGTTGTAAGCTTGTAGTAGGAAAAATTAAATTCATATACGCTGGTTGTCCAACAATTGAGTTATCAGGTATTTAGTAGTTACTTTTTTTTTATAGAAAAGTCAATATTCCTTCAAAAGAGACGTGCTGACATAACGACGTAGTCATTTAGTATGTTGTAATATCAGGATGTCTAGAATTCAAACTACACTTTTATTGTGTTTGTTATTTGGGTTTATAGACAACAAGCTTCTTTTTATTAAGGAAAAAGCACACAAACCAGAGACGAAACTCCAATAAAAGAGAAACTAAGAGAGAGAGATATACGTACCCGCAGAAGATGCATCCAAGATATCTTCATTAGAATCCCTAACATGGAAAACCAATCTCCTCCTATGAGAAGTTTTTGGAGATGCATAGAAATCAGAAAGAGCCATGTTCATGGATGTCAACCACACACTTCCATATGATCCATTCAGACCATCAAGAACCACTCCAACTTTAAATTCTTCGGTATTGGTTGTATTTTGAGCCATCACTTTTATTTGATCATGACCTCCTAGCAAATGAAAAGCAAAGAAGAACAAAAAGAAAAGAGTACTAAATTGATGGTAAATATGCATTCCACTTTTCATATTTCCAATCATCAAAAGCTCAGTTAGTTAAATTGCTGGTGATTTGAGTATTTTGATATACTAAGAGAGAATGTATAACATCTATTTATAGAAGTTCTCCTCAGAACAAATTGTATCACTAAATAGAAATAGTCCATAGAAGACAAGTTCGCAGTAGACTTAGCCAGAGTCTCATTTATATTTAATCAGCTATATATAGGGATAAAGGGAGGTTGATACAAGAGGTAGTGTTAATAATGATAAGAATTGTTTAGGTCCACTAAAATCTCAGCAATGTACACTACAAGTTGCAGTACTTAAATAGAAATAGAAATACATCATGCCTGCATGAACACTGCAAAGTATATAACACAAATCTATCTCAAATTAATCGACAATAAATATCAAACAAGTGGATGAATCGATAATGATGGTTGTAAACTCGATTATCTTATCTTGGGCATAGAAAACTAATTTGTTTCAGGAGGTGTTATTTCGATTGTCTGATCAATAATTGGAAAGTCTTCGATGAGGCATCTATGCTAGAAGAAGTGCTTAGCTAGGATTAATTCAATGTAATATATTCCCTTAAGCAATTACGTACTGAAATTAATCTCTGAAGCAATGTAAATTGTAATTAAGAGGATAGAAGTTTACCAAAAAGAGAAGACCCTTAGAAGCAGCGCACTCGTTGAAAGAGTTAAATTTATTTGGGGATAAACCCAATTGCAACAAAATCCTCTGATATCCAGCTTTACATATCTTTTTTTAACCTAAGAATTAGGGACAAATCAACGAAATTCAAATAACAATCTAGAAAGATTGAGATTGAGAGATGAAACATTACAGTATGAAGGAGTGATAGATCGGAAACAGCTGCAGGATAACTAGCAAAAGTGGAGTCTCTGACATTTTGAGATGAAAATCCAACTCTTTTTCTTCTTCTTTTTGGACTAATCCGAAGCTTTTGAGTCTTTTCCTCTTCTGTTTCTTCATTTTCTTCTGCTGATAAAAATAAAACCAAAGTCCAATATGATCCCATTGTAATTAGAGAAACTTGAGCAGTGTCAGAGTGGTATCTCAGTAAGGTTTTCCAAATCCCAATTGACCCTAATTCCAATTCAAATCAATCATGGATCGAATGGAAAATTAAAAAAGCGAACAAGAACAAAACACACCGTCGTTTCCTCTTAAACCTAACGAATCATCTAATATCCATTATTAAACCCCTTAATTTTTGAGATGCATCCCAGACTTCATAATGGAAGCCTAACAAAGTCCAAGTCTATTTAGTAATTTTCTAGTGGTTGGTTTGGTCGTAGAATTTATAATTTGGAGGAACTTATAATTCTATAGGATTATAAATTTTGGGATTCATATAAATCCTTCGTGTATTTGGTATTTCACCTAATATCCTTAGGATTTATAGAATTTTCATGTTTTACGGTCCATATACTTTTTGATATTACTCTTTTTAGCATCCAAACCTACCATAAAATTATCTAGAATATAATAAAGAATTATCTAAAATATACAAAAAAAACAAAAAAAAAATTAGAATTATCTAGATAGCTAAGAAAGTTAAATGTATGTATAGAATATTTTAGACATGGTTAGGTGTTAGTTTAGACGATTCATGGATAAATTATATACTCTGGGGATGCTACCCCAATTGTAAGCATCAAGGAAGTGAGTGTTCAAGTAAGAATTAGTATGGTTAGATAGTAGGTTAGTTTCTGGTGAGGTTTTTGTTGTAGAATTTGAGTGTTTGTACAAATTTTAGTGTCTAAATTAATTGTGATCAATAAAATTAATTTTTTTCACAAGAGTAATTTTGGTCCACTTTGCTTCTCAAACTCAACACAATTATCATATTTTATTGCATATAACTTTTACTCGAGTCTCAATTGGACTACATTTATCTCACTCAACGAATGATCGAACTGAATGAGAATGAATTGGCGGATTAGGTAAACGTTTAACATAAAATATGAAATTGTAATCATACTTAACAATTTTGTTTAATTACCTAACTCTTGATTCTCGAGTGATAATTTTCCAAAAAATTTATATGATCTTACTTTTGTATTATTTATTGAGAAGAAGATGTAAATTTTCTATTGATAACGAAAAAAATAAAGATTACTGCAGAAAAGAGAAAAAAATAATAAATAACAGAGTGAACAAAAGAGGGAATTGCTGAACGGGAGAAACGTGTAACAAAGTTATCTTCGAAGAAAAGACTAAGCCCTAATCAATAGAAAACTATATATATTCTCTACAAATTTCCTATAATAACCTGCATACATATATATGTATAATACGAATATTATCCTTAGAGTCGGGTGTCTAATGGATGGCTGACGTTTCACCCACGTCTAATCCATAAAAACTGCGAGTTTCGAAAATACACTCGCCACTAGTAGAAAAATGACTATTGGTAACAGTTCTTACATTTCTGAGGTGACATTTCTTAAAAATATATGTTACCGAATATTGGGGTGTTGAATAATGGTAATAGTTTTTTGTAAGAACTGTTACATATAGCTTGGGTGTATTAAGTATTATACTGTAACAGTTTTAAACTGTCAGTAACTAGTATATTGTAACTGTTGTAGAAGAACTTTGACTGTATACCTATATTACAGTAACAGATACAATCTGCCACCACAGTGGACATTACCTTGATGTTTTTTTAGACCAACTGTTACTATAAATATGTGTTACCATAGCAGTGAGCATCCATAACTAGTTATCCGGCAGCATCTTTAGAAAATTACTGAAGCAAACAAAGTTTTATGTGCAATACCGACACTAATACATTATAAGCCGAAGAAGAAAACCTAGTTCTCGCATGGATAGTTACTTAGAGCATCCACAATCACACGATTATACCCAAAGATCAAAGATTAAATTTTTTGATCTTTGGTCTGGGTCAAAAACAGCGGTGAATGATCAAGCGAGGCCGTAGAGTACCGTTTGTAGGTAAGCGAAAGAGCACGATATCGCTTGTAAAGACGGACGAAATACTAATACTTCGCCTGGTACAAGCGGATAGTGGCTTTCCTCCTGAGAAACAAACATACAGGCGAAATCTCAACACCCCGCCCACTCCCCAAGCGAAATTTTAGTATCCCGCTTGTATAAGCGAAGTACCAGAATAGCGCCTGTGAATTGTGCGAAGTAAGCGTGCGAAAAAAAAACTGGGCGAGATGCTGTAGTAACGCTTGAACTCAAGCGAGATGCTGGAGTTGCGCCGTCTTCAGCGTGCGAATTAGGTGTGTGGGGGAAAAGGCCGGGCGAGCTACTGGAGTCCCGCTTGGATTTAGGCGAGACTCCAAGATCTCGCCTGTCCCCTTCCCCCATTTATAACCGTAAACTCTCTATTTCTTTTTTCCATCTTCACCTCCTGTCCATTTCCCCCATTCGAAACCCTAGCCGATCGCCTCCCACACCCCCATTTTTCCAACACTTCCATCCTTTGACGAGAACCCAAAGCTTCGTTTCTCATTTTGTTACTTCGGTCAAACATATTCCAAGCGAAATCAAGGTATATCTTCTACAAACTAAAATTGAATTTACTTGTTTTAAATTGCATATTTACTTGTTTTGATTTGATATGCAATTTAGATGATGTTGTGGTTAAATTAGTTGTATATGTTGTTTAATTACCATATTATAAACCCATTATTGAAAGGTATAAATTTGTGTTCTAATAATAAAATTTGGATTTTAATTAGGGTTTTTGTGCATGTTATCAATTAGGTTTAAAAATTTGTTTATATTTGTTAAATTGAACATATAATAGAAATTCTTGTTGTTTAATTTTAGTGGGTTTATGTTTAATTTTAGGTTGAATGTAGTATGTTGTGTAGAAATTAAAGGAATTAATTTTGATTTAATTTTAAAATAATGTGTATGGATATATTTGAAATTGTGTATTTTGTCATAGGGTTTATGATAAATATTATAAATTGGGTATACTATTATTGATGATTATTTGTTGTTGCATGTATATAATTTATTAATTGGTTGTTTAAATTTAATTGGTTGTGGTTAAATTGTCGATATGTATCGAATTGCTATTTTATGTAGATTCTGAAGATGAATTTCAATGATATGTATCGAATAGTTAGAGTGCCAGGACATCCACATGGGTTGAGTCAGCTCATCAGGATAGAACCTGAAGATGGTGGAGTAGTTGATCCAACAAGGGGGGTTGAAACGGGGGAAAGGGTAGTTCAACCATCAGTGGTTGACAATCGAATGTTAGCAATAAAGGATAGAACCGATTTGTTGGTTAGGAGACTGACTCGTTCGATTGAGTCTAGGGAGGTGATGAGCATAGAAGAACAACAAAGAGTTCGAATAGTGCTACAAGAGATAACAACCCTTTGTTCTGGTGAAAATTAAGATTGCTAGAACAACTTCGTTCTGGCATAGAAGGTATAGCTTCTTTCATCCGACATAGTATACGTGACCATAATTTTTCTTCACATTGATCAGTACCAATGCTACAATCTTGAGAAATAGACAAATGAATCGTACACATGGTAACATCTTCGAAAGACGAAAAATTTAGACCTCGGGGTTTTGATGGCGCCATTTTACTAATCTAATTCAAAACTTATGAAATAAGAACTAACTTTTGAATTTTCAACTCTACACAATGTATGAGTTTAGTAAAATGCCATTGGTTTAGTATCACATATATATAGGGTAAATATATAGCCGTTAAACGGTAACATATCAACGGTCAAAAATTAACGGTCAAAAATTAACGGTCAAATACAAGCGGACCGTTGGGATCGCGCCCAGCTCCTAGCGGAGCCTTGGCCCCTCGCCCAGACACAAGCGGTCCCTTGGGGTCTCGCCTGTCTCTCCCACCACAAGCGATATCCCAATTTACCGCCCAACCCAAGCGGAGACTTGGCCCCTCGCCCAACTCCAACGTTGCCTTGGGACCTCGCCCAACTCCAAGCGGACCCTTGGAGTGCCGCCCAGGTCCAAGCGAAGACACTGAATCTCGCCCGTGTATTGAAATTTTAGGCGAAATCTCTGCTTTTCGCTTATGAGTGGGCGAGATTCTAGTTACTCGTCTGGTGGAGCGAAAGTTTAGCGTATCGCTTGAGCTGGCGAAATGTCAACCCTTCGCCCGTGTTTTTAAGCGAGATGCTGGTCCGTCGTCTGTTCACAAGCGAGGGAGTAGAGTTTCGCTCGACTATAACTTTTGATCGTCGATCAGCGACTTCTTTTAATCATGAACAGTGATTTTCAACGATTATAAATCAAATTTAATCGCACCGCTGCAGTTGATTTTCAACGATCATCGATCAAATTAAATCTTTGATCTTTAATTTGATCGATGATTGTGGATGCTCTTAGGGGTAAGAGAGATTTGAACCAAGTAGGAGGAATAACAGGTGGTACGAGTTAGAAGATTGTGTGAAGATTTGACCGGAAAAATAGAAAAGGAAAGCTTGGTTGCACCATCATCCTTACCCCCCACCTTAAACCTATTTCATGTTTTCATTCTTTTTAAGGAAAGCTCGTTCAAAATCCACCTAACCCCGCCACCATCCTCGTTACCCTGCCACCATCACCATTACCGTCCACCAGTCCAGCACCACCTTCTCCTCCTCCTTTCCATATTGTCTCTAACCTACACTGCCAGTCACGTTATCAGTCACCTCAAGTGCTATAAACGATCGATTTTTATCAAAATCAATGAATAGATTGAGAAATTGGTGATAGTTAGGTATGAATTCTTCTTTCAGGTAGTTCTTACTTTTCCATTTTCGTTTTTCAATTTATTTTTTTATTTCAAAATTGAAACCTAGGGTTTCATTGATGAAATTGGCCTGATGGATCGACCCGAAATCCCGATGGAGAGTAAATTATATACAAGACACTCTTGTTCCTTGTCTTATTTATTTAAGTTTTCGATTTTTAATTCTTCTCTAGTTTTTGCAGCGATTTGTTTCCTTTTTGTTTTTCCTTATAAGAGAACTACTCAAGTTGATCAAGTTGTTTGATTGTTTTGTGGGTCTGTTAGGTTAAGGATAACTTCTGCAACTTCTTATTGAAGGGTTTAACTCCATCTCAGATTAGTGTTAGTTTTTATAATTCTCATGGTATTGTTCTGGTTGACAGTGTTCTCATGGTATTGTTCTGGTTGACAGTGTTCTTATGGTATTTTCTGGGGTTCTTTCGATTGATTTGTATGTGTTTGATGCTGTTCCTGTTTGTATAGAGGTGGGTTTCGTTTTTGAGTAATAGGTTTTCTTAATTTTTAGGCAAGGTATGTTGCTTACAGCTTTGAGAATATTGAAATATATGGGGGTTGTTTTACTGTTTAGATCTGTTTGCAATATGAGATCGTACGTTCTCATGGATTTGCTGTTTAGACTCTTTGTAATATGAGACTGTGCTACTTAATTTCAAAAAGAATCTTTCCATATACTTTCTGACGACTTAGCTTGATTTCAACAAAAACAGACTGATGATCGATTTATATTTGCTTAGATCTTGATGCTGAAAACCTTCTTTGGCTTGATGATTATATACCTTCTGTTGGCAATATACACTATTCTCATAGGTATGCTACCAAAAACATGAAAACCTAAGATGTATATGAGAGCCATGTTACACTGATACATAGTAATGTTTATATCAGTAATCTTTGCTATGGTGATGAATTATTGAATCATTACATGAAACTCTTCAGAGGTTTTCAGTAATCTATGAGAAGAGAATTCATTCATTTTGTATTTTCATTCCAATTTCATTCATTTAACTTTTATTGTTGTTTTATTGCTCAATGATTACTTGCCTCTTTGAGGCAATTTTGGGTGGCTTTAAGTCATATGCTGAGATTGAAGAAGAATATGAGAGTTGTTATACAGACCGATAACATAATTTGTATGTGTTTTTTCTTCTTTTTCCATATCGTGATGAAAAGGTACGTATGTGTATTGAACAATAACCTTTTTGTCTTGTTGTTTATATTTGTATATGGAGAACTGTTGCTTTAGTTGTTTGGTTTATTTTATTGGATTCGGATTCTAGTCGACTCTTTTAACCTTGTCGTTCTTATGTTATACTAATGTTCTCATGCCTGTAAATCGAATGCAATTTTATATCATTTGTTCGACCTTATAAGAGCATGCTTATATCGTGTGTTTGGATATCCAGTTGCTTTTATTTTGGACACTAATGTTATTACTTGAGGATTTTGTATGCATCACCAAAGTCCGACTTCTTTAAAAAATACATATCATTTAATGTTATGTTCTTGTAGTATTGTTGTTTATGTTTTTAATATCAAGAATTGTTATGTACATGCGAGGGCAATGAAGAAGCTTTTGGAGAAGCTTAATCCCCCAAACACTGGATGTCGATAAACTTCGAGGTGAATTTGTAAGTAAAGGATCAATATGAATTTACATTTTTTTGGTTGTGTGGATGTAGTTAGGAATTCTATTTGGATTGAAACAGGTGAGAGACAGCTCATCAATTCAGAGTTATGGAACATCGCCTTGTGCAAGGGTTATTTGGTACGCTGAGTAATATCTTTACCCTTGATGCTGCGTCCTGCTTCTCTCAATCAGTACGCCATTTCTAGTCAACATTTGGTTTTTTCATTATTACATATGAAAGAACCTAATATGGTGTTACATCACCTTGTGTTTTGTAGTTTAACTAATGCTCATCAAAAACAAAGGAAGTCGAGTATCATTTTATTTCGGCTATCCTTCAGTTTGAGAGTTCCTTTATTGTTTGGTTACGAAGAATTCTATAAGATTACAGGTATGCAGTCTATTATTAATTTGTTTTTCTTACTATTCAAATATATTCGTGTAAACTACTATTCAGATTTAAAAGTTTAACGATATATATGTTGATGCGCCTGAGTTTGTCAGGTCTTTAGGATGTTAGTGATTATTGGATATCTAATGCACGACCTAGATTGTCATACCTTTTTTGTCTTCTTAGTTCTATGACTGTGGCTCTTGATAGAGTTTCCGAGGAAAAATCTGTATTGTTTAACAAAGTAATGGGCCGTTACTCATCATAGTTGATATACAGTTTCTTTTTTTTTTCTATTTAATTTGAGAATTATTTTATAATTCCCTAGATTCGAGATATCAATGTTATTGAGCCAGGAGGTTGATGAAATCATCAATATGTGTGTGACTAGATTGCGTATCGTCAACTAAAAACATTCATAAAATGTACTATTAATGATGCAATTTCTTACTATATTCTTGATTTATTTTATTAGTTCAACAGATTTCCACTTCGTTTCAGTTACAACAAGTATTTTTTCAATATATTAAACTTATTTTCATATGCATACAGGGCTTTGAAAGGTTGTCAACCATTATGAATCGATCACATCAGAACATATTTAAAAGAGAACGATGAAGTGAAGATATATATGATATACGTTACGTACAACATTTTTTGTGTTGTTTTCCTAAACCTATTTTGCTATTTTTTTCTTTTTTCTTTGATATAAGTATTGCATATATTTGATTTTATAAAGAACTTTAAAACGTTGTCAATACATTCATTTATCTATGTTTGTACAATATTTATATTTGATATAGTAATGCCTGATAAAATTTTAGGTTCAGATCAATCACTGACCGAATATATTTAGAATTTTTGTCTATTGGGATCAACTTTTAAGACCGTATCCATCATTTTCTAACAGGTCTGAAGACAGTGGGTTTACCCCCAATCCTCTAAACAATCCACTAGGCCAACCCTCCCACTCATTTATCTATAACATAACATTTTATAAAATAAAATTTTACCTTAACCATATATATGACAACGCGTTTTGCAAAAAATATTACTGTAATATTATAGTAATGGTTTTATAAAAAAATTGATACTTTAATACCGTGTTCAAGTTCAAATGTACAATTTATATGGAGTACGGTAGCAGTTTACGAAAAATGTTATGATTTTCCTAAAATAGTAACAGTTTTTAAAATATGTTACAATAAACTATCAATCACAATAATTTTTGCATAAAGAGTTACCATAGTTATTATTCAACACCATAAACTTTTATAAGATGATACTAAAAACAACTAGCAATGACATTTTTAAAATTTATGCAATATTTTTGAATAACGATTCTGTAACAGTTTTTATAAACTTTCCATAACAGGGGATTTGGTAACACCAAAGAAAACAATGAAACTATTAAAGAAATAATACAATAACATATTATAACTGTTACCAAGAGTCATTTTTCTACTAATGCGCATTCAATCTGCCGAAAAACAGATCGGATGTCCTCCCTCCAAAATGTGGATTTGATCGGATGAAATTTGCGGATTTAGATGTTTTGCTCACCCCTACTATTAGAGTTGTGTTTTCAAATGATATTTTTATATTTTTTATAACAACATTTGGAGCTTGGCCTAGTCGTAAAAAAATGGCCTAGTCGTAAAAAATTTTGGACTTTCATAATGAGGTCAGAGGATTAAATCTCCCACCCGAATGATTGGGCGGGAGCAGAGCTTTGGAGGTCTCTCCAATTTTGAAATTACTTCTTGGTGTTTTTTAAAAGATTTATAAAAAGTCTTATTGCATTTAATTGTATGATTAATATGACTAAATTTTTGTAACATTTTTGTGAACGTTTTCTGTTTGTTGATAGGCTTTCATCGTAATAGTTAAAACCACAATACTTTCACATTAATTCGTATTTAAGTACATGCCTGTAAAATAATTTTGAGAACAGAACGAAATACAAGTTTTTTCCATTGTTTTTTTTGAGAATCAAGGGACTACTTTCTGAGCGAGATTAGAAAGAGTGGAAGTGTTTGATTTCTTATTGAGTGTCTGGGCGAATACGTTATCATGGGAACATTGTGACGAAGAAAGATTTGCTAGGAAAAATCTTAGGACGGAGACCTTGAAGATTCTTCTTTTGAGGGTCCTGTGTTTGGAAATTTCAATTTTGGGAACTTGACACTGTGTGAAGAAGTTACTCCTAGTCCTTTGATAGCGCCATCAATTACAACTTTAAAAGCTTTGTTGAACCCTAGGACTTCTCGTCCATCATGTATCAAGTTAGCTGAAACTGAAGCAAACTATGAGCTAAAACCTGGGACCATACATATGCTCCCAATCTTCTCAGGAAAAAGAAAATGAAAACCCATATTTCCATGTTAGTGATTTTGAGTAAATATGTAGTGACATCAGGATTAAGGACCTAGATGATGAAGCATTGAAACTTAGATTGCTTTCTTTTTCACTAAGAGCAAAGACAAATCTTGGCTATATAGTTTGACTTCTGAGTCCATTGAAACCTGTGAATAACTTATATCTTCCTTTCTCCAGAATTTTTTCCTAGACACAAAACATCATCTATTAGGAAGCAAATTTTTATATTTGCCTAACAAGAGGGAGAATCTTTATATAGGTATTTGGAAAGGTTCAATGACTTATTATGACAACGTCTTCATCATGGTTTATAAAAAGTAAGGATAGTTCATATCCTCTACGAGGGTTTAGATTAATCAACAACAACCATGGTTGAGTCGTTATGCACAGGTGGGTTTGAAAATAAACTGTCGACGTTGCGATGACATTTCTGAATGAAATCGCAGAAAAAACCAAGCAATAGGAAAATAGTAGGGAGCCCCGGAAAACAATTTTTCTAAGTAGAGGAAATGTCAATAGGGTAGAAGGAATTTTGAATCAATGCCAAAATAGAAGCCATATCAAAAAGGTTAAAAGCTTTAGAATTGAGTCAATCCAGTTGTGGAATTGAGCCCAAGTCATTTTGGAAAGGAAAGACTGTTGAAGAGCACGCCAAAGATCTTTATAATAACAATAGATTCGATAATCATCAGAAGTGTGACCCTTATTCAGAAACCGATAACCCTGGTTGGAGAAACCATCCTATCCTTTCTTGGTCTAAGGGCCAGAGTCAAGGTCAGTCTAGTAATTCTAAGGTTCCCACAGGTTTTTGATATACTAAGAATCCTTCAGGACCGGCACAATTTGTGTTCACCAAATTCTTTTTAACTCTGCAAATGCTTGCGTTGTAGGTCCCAAGCCCGGATAAAAGAGGAGGGAGAAGGATCGATTGTACTTTGAGTGTTAACTACTTGGACCTGCATTTCTTTTAACTTTAGTTGATTTATGGACATGAAGGAGAGCTTCTCATAAGTGGCACTTGCTGACTACAACATCCAGAAAGGTAAAATTTGAAAACCTCATGTTTTTATCAATCTGAGCTTTTTTAGTTTTCAAAGTATTGTCGTATATATATATTTGTTTGTTTGGTGTGAATGAAGAATCGAATTTACATCTTCTTTTGAGGTTATGTAGTGAGATTATTAAACCATGTTATTTGATGTTTTTAGCACATAAGTACAACCAGGACAAGAAGATCTTTCGCAAGTAAGTTGAATTTTTCACACTTACATCCCCTGTAAATGAATTTATGGAGTAAATCTTGTCACTGTAAGTTATGGTTATTAGAGTTGAAAATGAGTTTTTTCTTTTTTAGTATGTATATAAAAAAAGAGCTGAGAATGAATGATGCATTTGATTGATTTTGCGTAATTTATTTCTTGTGTTCTGATTCGGGTACAATATGTTTTAAAGAGTTATTTTGTTGAAGTATGTGTGCATTTGTGTGACTGACTTTTCTGGTTTCCAGTTTGAATTATTGATTTTGGTCTCGGTTCTGACTCATGGCCTAAATTGCTTTAATTGTTATTCTTTTTTTCTTAGATGTGAAATGTTTTAGATTTCGCCTTTTGTGAGGATCAATACTGCGTCTTAGCTGAGGTATAACCTAATTGCATCGGTTTACTAAGACTAGCACAAGAATTAACCCTCAAATGTTTCAAATTCATTTGTTTTTTAATTTTATGCGAATGCAGAATCATGTGTAGATTCCATTTATGTGAGGAAATCTATTGTAATTAAGATAAACTGGATTTCTTATGTTGGCAACAACTCTTAAATTGTATGGAGTTTTCTTGTATTTCTGAAGATATTAGCATTGTTTCTCTTTTGACGTATGGTATGGGATTTATCAGGTGTTGATGATCACAAAATTATACAAAGGAAGAACTGGTAGACAGCGATTTAAGAGAAGCATTTCTATCTTCTGCTTGTCATTGGTTCCAAAGCTTGTGTTTATCATTTCTCTTGGCTCTGATATTATAGAAAGTTGTGGATTTCAGCTTTAACATTAGTTCTTTCTCGGTGGCTTTAAATCATGTATAAACTTGAAATGAATGCATTGCTGCGTCCAAGGAAATTTTAAACTCAACCAATTCTTGGTAAAGCAACACAACCACGGGATAAGATTTATAAACAGCACAACTGCAACATATATATTGTGCAAGTGTAATAAGTGCATAATTTACACGTTTATAGTGTCAATTCCATACGAGTTTTAGTTATAATTCTTGTTTATTATCTTGTTATTACTTTGTTTTTTATTTTATTTGTTTCTCTTGGTGAATCATCCGTAAATCAATAGAAATGGTGTTGAAAAGAGTTAAGAAGAGAAAAGGGTTTATTCCGGAGTGAAACTGAGAAGTTAGAGCTGAAAAGTACACTTTTGGACTGAAAATCCAGAAGCTTTTATGGCTAGGAAATTATCCAAAGCTAGCCGTAAATCAAGTAGAAGAAAGAACCAAGTTTCATATTAACTTACGACTAGGAAAGCTAGCCATAGACCTGGGAAGAGAATGAGAGTTTCGTCAGATTTACGGCTAGGAAATCATTTTGACCCAGTCGTAGAAGGAGTAATGTTCGAGAGAAGTGTCAGGATCAGATCTACGGATAGTAAATAATCTCAACCTATCCGTAGACAAGTCGAAGTGTTGAAACAAGAGTTCCAGACTCACATACAGTTAGGAAATCACTCTCAAGCTAGCCGTAAAATATCATGATGAGAGAATCCAACTCAAAAAGAATGAAGTCAATCAGACGTCGGATGAAAAAGCTATGACCAAAACAGTGAAGGAAGAAAGTGAGTTATAGACTCAGTGACGGCCAGGAAATCCATAAACCTAGCCGTAAATGAATCTGAAATTGGATAAAATATCAATTTAACCTACGGTTGGGTCGTGGGAGTAAACCTAGCCGTAGGTAAAATCTTTGTTGTGAAATATGACTTCTTAGAGTGGAAACCCGATCCCGGAAGGATTCTAAACCTTAGATACCATGAGTACTATATAAGGAGACTCCCAAGACATTAAGAAGACACTTTTTACAACCTTTTACACAACTTCACAAGTCTTAGAGGAGATCACTAAAATAAGGAGAAAAAGATAAGGTTTGGTGCGATTCATCATCGTAACGAATTCTCTTACTCTTATGTATAACATGGATGCTTCTACATCCATGAGTAGCTCAAAAACCTAATTGATTAAGTATGAATTCTAAGTTCTAGACATTATTTGCTTTAATATATGATTATATTTTGAGTTTTTCATATGATTATCGTTTTTTTATACTACAAAGAATGCTTATGATTGATTGATAGATTGTTTAGGTGGCCAACTAAATACATTTGTTAATCTAATCTAACGCTAGTATTGAGTTGTGAGATAGTAATAGTATACTGACGCATACACAAGTAGAGAACAAGAGACCTTATAGAGGGATTAGGTGGAGCAATTGTGTGTATGAACAACACTAGTAAGTTGATCTTGATCTAAGAGTATAACTTTGGGTTAACCTATAAATTCACAAAATATAAAGCATTCGACAAAATTACACCCTGAGTGATCTACTACTAGGTGGTTGGGACGAATAGAATCTGGTAGGCGAGAACTTCCGTATCCAGTGATATAAGGAATTTTAGAGATAATACTGTTCAAGTTGTTCTTCTATAGTTGGTGATAATCTATGATTAACAATGAGTAGATAAATAAACTAACTCAATGATTATCTAGTAACGAATAAGGATTCCTCGCTCATATCTCTCTCCATTGATTACAACTTTATTTTAATTGCTTTATTATTTACTTTGTTAAAATCCTAAAACAAACCCCTCTTTATGACATTTGACAACTTAAACATCTCGCTCCTCGTGAGAACGAACATAATTTCCATTACATTATTATTTAATTGAGTGGAAATAAGATCACTAATTTGATTGCACCCACGATACGCATCAAGGTGCTCTTTACCCCTCTGTAAATTAAATATCTCTTATTTTCTTTCTAAGTGTATTGTCTTGGGCTTCTTACGTTAATTATCAGCTGATATCCTGAATTTTCTCTTTCTTAGTATATTGCAATTTATTTCCATTTGTGGTTGTAGAGTTTGTGATATTCATTATGATGATGCTTGATTTAACTTGTGTGATTATTTGCTTTTTTGAACTGAAGTTGGGGCAAAAAAAAAGATCATTAGATGCTATCCTGAATTTGGTAGGTGCAGAGCCAAAAAATTTGTTTCGTAGCTTCGTACTTGGTACTTTTACTTTCAAAAATTGAATATTGTGTGTTTTACTCAAAAACTTCATATTTGAAATTGTGTAACATATCCAAGTTAAGACCATGTTATTGTTCTTATGAAAAGACCAGAACAACATGCTCTAGAAAAGGTATACCCCTTCCTTATGTGTGGAAATTGTGTGCTTTTCATCTTGTCCTGTTTTTGTTCTCTTTCTTTGGTATATGAACTTACTCTCTTAGAGATGTTCAATTTATATCAGGTTGCATTAAAGAAGTCAAAAAGAACGAGTTTGAATAAAGTATAATAAATAAACCAAAAAGACATGTTCCATCTTGTCTTATTTCTTAATTTCTTTTTGAAAATGTATCTTCTGCCTATGCATATTGAAGTCCCATAGTATTGATTAAACAAGTTATAGGGTGTCTACATATGTTATTGAACACCAAAATATGCTCAACTTTGATCCCAAATTTTAGAGACGAACTTGCAGGTATAAGTAGTTTTTATGTTAAATTTCAATCATCTTACATATGTAATTTGATTGATTGATAAATTTGTTGTATGAGTCGATTTATTTATGATGTTGCAATTAATTAAATTTTGGGTTCCATTAATACAATTGATTGAATTATGAATTCATATTTGATTGAGAATGGAATGGCTAGAAAATTGACTCAGGTTCAGGAAATCAAACGTCCAGGTGCAGGTGCAGGAAATTTGGGATTTCTCAACTACAAAATTAGGGTTTTTTAGATTATAAATTAAATTTGAGACGATATAAACGTAGCTAACAAAATATGTATATTTTGCAAAATCGTTGAGACGCATGGTTAAGTGTCTCTGAATTAGTTTGTATGTCGCTTTTAAATTGTCAGAAAAATACTTTTGGTTCATTTAATAAAAGTCGGTAATTAATTTAAGCGGTATTTAATAAGCGTCTCTTAATTTAATTAAGAGACGCTTGTAAGCGTCACTTAATACGTCTTAAAGGTTCCATACGCATAATTTGAGATGTTTGTATCTGTATCAAAAAATAGTGGTACACTTATAAATGTCCCAAAATCATCGATTTGGTGTAGTGAAATCGAGTCTTGAAAGCTTACTAAACAAAGTAAAAGTAACCAACGATTGCGGATCAAAATCACACTGGATAACCTTTTGGTAATCACCAACTTTGTGAAAGATTTGAATAGAAAGAGGAGAAAATTATATCCTATTATAACATATACTATCCTCCAAATCAACAAGCATGGATTGTAGACCAATGAAAACGATAACAAAGTTTCATTGTATAAAATTGAGAACATATTCCATAATCTACGGGCAAAGTATGAAATACAGAAACATTCTTTCGATTTGAATATGAAATACTAGAAAGTTTGCAACAAAAAAAGGCTCGATTTGAATATGAACAACAATAAGAATACTAAATCATAAAATTACTGTTCTACTCAAAAATTTAAAACAATCCCAATCAGTAAAAATAAAATTGAATTTGAGTCTCATATGAATGATTTTACAACTACGATTAACTTGAACTCAAGATGATCAATCGGAAGTGTAAAATGTAATTTCTCTACTCATCTTCAATTCAACATAAAAGAACATGAGATCTCAAAAATTGAAGATGATCAGTTACTTCAACACTAAAAAGCAATCTTCATATGCAATTCCAAAAATAAAGTGTAACTTCTTTTCTCTTTCTCAATACAACTAAAAAGAACACGAGATCTATATATAAATTGCTTCACCATTATAATCAAAAATTAAACTTTGATGAATAACTAATTGATTTCTTTTGTTTTGATCATTCTTTCCCCCACTAATTTATTAATAACAAAACTGACTCTTCCGATGTATAAAATAACCATTCCAATGGCTATGAATCTTCAGATACCGAAGTAGCACCTAAAATTACTTTCTATTGATCGATCTTTAATTGCGCAAACCTAAAATCTAAGAATTTGATGAATATCTCATTTTCTCTCTCAATCTGTTTCCGCCAATATTTCTTTTAAAACACCGAATATGTAAACAAAAGGGCATCTTTGAAATTTTAAAAATTATTAAAATCTAAATTTAAAAGTTCTAGACGAAAATAGAGTATTTGTATCATTTTTATTACAAAAGGTTTTTATGCACATAATATTATGGTTGAAGTTTTTGTTTATCAAGTATGGTGAAAAACAACAGGACATTATAACCTTTTAAGAATACAACAGTCAATTGGTGCAAAGAAATAAGGAAAAAATACCAGAAAACTCTTCATTTATTTTCGCATCTTGGAATGAATTTTTCCTTTTCCTAAAGAAAAAATAAAGGAGGGAAAGGGAATTGGAATATATACAAAGCTCTGCTAGTGCACCACCAATTACTTAAATTTTGGTTCTAATTATAGTGGGAAGAATTAATTGGTGCAACACTCGATCAAAAAGAATTAATTTGCGATTCTCAACAGTTTATGTACTACGTAGGCAACAGGTGAACTCGATATGGAACGAACCACCTTGGATCTGGAAACCCATTTCCATTCTTGCAACCCTCGACTGGTTACGGTTTTAACACTCTCAGTAGTTGCTCTGATCAGTGTCCCATTTTGGTCCTTGGATAATTTTTAAATCGAATTATTTTCGATTAAAATAGAAAAAGAAGTTGACGAATCATATTCTTTAATGATATAATTATAAACATAATTTTGGGCTATATAAACCCGAACATCATTTTCATAACTGAGCAACAAAACCTTGAGGTTGAAATTTAAAGCATAATGGCTCAAATTCATAAGCTTGATGTTGAATATAAAGCTAAGTGCTCTGCGGAGAAGTTATACGCTATGCTGACTCGTGATGCACCCAGGATTCCAAAATATGCACCGCAAACTATCCACGATGTCCAAGTTCTCCCCGGAGACGGTGAAGTTCGTCTGGGAAGTCTATTCGTTTGGGACTATGTACTGGGTACGTAAAAGTCTATAACTGTCTGACATCCAATTATTTTCCTCTTGTCAATAAATCCGTAATTACTAATTTTCAGCTGTTCATGATTACAGATGATAAACCTTCTACCGTTATGACGAAAGTGAAGATAACTGCTGTGGACCATAACAGCATGTCATTAACTTACACAGTTTTTGAAGGACATCTCACGGATGATTACACCAGTTTTGCTAATATACTTGCAATCACTCCAACAGATAGGAATGGGAACAATAATTGCCTTGTGAAGTGGTCAGTGCAATATGAGAAAGCAAATGAAGATGTCCCTGATCCAACATCCTTTATGAAAATGCTGGTAGATTTTACCAAGGAATTGGATACCAATTTGGATAAGGAAGAGTAGACTAGATTGATCATCTACCTGGATGACTATATGTTAAGTCATGGCTGTTGAAGGAAGCTACATGTTTGTGTGTGATGTTTAAATATATTAGACATCTAAATAAAGTTGTAATATGGACTTACCAGATACTTAATTATATATCTTATTAAGTAAAAATGTAATCTTGCTTAAGCACGATGAGGAGATATGACAAGAAATAACTAGAAATTTCTACTGAACTATCTAAGTAAACAATAATTCTATTCGTCCTACAGTCAATCCCACGGTTAAACTCACTGCTGAGATGGCACGATGACTTGACTCCGATCGTTTCTTCTAGTTTCTTCTTTAACTTTTATATTGTATTTTTTTTTCTTTTTTTCCCCTGGTACCGATCCCTACCATCCAAGAAGAGGATATTCTTCAATTGAAAAAAGAAATCAAGGAAGAGGAATCAATAGATAACAAACATCAAAAAGGAATAAGAACTATATTAGAAAAGTTGTTATGTTTTCCTTATTGTGTCTTTTTCTCTCGAATATTTTAGAAAATTTTCAAATTAGGATTCCCTAAAATTTCACTACCTTAATATGTCTTTATTTTTTTCTTTGATTAATAAGATCTGCACCATTGATTTCCAAATTAGATTAGGAATATTGAATTAAGGTTTAAAATTTAGATGAGTTACAAAACATCGAGTTTTTGGAACATCAATTTTTGGAAATTTTTATTATTTTGTTTGAGGTTCAATTGAGTTGAAAATTTATTTATGTATAATGTATATTTTAATATTTTAGGGTTGCTATTTTGTAAGAATGTAAAACTTTATACACTCTAGTGATTTTATTAAGTGATATTAACTTTTTAATTACTTGGTGATTAACGGAGTATGGGTTTTTCTAGCTGCTGTTGCATGGGAAGCAGGGAGTTGAAGTAGCATGCACCACCATCGGATACGGAAGTAGCACCACCATTAGAAGATCGAAATTTATGAACTCGGCTTTGTTAAAAAAGTGGTGGTGGCGGTTTGGCTTAGAGAAAGATGCCTTGTGGAGGAAGATTATAGTTGAAAAATTTGGTGAAACATCAAATGGTTGGGAAACTCTCCAACCCAAAGGATCCAAAGGAGGTAGTCTTTGGTACAACATCTACAAAGAGCTAGAAAATTTCAATAAATATATCAAATTCAAGGTTGGCGCGGGTGAGGAAACTAGATTTTGGGAAGATGTGTGGATAAGGGATGAAAAACTTTGTGATACGTTAAATCGGCCTATGAAGCATCAAGGACCAAGGAGTTGGTGGTAGCACGCATGTTCGATGTAGTAGACGACGAGATAAGATGGAAATTTATGGCTAGAAAAAGGTACTCGCAAACCATCTCAAATGAAGTCTCAAGCATTTCAACTATTCTAGCCCCTTTCTCTTTTCAAGAAGGTGTTGCGGATAGTCATATTTGGGAAGGAAACATCAATGGTCAATATACGGTCAAAGATGGCATGAAGGTCGAAGAGGAACAAGAGATGCCAACTTTCACTATAGATGTTGTATGGAACCGCAATTACCCATACAAAATCAACTTTTTTCTTTGGCTACTTGCTCATGATAGGATAATGACGAAAGACAAGCTTATAAGGAGAGGCATGGAGGTCTCTAGCCTTTGTTGCTTTTGTGGCGAAAATGAAGAGACAAGTGACCATCTTTTCTATAATTGTTGGAGGATCCGAAGGATTTGGGACTACTTTAGTGAATGATTGAGGAGTAATTGGAGATACAACTCCAATGTATCCACCAACGTAAACGCTTGGAAACTCGATTGGGGTGATGATCGCCTTAGTCAAATTTGGAACAATATCCCGGTTGCTATTTGCTGGAGTATTTGGAGGGAGCGGAATGCAAGAATCTTCGCCAACAAAAGGAAAAGATTGGAAAGTTTAATTAGAAGCGTTAAAATTCAAGCTTTCTTTTGGGCCGAATCCAACACAAAAATGCTAGGTTTAACCGCCAATATGGTTGTAGCTCTTTGGGACTCTCTATTTCGGCACCATTGATGGTTGTATTTTGTTTTTAGCTTTTTGTCTTTCCTCTTTCTTTGTTCCTCATAGTTTTTGTCTTTGTTCATTGGGTTGAGGTACCCCCTAAGTACCTCCTTTTTTTTAATGAATTTCCTTTTGACCGATCAAAAAAAAAAA
>JAJJMC010033861.1:0-51923 GCA_023531435.1 Papaver californicum | reverse complement strand
TGCATCTGCTTTAGGGCATCCCTCCAAGATAACGAACTCAAATCATCATGGGGAGTACTAGATTGCAACTGCTCGTGTGATTCTTCTAGAGGCATACTAGGTTCATGATGAGAACTAGGTCGCAATTGCTCTAGGGCATTCCTCCAAGACAAAGAACTCAAATCATCATGGGGAGTACTAGATTGCATTTGGTTTAGAGCATCCCTCCAAGACAAAGAACTAGAATTTTGCTCACTTTCATGTTCATAAGACGGGTGTATGTACGAATAGTAATTGGGATCACCTTGGTATCGGCAGTAACCTCTAAAAGGTTGGTGGTGGTCCCGACTACTATCCATACCATGATGATAGTATGGATAATGTCTAGTTTGAAATTCAGTCGGATATTCATTGTATTGGTCCTTATAATACCAGTTCAACATTTTCTAACAAAAACTTCCTAATATATACAAAAATAAACTCTAAAAATAAATCCTACAGGAAGGGGTTCTAAACATACACAAGCAAGGCCGACTCAACCAAATCAAACCTATTGAATCTAGCAAACAAAAAGCATGATGGTTCCACTTAGATTGTTTCTAGACCAGCTTTTATTCTTTCAAAAGGCAACTGGTTACAATTTTAGCAAACCTCTTAGAACGATCCGAATTAGATTAAGTCGAAGAGAAACAGGATAAGCTCTAAGGAGCTTTGATAACCCTGTCTCTTTGGCACTTTTCCCTGGTTACAAGGAGGCTCTAATCAACTTAAAATAATCTTCCTGAACTTCGAGTTAGGCTAATAAAGTAACCAGTACAGTCCTTTTGAACAATTTTCCAATAAACTCGATACCCTATAGGTCTCTTTCTAGTCAAGATTTTAGGCTTAGGTTCGCGTAGGTTTCGTTTTCCTAAGGCGGGCAAGAAGGAGACGGTGATGAAATCCGAAACCTTATCTTATATGGCCAGGCCTTGCCCTTTACTATGTAAAAATTAAAGTCCGTATTCAGTCCTCAGCATATATGCATACAAAGGCGTCCAGAAAACCCACTGACAGGAGATTCGTGGGTTGGTCGAAGTTTACCTCCCGTACCAGACGGGCGATGAACCGTTGAAGTCGACTCGGGCCACTAATATCCTTTTCAATAGTGTGCGAACCCGAGGGGCCGAAACAATATCGTAATTGTCGTCCTTCCCTGCACACAGTTTGATATTTAAAACTACCCTTCCGTAGGGTTTAAAAATAATAAAATGTCCAAAAATAAAAAAAAATAAAAAAAAGTCCAAAAAGTGTCTGAAAATAAAAGAAAAATTACAGAAATAATAAAAACCCTAATACAATTTTCTAAATGAATTAAAAATAATTAAAATAAACTAAAAATCTAATTAAGAAAAATAAAATCTTCGATCTTCTTTTTCGTTCTTTAAGCTTTTCCCTTTAACTCCAAGTCTTTAGCTATAATTCCAAAACTTTGGCTTACTCCCTTTCGATCCAAAATTCAACCTGTAGCAAAAAGAGAAATACCAAAAGAAACGTAAAATAGAACAAAGTAAAATAATAAAACTAAAATTAAAAACCTAAAAATAAATCTAAAACCCTAAACCTAAAAACAAGTCCGCGTCGGCGGCGCCAAAAATTGATGTAGTTTTAAAAGTGGTAAATAAAGTGTTCGATTCTCGAACTTGTGAAGGTAATGATTTTAGAAAATAATGGATTTAATCTAAACTAATAAAAATCAGGAAAATAAACTAGAGATAATTTTTAGAAAATATTGGAGAAAACCAGGAATCAGGATTCAGTTATTCCTAACAACTATGTGATTAATCGGGTAATTCTTTTTAAATAAATTAATGCTCAAATATTGTCAAAAATAGGTTTTTATGCAAACAAGCAGAGGTAAATCACAAGCATGGAACATCAATGGTCGTCAACCCATCATTATCCATCAAATAAAAGCACAACTGCTAAAAGAAAACCGTTTTTCTATTTCGAAACTATACAATTTTAACAAGTAAAGAATTGTAAATAATTAAATTAAATTAGACTTACCACATAATATTGAGGGAAAAACCTCCTCCATCATCCCAGTAAATGTACTTAGCTCATGGTGAAGAAAACTTGCTCAAAAGATCTTTTCATTGCTCCAAAAAGTGTTTACAAAGGTGAAATAGATGCAACACAGCTGATTTGATACGCGTATATGCGTTACAGAAGATGGTTCAGCCGTTACAAAAGAAAATAAGAAACAAGAAAGAAGAAGGAAGACGAAACAGGAACAGCAACACTTATAAGTGTTGCAGGATCGTCTTCTCCGTTGAGCAGCAGCAGGAACAGTCGCCGGAACTTCGCTGTTTGCTTTCGGCGATGATTTTTGAGCTTCTCCCCCTCTTTTTCTTGGCTTATCTTAATATATATAGGGTGTAGGAACCCTAGGGAGTCTTCCAAACCTAATATAACTCTTAATACATATCCAAAAACTCTCACAAATCCGACTCCAAGCCGGAAACCAATTTCCCGTCCAAGTTCACGACTGTGCAATATTCTCTGGCGTAAATCCCTCCAATTTGAAGTGTTTGAGTTGGTCTTGGACTCTTGTAGTCTTTTGGGTCAAATAGAATCACAAATATCCCAAAAAACACGTAAATCATGTTGACAGAACTTCCTCCACGAGATGAGTTTCATTCCCGCCAAATTCGGATTTTTGAAATGTAAAGGGGGTGCCCCCAATCCAAAATGTGGGTGCCTTTAACACTTTTCGAGCCAATTTTTCCGCAAATGTTTATTTCTCAAAAATACCTACAAAGACATAAAAAGACATAATAAGTGTAAAATCGAGTACTATCGAAGCAGATATTCGGGCGCAATATAGACACAAAAATGTGTCTATCAAACTACAAACCAACCCAGAACCTCTAAACACCACAAAACTAGCAACCTCCCAAAAACATACTTCCTTCCTCTTTAAATGGCAGGTTATCAAAACTGCAACATGTTTTATGCTGCTTCTAATTCCTCTTCTTATATTCCTCCTAATCAGTTAACCGTATCTTCGACATCTAATGATGATAGTAATAACACCACTTCCTCATCAGACGAAGAAGCATTTCCGATTAACCAAAATAACGCAACACTAAATTTAGGCTTGTTCGCTTCATACATTGACTGGCCACGTACTCGGATCAAAATACAAAGAAATCGTGAGGATGGAGCTAGACAACTATGGACAGATTACTTTTCAAGAAACCCGACTTTTCCTCCCAATATTTTTCGTAGAAGATTTCATATGAGAAGACAATTGTTCAACCGTATCTTGCGGGATGTAGTAGCAGTTAATCCTTATTTCGTTCAAAAACGGGATGCGGCCGGGCGCCTAGGATTAACCCCACACGTGAAAATTACGGCTGCAATTGAAATGCTGGCTTATGGATCTGCGGCGGATGCAATAGATGAGTACTTACGCATCGGAGAAACCACGGTTCTTGAGGCAACACGACGATTTTGTTTGACGATACTACATTTATATGAGGAACGATATTTGCGCAACCCAACTACTGCGGATGTAGAACTGTTGCTTAACCAGAACAAAGCGAGGGGATTTCCTAGGATGCTAGGAAGTGTGGATTGTATGCATTGGAAATGTGATAGATGTCTATCAGCCGAATCTGGTGCCTATACTGCCTACAAAGGCGATGAAAGTATTGTATTGGAGGCAGTGGTTTTACAAAGGCGAGACTATAATTTGTCTTCTGATTGATCGGTACCAACACTACAATCTTGAGATATTGATAAATGAATCTTACACATGGTTATATCTTCATTAACATTAAAATTTGGACCTCTTGGTTTTGGACCCATTAATGAAAGTGATAACAAACAAATTGGAATGAACAAAAATTTGAAAACCTTAAAAATTTCTTTATTTGTTGTAACTGAATTATGAAATGTTGTTGTGGACATGAAACATACTACGACAACTCTTTTATACACATTAAGGATTTAATAGCCGTTCAACGGTTATATTTTACAACGTATACATTACAACGGTAACAAAAACGCTCGTGTAGGGGGACGTTTTGTTGCAACGCCTAACTGGAGGAGCGTCCAATTGGGACGTCTATCTGGAGAACCGTTTGAAAACTGGGCGTTTTCCAGGAGAAGCGCTGCGTCGTCTTGAGCGAGCGCCTGGACTAGGCGTCTCCCTAGGTGAACGTTGGTTTTCTGACGTCTCCCTAGTTGGACGTTTGGTGAGAAGCTCCCTTTGCTTGCGTTTCTGCTAGCTTGCGTTCTCTTAAGTAAGCGTTAAATCATACGCTTCTCTGCCTAAGCGTCTCGTCATACGCTTCTCTAACCAAACGTCCGTGTTTTAAAACGCTTTCTTAACGAAGCATTTTTTGTTAACGCATATTTACAAGAGCGTGCGACTATATATATGTTTGAGAGTAAAACTGCTTTGGTACTGTACAGATAGTCGCCGAAAACCCAAATTTAATCGCCTGTTGCGCTTGAATTTCGGCGACCAAAGAGTAAATATAGTCTTTACTCTTTGGTCCCCTCATCCGTTGGAGATGCCCTTAGTAGTTATCAACACACCGACCATCTTAAATGTCGAAACAAAGACGGAGTACAGCCGCTTAATTGGATCTATTGTTTTCCATGTAAAACCCAGTCTTTGTATGCAGCTCAAACTCTTTTTTTTCTGTTTCATCTCAATTTGGTAACGGCAAGCTATATCTCAGCTGAATTCTCGACCAAAAACTTACGCAACCTCCTCAAACATCTCTCGAGCTCAGACCTCGTTTCTTTGCTACCACTACGTCCATCAGCCTCACTGGACAACAGTCATCACCATCACAGACTCGAGTTTGAGAATTAACATCAAACTCTTTCAAGTATTCTAACCCCACAACAGCAACTCCATCCATTCATCTATGCTCGACATCAAACAACTCGAGCTTCTCTTTACATCATCACCCCTGCTACAGCTTCCTCAAAACCATGATCTTCACTGCCATGACCTCAGTTATCAACTAGCGAAGATCAAGCCATCACTCCACATACTCGATCAACCACCAATTCGATCATTACCCGAGCATTATAACACCTCCACCACTCGATGAACTCTTCAAACGCAATTAGGTTCATCTCTGCCAATGTGATGATCACGATCACTCACAGCATCATCAGCTCCATTAGTACTACCACTGCCAAGTTCTCATCATTTCTAGCCATTTATCATCAAGAATCCATTCTTAACCTCGCTTCCATAAACACTCCCTACCATCGCTGAAACAATCAGCATCACAACTTCAACCGAAATTCTCGACCTGAGCTGAGAAGAAGAAGGTGGCAGCCCTTATCAAAACAGCTGGGTGCTGTTAGCATTATTTGAAAATTGGATACCTTGAGTGAAATGGATGGCGCCTTAAGCATGTCTTCCCTTATCATGTGGCGAAGTGCCAATAGCCAATTCCCTTGAAATGACCGTTTTACCCTTAGTTCTTCTTTTGCTTATAACTTTCTCATACGAAGTCAGACTGACCTCGTACTTTCGCCGTCGGCTTTGTAATGAAATTTTCTACAAAATGGATAGTATAAAAAATCCTGGAATATACTGAGTTCCACTGGTTCTTTAGAAATTCTTCTCCTGTAAAGCTCCATTTCACTTGTTCCAGAGATGTAACCTAATAAAACACATAAACTACAAAAGTAATACGAACACATGGTAGTTCACACAAAATATAGCAAATAAGTATAAGGAAATGATACTTAAAATGTATAAATTATGCACTTATCATCTGTGATTACTTTTTGTATACATATGAATCTTGCAAAGAATAATTAAAGAATTTTATTAGGACCCCAACTATATTTCCAGAAGTTGTAGTAACAAGTTTTTAGCGTGACCTGCAGGTAGCTGAGATTTTAACTTTTTTTATCAATCTCCCCTTTTTTTAAGTCTAGGGAAAATTTTGTATTGATCATGGGAATATTAATGAGATATAGATGGGTGTCCATATATATCTTTTCAATCAATGTTTTTTTAAAAGAGTGTCGTTTACGTATTAATCTAGCACTTCTTCTTTGGAATATCTGCCAAAAAAAATTGGCGCTTCTAATTTTTTATTGTTACAACTTGTATCGTTAGGATTAATATTTCTATCTGGAATTAGAAATTTGTTTTTCTTGTCATTTATTATTTTTTTCTATTTGATGTTTAATTGTACTTGTACACGACGTTCTGAACCCACCTCACATACCACTTTAATGGGCAAACAACCCAACTCTTGGAACATACTACAGTCCCAATTAGCGAAAATAAATAAATAAATAATAATAATAATTTTTTTAATGGATCCTAGAGTAATGGATAAATCTTGGATTGGTACCGATAGAACCAGACCGCTTTATGTTGATTGAGTAAAGACATTTATACAGTATGTTGTTCACTGATGGGAGATTGAGAATATGATGGAATCACGTGATGTTGATGAACCAATTAGGATTTTATGTCCATGTGTGAAATGTTTAAACCACTACACTCACAATGTTTACACTGTTAAGTACCATTTAACATTTAAAGGAATAAATGCAGAGTATACCATATGGACTAGAAATAGGGAAAAATATGAAGGTGATGTTGACAACGACATACATTTGCTCACGTGAAAATGTATTGTATTTTAATGATTTTAAAAGAATTTCATTCAAAATTCATGTATACATTCAGAAATCACTTGAAACAACATATATTAATACCTTGTTATGCATGTTAGCGGTCCATGCGAACTTAAAATTTAGTTGTGTTAATACTTTTTCAAGGTTATATAACAACTTAAGCAACACATATTCCACATTTTATAAAATTACCTGTCGATTTTTTTTTAATTCATGCATTAATCATATTATTTTTTTTTACAAATTCGCTATGGAACGAGTATTAATTGCATCTAATTTCGTTTTTAGAGCCGTTAAAGTAGAGAATTGTGTAGTATAATAAAAAAAATAGGGATATGACTGTTATTTCTGGTTTTACTGACAAAAATCTTAAAATGGTACGAGCAGCACGCCGTCCATGAGATACACTTGTTATAAATAAAAATATTGCATTCTTTTTTTAACTGATCGCCATTTACACTGCAGTTCATTCTTTACCCTAAGAAAAAAAATCGCCAAAAATAACTTCTCCCAAATTTGTACAAGCCTTATGTTCATCTCTCTCGTTCGTCTCTTAAAATATTTCATGTTTTAATCTTAAATCTTTTAATCTATCCCTAGAAAACAAAACAAGTGGTTTACTTTGATCATTATCCTACCAAAACCATTCGCCTATCATTTTTGCTTCAACTTGCAGCATACTTGGTTCGATCGTGTAAGTATTACTGTCTGTACTTTTTTGTTATCTGGGATTATAACTCTAATGGTCATTGTGGATTAAAATTTGTTCTTATGGAACTGAATATATCTAGGTAGTTAATCTCTTAATTTTGGTATAATTCATATATATGATAAGTGAACTTTAGATTGTGGTTTGTGATTAATATTTATATACATAATTAAGACTCTTTGCAATGATAATTAAGATTTTATTAGAACCACAACAACGTTTATACAGGTGGTAATGACCAGTTCTTTCTGTGACCAGGTAGGTAAAAATTTATAATAGATCCTAGAGTAATAGGTAAATCTTGGATGGGTGCCAATAAAATCAGACAACCTTATGTTGATGGAGTCGACGCATTTTTAAAGAATGTTGTCCAGTATTGAGAGATCGCGAATCCAATGGAATAACGTGAATCTGACGATCCAATTAGGATTCCATGTCCATGTGGGGTAAACCTCTACCATCGCAAAGTGGAGACAGTTAGGTACCATTTACAATCTAGGGGAATATATCCAAAGTATACCATATGGGATGAGCATGGGGAGGCACCAATAAGGAGGCATGGTAATGGCTACGATGGTCCGCACTATGAAGAAGATGTTGATTACCAAACAGATGGCAGTGACTAGAGAAATTGTTGAAACTTTGTAAGATAATTTCCTAGCGGATTCTGAGAAGTTGTTACAACTACTGGAAGATCCTCAGAAGCCCCTCTATCGAGGATTTTCCAAATATACAAAGATATCTTCAATGTGTAAGTTGTTCAACTTAAAGAGCAACCAGGAGCATAAGACAAGTTCTTTAATGAACTTCTACTTTTTTAAAAGATATGCTCCCTCCATAAAATGAATTGATGAAAAATGCATATAAAGCTTAGAAGGTGATGAAACAATTGGGTTCAGGTTATGAAAGGATACATGTATGCATCAATGACTGCATTCTATATAAGAAACAATACAAGGATTGTGTCAACTGTCCAACCTATGTGGAACCAAAATGGAAAGTTGACACAAACACACAAGAGGTTTATGAGAATATTCCAGCAAAAGTCTTGTGGTATTTCTCCATCATCCCGAGATTTCAACGGTTGGTTATGATGGAACCTTTCATTTAGGATATTAAGCGCTTATTTGAAGGAGTCAAATGTTTTGATGCGTTACCACAAGAGAATTTTATATTACGTACAGTTTTTTTATGAACAATAAATGATTACCCCTCTCTCGATACACTGTATGGTTGCAAATACTCGGGAAAGGTGGCATGTGCGGGAAAAACTCTAAGTATGTCAGACTAAAAAACTGGAATAAAGAATGTTATATCGGTTATAGAAGATACCTACCATATAATCATCCATTCAGAAGGAAGAAGAGGTTCAATGGACAAAAAGAACATGGTGTAGCTCTGGAACCTAGGACCTGGGAAAGAATATATGAGGAGGTGAGATCTATAAATAATTCATGGGGAAAGGGACCGGGGAACATTGAAGTGGAATTGGTGTAGGTTAAGCCCGGAAGAGGTGGAAAGATAAAAATGAATAGAGTTCAAAGGACAACTCAACCGAAAAGGTCAACGTGAGCGGCGATAATTACTTAATAAAGCTCAACATATGGTTCCGGCTCCACCTCTATTGGCGATATCATCTTTTCCACCATTGTATAGATTTCATGCACGTCGAAAAGAATATCTGCGAGAGCCTCGTCGGAACTTTGCTGAACAAAGAATTTAAGACGGAAGATAGAGGTAGTGCTCGATTGGATATGCAAGCTCAGGGGTTCAAATCAAAGTTGCATCCTGTGCTAGATAAAAAAGGAGGATTTTTACTACCCGCAACAAGTTACACATTAACAATGGAAGAAAAGGTCAACTTTTGTCAAACATTGTTAGAGTTAAAGGTTCCGCAAGGGTATTGCTCAAACATTTCAACCTTGGTGATTCGAAAAGATAGAAAGCTTATCGAACTTAAATCAGATCACTGTCACATGCTTATGCAGCAGTTTTTGTCCATTGTGATTAAATCAATTATACCGTAGCCAACAAGATACGTTATTATCAAGTTTTGTTACTTTTTCAGAGCAATATCAAACAAAGAAATCAAGGTGGCAGATCTAGATAAATTGTAGGATGATCTCTACGAGACGATGTTTTTACTAGAGAAATATTTTTCTCCATCTTTTTTCGATATCATGGTTCATTTACGGTGCATCTTAATAGGGAAGTTAAATTATGTGGTCATATATGCTTTTGATGGATGTATCCCTTTGAAAGGTGCATGAAAGTTATTAAAGGACATGTGCGGAATAAAAACAGACCCAGAGAAGGCATTGCTGAAGGGAATATTCAGAAGAGACAATAGAGATGTTCAGTGAGTACCAAAGAAACATGAAGACAATGCGAATTCCACTTGAAAAGCATAACTCATTTGACATTGGTGAAGATTCAAATTCTTCAGAAGTAAAATGAATTTCAGCTGGTAAATTGACGGTATCAGTGCTTAACTGCGGGAGAAAGCACTTTTATATGTACTGCAGAATTCGTCTGAAGTTGTTCCTTACATAAGGTTAGTATTAGTTCTAAACTATTATTTTGTTTTGTTTTTTTATTTTTTGGAATGTGAATTTTTTGAAAAGAAATCAACATTCACATTGATTTTTTTCGCGAACAATATCCCAATAAATGGGAAGCACAGCGGCAGAAATGGCATATTGAAACTTTCGGGGAATGACTAAAAAAAGAAGGTAAGAGTTTGCATAAAATTTTACTATTTCCATGTAATTTTTGTTTTAAGATAAAGGCTAATCCGTATAATGTATTTCAAGCTAGGAAAGAGCGGGCGGCCTCTAAAGAATTGTGTCAGTGAGAGATTAAGGTGGCTCTCAGAAAAACCGAACCTTGATGTAATGAAATTCGAAACATACCCACACAATCTCATGAAGGTTCAGTGAACCAGAATAGCGGGGTTTATATAAAGGCAACTGACACGAACATTGGAAAAGAGGGAGTAACCCTTGATCAGACTGATTATTTAGTTGTTTTATAAGAGATATGGGTGTTGAGTTATCATGAAGATAAAATTCCCCCTTTCAAGTGTAATTGGGTTGACAATAAAAAAGGGGTCTCAAAAGACAGTCTTGGATACATTTTGGTTGAGCGTGATATGTTAGGACACAAGAAGGATTCATTCATTATAGCCTCACAAGCTAAGCAAGTATTTTATATGAGAGACCAGGAGAATAAGAAAAAGTCAATTGTGTTAGTATCGCCTCCCAAAAACTACAGAGATGTCTATCATGATGTCAGAGAGGAACTCAGTAGGGCAATTCATTGTCAGAATGAGTTGAACTTGCCTCCTGTAGATCAACTTTACCTGGGCAAGGAATCCAGGGATGATTACTATCGGACCGACATTAAGGGGAAAGTTGTAAGGAAATTTGAACAGAAAACCACAGGGAAAGCCAAAGGGAAATCCAAAGCATGACATGCTCAATCTCTTCCAATTATTGTTATTGTTGCCAATGTTGCCAATTTATTGGTCTTTTATGAGGATTGCTCTTGGATTTTGCCTTGGGCCGAGACTCGAGTTTGCTCTATTAAGAGATTTCTATTCATTGTATGTTATTTTTGATTTTAGTTTCATTTGTGGATTAACATTTTCTTCTTGGCTTTGAAACTTGATTCCTTTTGCTTCTTCTCCGCCATTCTGCAATAATACAAGTTTTCAGTCTGGTTTTTGTTAGTGAACTTATAGATAATCATACTGGTATGAAAATCTTTTATGTAAACGTATCAAGAACTTCATAGATGATAGACATGCTTCTCAAATGAGAAAGCATTATACTAAGGGCTACTTGGGATTCCTTTCCTTATTTTTTGTAGCGCTATGTCCACAAGGAGTCTCTTATACATGTTTGTAACTATATTCTAATTCAATATACTTAGTGTGTTTCTTATCAGAAAAAAGAAATATGATTAACCTTTCTCTTAAAAAAAAAACCTAAGCGACAAACACATGTGCACAGCACAGACATTACACACATGTGAATCTGACAAAACAGAAATAATAAGTTTTTTTTAATGAAACAAATAAAGTAAGTTGTGTTAGAAAAACCTTACGAACACTAGCTTATAAATTCTTTGTCAGGCATAAATTCTTAAATCTTAAATAAGCCTATAGTTTACTAATAAGCTATACCCCGGGCTTTAGGCATGTTTAGATTCCTCGAATTATAAAAAGACCATCAATAATCCTGGCTAAGTTGTAAAATTAGCATATGGAATAGCCCAAAAATAATATGTAAGTTGTAAAATTAGCTTGTGGAATTATTGGATCGATCCCCAGTTACTGCCCATTTCATGTATCCTGTAACTCGAACTGGCGTGACTAAAAAGCATCTTTTCGGACACGTAGAGTATCCCAAAGGGATGTCAAAATAGAGCCATTTGGACACATAGAACAATCTACGAACTTGCCTGTCTAATAAATCCTACCCTTTAGACACGCATAAAAAACTTCAAAGTGGCGTGTCTAATGAGCTAACATTTAAACCACGTAGAAAAATTTATGAACTGGCGTGTCCAATAGCACTACCTTTTAGACACGCAGGGAAATCTATATAATGACGTGTCCAATAAAACTAACCCTTTACACACGATCAAAAATCTCTGGACTGGCGTGGCAAATGTATTGCATACGCAAAAATTGTTTCATGTGTCCATAGATTGGTCTATGGACACGTTCATTGACAAACACAAAACAGGGTTACTAAATGGTACCTTTTGGACACGCCATGCTTAACGTGGTTTTTAGTGGACATAATGGACACGTTAACTGAGTGTAACGTGACTGAATGTGTCAGTAATAGACACATAGTTTTTTAGTGGTATGGCTACATCTATGATTTCTGATATATATAGTCATACCAAAAATCAAAAATTGTCAAGAAAAAACATAAGTAACGTGCCAAAAAAACCATTTGTGTACTAATTATATGAATTATACATGGATCCCGATATAAACTAAATAGTCTAAAATTTCTCCCACAATCATATCCCATTTGTACTTTTTTTGTAGTTAAGAAACTGATTTCAACTAATCGTTTGTTTTTATACTAGTTTGATTTATGAGGATGCACCTTCACTATCGATGAAAGTTATATGATGCCTCATGCCTTAATAAACAACTTTTACTTGAGCAGCATTGAAGGGTCTGGAGAGCAAGATATTGTGCTTGGATTTTAATTGAAACCTCTAACTTGATTACCGGTATAGCTATGATGTAGTCGGATCATATACTTCTTAATTTTTTAACACCTATTTTTTTTCTTAAATAATGAACCCTACTTTTAAGGGTTTAACCAGATGTATACGGATACAAATAGAACACTATCTGTAATTGATGAATCCACGAGTACTTCGTATACAATCCGAATTAGATAAAGATATCATATTTTCACTTTAAATTTGTATCCAAATTTTTATCGAGAAGCATAACAATAGAAAATTTGTTTGATAACTAAACTTTCAAAAATAAAACATAAATTTTTTTTTTGATAACTAAATTTTGAAAGTCTCAGCTCATGAATCAGTTGTAATGTGTTCGATGAATTTTAACATGGCAACTGAGTTGAATCAATAGTTAAGTTTTTCTTTTAACTGGGTTGAATCAGGATGTGAAAAGTCTTAATAACCACAAATAAGTTAGGATCAAACTGAAGTAAGGATTCACTAGTCAAAAAATTTTGACACGTCACCTTTTTGACCTGTTCGGGAGTTAAAAATAAAAATTTAGATTTTATGGGGCGTAGTATAAATGGGTTTGTCATTTGTGACTGCAATATCAATCACCATTAGGTCCATTACCAACAGCCAACTGATTAAAATATGGAAAGAAAATTAAGTTTTGCGGGAATAACGTGATTTATTTAATTGATTAGATTATGGAAGAAGGAAAATAAAAATTTAGGAGAATAATGGGATTAATGTGATTGTGTTTGCCTTAGGCGAGAGTATTCTCCAATTCAAGAGCGCCTCGTCTGGCCCCTCGCCTCGCCTTGCGAATCATACAAGTACACAACATTGAGTACAACATGCATGAAACCCAGTATGTAGTTTGTTCAAACACAGAAACCAGGACGAACACCCACCGATAATATCCTTTCGGTGAAACAGACAGTAACCATATCCTGTAACCATCCATGATTAGTAGTATAAGCGCGCAGTGGTAGCGAAACATAATTAGGTACCGCCTAATATGATTTTGGGGTAGATTTATATCTGTTTTGTTGATATCATGATTACACGCTCGTTGAGCTAAAATTATACCTTTCAACAGCAGTTACTGATCAGATACTAAATCTCTAGCTAATTGCCATGTTTCGAAAACATTGTACCAAAAATCTCTGCTTCATACTTAGCATACTCCTTCTTCTTATTTCTTAGGTTGTTATACTCAAGCTTCACATCTCTATGCATTAAAAAAAAAGTAATATTCAATCAACTATTAAAACAAGAACGTATTGCCAAAGGATTACAAAAATAGAGCAAAGGCTAGGCACAAATTAACCTGTTATTTGGATTGATGGAAAGCGCTCTTTTGATGTCAATCTCAGCTTTTTCTAAATCGCGTGTTTCTAGGTACGATTGTGATCTCCGATATAAGGCTTTGACATTGAAAGGATCAAGGTCTAATACCTACCAAAGATTAAACCATGTTAAAAAAGTATGAGTATGTGGGTAGCACACTATATAAAATTACAGGCGAGAGTGGAGTAATATATCGCATCATCAAATAAACCTTGGTACAGCATTTCGAAGCTTCAACGTAATCCCCGAGTTTAAGCTTACAAGCTGCATTGTTCAAATGACATGATATCCTTAATGCGTTCGCCCTGGTCTTTTCGTCGTTTGTGAAGGAGTGATCGAATTCCACAGACTTAACTGCCTGAAAAAACCATAACTCTTAGTGTTAGCTTGAAAGTTGTGTTACCGCCCTTTCAGAATATGTAATGTGAATAACCTTAAACCTTTTCATATTTCATAGATGAACACCAAAACTTCCCCGCCTTAAACAGTCTGTTTCCCTCGTCTTTCTTTTTCTCGCAAGCCTCTAATTTTTCAGCAGTTTCAATTTTCCAATGCGGTTTTTCCTATATGTGAAAGATACGCATTAGAACAGCATATCAAAGAAAGTAGCTTTCACAAAACTTGCACAAAGCCGGCCACTTAGAAATTAGGAAAAGTTGAAAAACCTTCTGAAAGCTAAGTAATTCGATATCGTAAATAAGTGTTGTGTTTGTTGGGGCAGTTCTAGAGACTGCAATGTTGGAACTGTACTTGGAGCAGATTGTTACGAGCGACTTTTCACCCTTTCTCATGGTCACAATTGCCCTGAATAAACCCTCGGGAATATGATCTGAAACAAAATTGCCAAAAACAAACCTCAGTTTGTAGAGCGGCGATATGCACAGATATAGAAAAGTTGGCAATAGCCTTGAATTTTGCACAAGCGAAACACAGCGTGCATACCGTCAAAACATATAAATTGATAAAGATCATCATCAGAGCCTTTGCTTTCGATGACCGTTCCATCCTCGCATTTACAAGTGTATTTCACTGCAAAACAGGATCAAGGTTTTGCATATTGAGAAACATCTTCTACCCATTAAAACATTGCGAACAGGTAACTTCTTTAGTAGCCCTGTTTGAAATGGACAATAACTGGCCAATCAGTAGGGATACCTTGCACAACTGATCCTTCATTTGGGTGATCGAAGCCTTCACCTTCTCTTAAAATCTTCTTGATTACTGTCTTGTCCTCTGCGATGGCAATGACGCTTTTCCAGGATATTAACTCAACATCAATTATCATATTTTGATTGGATTGAACCCCAAAACCACTTCGAAATCCATCTTTCCGAACCTGTTTTATACCGTCTGTGCGTATAAACAAAATATTCAGCTCTAATTCTGCTTTTTTTTGCTAAGTAACTTATAGCGCTTCACAGACTAAGGATATATTGCTTAATTTGTGTTGCATAATCAATGGACATCAAAATTCTAGGATGCATGATATTACTTTACATGAAAATTTCACCGATAACTCTGCTTTCTCCCCTTTCCTCATTGTGGTTACGGCCTTGGCGATTGCAGGACATAGATAACCTGCTCAAGGTAATAAGAAAAGGGCCTTCTGATTTAACTGAATGTAGGTAGTACAGTAGATATGAATACGATAACAAATTCGTTCGGAAGGCTAATTACCATCGCAGACATAGAATTCAACACCCTCCTCCGACTTCGATATTAATGTTTGATCCTCCAACCTTGCTTCATACTTAACTACACAAAAACAGCGGGATAAATTTTATAATCGTTGCATCCATGTAGTTGGCCGCACCACTCTTTTATGGACATTCGGAAAGAGGATAGTAATATACCTAGCACTTCATCAGCATCTTTTGGAGTAGCCCATCCCTCGCCGTCTTTTAGAATCTTTTTTAATATTCCACCATCACTTGATAAGTCTCTGATGCTAGTCCATGATAGCAACTGTACATCAAATACTAGTGTCGTGTTGGGAGGTATGGTTGGTGGAGAACCCATTTCGCCATAACCCAAGTGTGGCGGAATCATGAAAACTGCCCTTTCACCTTTCTTCATTGTTGAAATCCCTTCATCCCATCCTTTGATAACTTCACCTATTATACATTGGATGGATACACCAACTAGCAAGCTACTTAAAATTGAACACTATGGATAATTAATTTTACGAAAGTACCGACGAATGTATGCATAACAAACTAAAATTCTTCCACAATTCAATTAAATTACAACTTACATTGTCCTAACTTGAACTTGAATGGAGTATCTCTATCCCAACTCGAATCGAAACTCAAACCACCTTCGATACATCCACTGTAATGGACTGAAAATTACAAAATTCAACCATTTTATTCAAACAGGACTGAGAAGAAGAAACAAATAAGAGATGATGAATAGAGTTCAAATTAAGAAGAGGACTTGTGGAATGAAATACCTTGAACTTCATCTCCCGGAAATGGAGTCTTCCATGAA
This sequence comes from Papaver californicum, assembly GCA_023531435.1. Taxonomy (NCBI): domain Eukaryota; kingdom Viridiplantae; phylum Streptophyta; class Magnoliopsida; order Ranunculales; family Papaveraceae; genus Papaver; species Papaver californicum. Next base: position 35,494 of record JAJJMC010033861.1, on the reverse strand, counting down.
ATTCCCTGTTGAGTTATCCGTTTTCTCAATCCTTGAGTTCCAATTTCTTTAAAATCTTCACCGAGAATATCATTTTTAGAGTACAATTTGAAGGAAGACATATCCAAATCCATGGTTGTTTCAAGAATGATAATAGAAGAAGAGAAACAGAGTTTCGGGGTTCAGTTGAAGATAAGCATTTTCATTCCCTCGTTTTGTTATTATTCAGTTTTCTGTTGGCGCTAGATGATATATGATAAGGTAGTGTAATATGGGCCGAACAACTACAGATGGGCTTCCTTAATTAAAAGTTAATTAAAATTTAAAACATTAGACACGAACACTTTTAATTAAAACTTAGAACAATTTTCTTTTCAATGGTAAGAATACGAAAAACGCCTCAAAATCAAAAGATAAAAAAAAAAAAAGAATTATCTGCCCATAAAAACCTGGGGAGGTTTTTTTTCACACAATAAATATAAAGAGCGGCTCAGATTTTATTTGGATAAAAATAAAGAACGACTGAATTGGATTTTTAGGAACTATAAAGACTGGTCAGCACTATAGAATCCGTACTTAGGTGTTGATAAAGTGCGGTCTGGACTTAAAGTTCAATCGAAGATCATAGGATTAGGTATGCGGTTCAATCGAAAGGGTTCGTTTGTGTGTTTATCTTTCCTACCTCGCTACGATGTATGGTAATTCAACTTGGTCAGTTTGTTTAACGTGGTACGTCCAGATCCACACAAACCACATGTTCGTGTTCATCTCTTCAGGCAGCGGCAGATCTGTGGGCGAAAAAAATCAGATCATGTCCGTCATTTTCATATCGGTTATGTTTACCCATTCAAGGTCGTCTGAATCTTTTAAATCATACCAATTCTAATTTCTTTTGAGATACTTCATTATTTTTTTGAATTTTTAAAAAAACCTTGCAGATGCATCGATCTAATCTACCCTAGAATGCTGCATCTAGGTACACATGGTCTTCATTATTAAAGTTTGATTTCCCTAGCCTCATCGTGAAAATCGATTGGTGTTACCGGTACTTATTGTGTACGCCTTTTTTTTTTATCATTATTGATTGATTTGCTTCTCTTCTCTGTTATTCATCGTGAAAATTCGATTGCGGTTACCAATGATCATTGATTAGAGTTTTGGTATTTCTAATTATTTATTAATTTCAGGTTCTTCTCTTAGCCTTCCAAGATCCTAAAAACAGACGTTTCTTTTTTATACCCTTTTCCCTTGAATGATTTTGGGTTGTATCCTCTATAAATACCTGGTTACTTTTGGAGGAAAGTCCCACTCGCCACTCATTCATCCTCTCTCTTTCGTTCAAGCATTGTTCCTCCCCACAGAAATCCCAGGTCTGGATTTTACATTTTTGCAGACTTATTTTGGTTCTGATTCCCCACACTTATATGTTGTATTTCTGACACTCTCTATTGGTTGTGAAACAATACAGATCGTCGTGATGGCTAATTTAGTGATTTACAACTCTGTCGTGTTATGTTTATGTGGAGCTTGGTAGTGCACAACCTGATTTCGTATTTGATCCCGATCTGACTAGCGGGCCGTTAAAAAATTAAATGAGATTTATGAAACGGAGGACGGGCTGATAGGCCCAAATTTTTTTTAAGTAGTCTTTATATATATCGAGTTGCCTTATCCAGGGTTTTTATTAGTATTATTATCATTGTTATATTTCTATGAAACTTTGTTTTTTGAGATCATAGTGAAAACTGCAGCCGCTCCTTCGAGGTAGCCTAATTTAGATGAACCAAGTAAATTTTGTATCTTCTTGTTTTTGTTTTGTTTTTATTTATACTATTCATCCTAACATACCGATGGTGCACAGGTTCTATGAATCCTCACTGTCAAGGAACTTCAGCTAAAAAATGGAATCGGCCCCTGGATGACCCATGCATCACCCGAATGTATGAGCTCGACTTCATAAAAACAAATGATGTTACCAGTCTGGATTTGCTCCTTATAGATGAAGACGTAAGTTGTTTCCTCATCTCTAATTCGTTTTGGTAGTTTACATTTCCGTTATTACACCAGATTTTAAACGTTTTATTTGGTTAGGGCGATGAATTGCATGCGATTATCAGGAAAAAAATCGTCTGGAAGTTTGATTCTCTGTTGTAAGAAGGTATGTTACTGGGTCTCACCAACCTCACTTTTGCTTTCGAAAAGAAGATGTTCCGCCCCGCAAAAAACGAGTATCGTTCATACCTTAATCGGAACACTGCTGTCACTCCGTTCCCATCCACATCCATCGCGATTCCTCATCATAATTTTGACTTTACAGAGTTTGAGGCGCTTTCAGCTCAAAGCGAGAACACCTACCTTACTAGTAAGTGAACTCCGTATTCCGTTTACTATTTTCCAACCCACGTACCAAAATTGACCGTTTAACCTTCATCCGCGTCCCCCAGATGCGATTGGAATCTTAATCAGCCACACAAACTTACAGCAGCTAAAGCGCAGTGCTGGGAACTCATGCTTCATGCGAGAACTCGTCCTAGAAAACCTCAGGGATCTCCCCTCTCCACCCCTGCTTGATTTTGTCATCTTCATTTTAACCATATAAAAAAAAAAGGAAAAAAGCCTATGCCTGCTAACTCAGAATTCTAATTCTTCGAACGCAGCGGCAAGAAGCTTAAGGTCTCACTGTGGGGGGATTCCATCTCCGAGCTAACCATTAACCTTGATGCCCATGGAACTGATCCTCACCCCGTGGCCGTTGTTGTAGCTAGTGCCTACGTCAAGCAATATCTATGTAATTCCAATTTAAGATTCCAATGCATCGACACCTTGACTGAGTATATCATAGCTTAATCTTCGTATATTACATAATTCTATGTGGAAATCAAGGCAAACCGTCGCTGTCATCAACAAATGCCAGCAAGATCTACTTGGGGAAAATCTCTTCTCGGTTTTGGGATAAAAGAGAGTTAGGATCTGTTCAGGGAGATGCGAAGAATGATCAGGATTTGTTAGCTAAATTAGTCTAGATAAAACAGAGTCATTTCATGTTTTCTAATAAATTGAACTAAATCTCATAAACTCAATTGAGGTGAAGCTCATAAAGTATGTTTTTCTTTTAGTGGAATGCTTGGTTTAACAAATCATGGTTCTCAGATCGCTTCACTTTATGCTCTTTTCAATCTTGGAATTGGTAATGACATGTAATAATCTCATTTCTTCTACTTCTTTTTTTTTTTCCGATTTTTCTTTGTTTAATTTCACAGTTAATTTTGATGATTTTAGGTCACAACATAGTCGACACACTCTCTCTGTAATAATGGAGGAAGACGAATAATTCTGTTTGAATTATAAAACTAGGGTTTCTCCTTTACTAATCAAACTAAAAGTGTTTTTACTACAAGTACTAAAAATTGCTTAAGAAAATTATGAATTTAGTTTCAATGAGTTGAAACATTGTTTAAATTTGTGAACTTTACAGGTTGATTTCGCCTCATACTTCAACAATCTCACTGGAAGTTTTTGCTCATCAACTTCAATTTTCTTAGGTATTAAATTTTACTTACTGTATCCTCCAATATTGTCCTTGATTGGTCATTCCCATTCCAAAGGCTCAATTTTATTTTTTTGGACTGAAAATTGAAACTGAAATTTTGTGTTACACCCTAAGTCTCATGTTTTATGGTCTGTCCTTGATTGGTCTTTTCTGACTATAAAATGAGAAATTTGTATTGCTTTTGTATGTGCCACTTGTTTAATTGGTTTTTATTGTGGCATAGGACCCCAATTTGAAGCATCTCGGTACTACAGTCTGGGATGCATCAATGGTATTTCTCAAAATGTCAGACTCATCTTCTTCTACTGTTATACTTTACTAATTACATTACACGTTTTTATTTTTCATTTGTTGTCACTTCCCTTTTTTTCTTCTTACTTTGACCTTTCATCTAAAGTTATGGGAAACCAACACTTTGTTTTAAGATATTTATCGAGGATTGCTTTGGTTACTATCATTTGCCAGTTACTATCATTTTTTCTATTTAACCTATTTTTAAGTTAAAATAAAAAAAAAATAATAAAAAATTTAAAAATGGGATAATATTATTTATGTAATTTTAATTCCATTTAGTAGTCTGAATTTCATTAATTTTTAGTCTAATGAGGAAATTGTTTGATTAATTTAAATTCTATTAGCTTTCTTGCTTGAAATGGGTTTCACTTAATTAACTCACAGAGAGATTCAATTGTTGTTGAAAATGTGTTATTCATTTGGTTTGATTCAACAAATTATGGAAGCTTTTTGGGTTCTAATTTTGGAGTTTAAGTTTCTCTGCGAACGGACGTTAGCTATTTTAACAGGTTTGACTCGATTCTATAGTTGACTAACAGGTCAACGATCCAAACTTAAAATTAGACAAACTTAAAATCCAAATACTAAGTTGTACCGAAATTAGGGACCTAAATGCAAAATACCTCGTGCAGAAACGGCATAGGCTATGTATCACAAAATGGCTTGTATCATCCTCAGCTCAAACCCCCACTCTCACATGCCTCTATATGCAGAACCTGGGACAAAATAATTCTCTGTAAAAATGTAGTTTTGAAAGAATTCGTTAACTCTGAAAGAAGAGAAATAAAGAGATCCAACCATCTCTTTGTAGCTACTAGACGCATGATTTTTCTTCAAGAATGAAATCATCGGCATAGAGGAAAGGCATGTTGAGAATTCCTATTGATCAGATAGAAGTCAATTAAAGAACAAAAGGAACTTAAAAGCGAGATAGTTGAAAGAAGCAAACTCAAAAAGCGAGAATAATGATAATGCCTTCACAAAACGGGGCGCTTGATCATTTCTTTTCTTGTTTCCGCAGCCCAATAGATTAGCGGAAGCAGTGAAAGTTACCTACAGAAACCAAGTCAAAATACAGGCATATAGGTTCTCATCTACTAACCTTTAAGATGGAATAGAAAATCTTTATATATTAACCGAGTACTATAGGACCTCCATGATCCGCGTAGTATATCCCATTACTATGTTTGCTACCGATTACTCTCCCGCCACATTACTCCGTTGTGATTCTAGGAATAGGTGGTTAAAGACTTAGTACTTTAAAATGCTACAGACGGCCACATGTAAAGCTGCTCAAGAAAACCCCATGTTCAGCAAACGTAACTAACATTTGAAATCACTCAGCATGCTTTGACTATGATACGTTATTCAAGAAAGATGTCAAACAGGATTTCTTTCAGCTTATGTAATTATAAATGTCTGGTTATCATCAGTGTTTTGAAAATATTCATTTTTAGTGTTTGTCTACTTCTAGCTTAAAATTCATTAGGACTATATTCACGGTGCCTATAATTTACCACGTCAGGCCAATGAAGAGCCTTAGCTAATTCTAGTGACACTCAAAACATGTGTCTTGCACAGATGGACGGAATATTTGGCTGTATTAGCTAACCACGTTACAGTGCCATGACTTTAGTATCTTGTAAGCCTTCTGCACCGTGAACAAATCCACAAAAATCAGAAAAACAATCCAAGTAGATTATGGGTTGTGATTTTAAAGTGGTATTTTGAAAAGGGATATGATTATCATCATAAGCTACAAAAACACGTTACGGTGTAGAAGGCTTAGGACATTCTGGTGATTGTTTTTTCAAAAAAGGGTCTCACAAACACTTAATTAGGATTGCAACCAGTTACGAAAAGCTTAACTTCATCTATTAGGAAATTACTATCTGGCGAGGGAGGCTTAGAATAACAAGGAAATTCACAATTCTAAAAAAATCTTGACTATGCTCAAGACTGAACCTAAAAAGGTTATACAGTAAGCTCAATTAGGAGAAGCTGGTTCAGGCAACGAAGTACTACAATATGTGCAATTTGAAGTAATTGATTCAGGAAACTTAACAACTCGTTTAGTACTGTGGATATTTCCAGTCTTCAATACTTAAGCTTCCAAGATATGTACATTTGCCAAGATTTCTCTCCAGTTATGGGTGGCACAAGGTTTGAGATGAAACTTTGTAAGCCACCATTAACTGCTTTATATGGTAGCAAAAGTTCAAGTTCTTCAGATGAAAAGGGCCAAGCAGAACTAAGTATGGGTCACCAATGACTTCTTTTGCTACCTTCAATTTTGCAGGTAGGTCGACCCTGTCCCTGTGAGACCATCCAAGAGAAGCATATGTTTGACCTTCCAATAAGAATGTTTTTCTGCTGCATATCTAAAAGTAAATCTTGCTAACACAGCACAAAAATACTAAAATAGAGATAAATAATACAGCCGTTAGACTAAAGAGAACCAACCTCAGGCTTTTAGAGTGAATTCAAATTCTCTTCGGTCAGAATTAGTTTGCTTTGACAGCTCCAGAATTACGACCAAACTGAATGATCATAGGCTTGCCTTTGAACACATATCCATCTGCTAAATTCTGCAATTCAAATTGTTAACTATGTCTTTAATGCTTTTATCATCCTGAAATTCATAAAAGTAAAACAACATGGAATTGAAACTTATTTTAGATGGCCAATTAAAGATCGATCCAGACGGTACTTTTAGTAAACAAAAGATCAAGTAAGATGCAAAGATAATATAACAGATGTGAACCTGCGGCAACATAGAAATGGTTTGTTCATCAAATCAGTTTGGATGTTACGTACCAAAGCGTGGTTAGCAATATCAACTGTTGGAAATGTCACAAAAGCCTGACCCCTCATTCTTCCCTCCTGACACCATAAAAGTTAGAATTGCTTTTAGGGACTTAGATTATGGCAACTATAAGAAACTAATTTTAAAATCAACAAGTGAAAGTATCTGTCATAACCATTCAACATTTCTGTTCAAACAAACTTCCAATGACGTAAATTCCAAAAACACACATATATGTATTGGTTTATGCAAATTATGGCAACTATAAGAAACTAATTTTAAAATCAACAAGTGAAAGTATCAGTCTGTCATAACCATTCAACATTTCTGTTCAAACAAACTTCCAATGACGTAAATTCCAAAAACACACATATATGTATTGGTTTATGCAAATCATGGAGTTTTTTTTGTTTGTTTGTTTTGTTTTGACCAAGATTTGACTTCAAGAATCAATCAGGATAATATGAAGACTGAATTCTCAATTGCAGTCACAGCGTTTCTGATCAATTCTATTTAAGTTAGAATCAGTGCATGAAAAACTAGCTTCAAATAAAGAGTTAAATCAAGTAAAGCAATGCAACTTTAGCGATCTACCTGCATTAGATTAATAATCAGACTAGATTTAGCTGCCTCAATACTACCAAAAAATGATCCTGTGGGTGAAATATGAGAGATAAAATGTAAGAACTTCATGATACAATATGTAGCAAAAGAAAAAGCACTCAGTCATGAAATCTATTCATCAGCAAAAAAGTTCCAGAGAACATGATTTATTTAAAATCATGGAAACTAAATTTCTGAAAGAAGTTGATAACAGCATTATCTTACAAAACAAAATAAGAAAAGAAATTGGTGCAATAATTAATTTTATTATATTTGTTTTCACAGTCGGTCTAGCGAGAGAGAGAAAGGCACGTAATGTGGGAAAAAGAAACAAGCTAGACTAGAGCCTAGATACAGGTAAAGAAGAAATGAGTTTTTGTCGTTACTCAAGTTGGTGATGCTTCTTCCTAATTATTATTATATCAATTGATTAATGTTCGACTCAACAAGATAAACCCCACACTACTGACTGACTTCTTTTGAAAATATAAAATGCAACTCAAATCTTCTTCCTTCTGTAAGGGAATAAATCAAGAGGAGCGCCACATTTGTAAAATAGGCAATCAAGAAACAAGCTAGAGCCTAGAGAAAGGTAAAGAAGAAATGAGATTTGGGCATTATTCACGTTGCTGATGCTTCTTCCTTATTATTATTATTATATCAATTGATGTTCGACTCAACGAGACAGACAAACCCCACGCTACTGACCGACTCTTCTTGCGAAAGCATAATATGTAACTAAAATCTTCTTCCTTTAGTATGGGAATAAATCAAGAGGATTGCCACAATCTTAAAATAGGCAATCACGACAGACTAACAGTTTATAAGCATACCAAATACGAAGTAAAAGTCATCCACAACCACATCTTTTGCCAAGTTTTTGATGTACAACTTGGTAGCAGGAACTCCAGCTGCGTAGTTCTGCACAAATGAAAAGCACATTACTAAGCCAAGAAATTCTCCTCAATGACAAAGACATCAAGGTACCAAACCAGAAATTCATAAACAAAAAAGCATAGTCGATTTCCTTTGCTGTACCATTTTGCGATTGTTACAGCACTTCACACTTGACATTTTTGAAGAAAAATAGCAACTAGCAGATAACAATGGAACAGACTAAGCCAAACAAAACGGGTCAAATAGAATTGAGGGGACATCTTTTACAGCATAACATAAGACTTTCACTTTTGATACCTTAAACATAGGAAGTGAAAGAATCTCTTCCGGTGGCAACTTTCCAGTCTTGAGGTCTTCTGGTGAGGCATACTGTTTAAAGTCCAAATCCTCTTTGCTTGGCTCAGCCAGTTCTGCCATGCTGTCATCATCATCATTTTGTACAGGTTTGGAGGCAATTTTTATCTGCCATTACATACAAACAATAGACATTCAATTCTTTTGCAACAAACGAAGCATGCTGCTGAACAATGATCTTGAAGGGGTGAGAAGCTTTACTTGTAGCAATGGGTTTTTCTTTCTTATAATGGGAATCTCCTTTGGAACCAATGTGGAGGTTTTAAGTCCAACAGCCTCATGAGCCACATCTTTATCAACCGGTGGACCTACAATAGCTTCTCGTCTGGGACGTTTTCGACAACGCTTTGATGCTCTTGGACCCCCAAAGTAGCTCTTCTTATCATTATCACCATCATTCTAGGAATATCAGGTATAGCAACATTTTAGCAAAATATATTGCAGAATTTGCAGAATATGCAGAGGGTGAAAAACCAATAAAACTTTATTTTAGGCTTTGACAATTCTACAAATTCTTGAGTTTGTATTGACTGTTGTCAGCATTTACATAAATGACAGTTGTATTCATACCATAGTTATATGTCCTGTTAGAAATATTCACATGGAAAAACAGTGAGCACCTAGAGGCTAGAACCATGTATTTAAGCATATAAGATACCGAATCCAGTATGGTCCTCTATGTAATGATCAGTTTGCTGTGCACAATACTCAAAGATCTAAAAATTTGTTCAAATGATCAGCTTGGAACGCAGATAGTATGGGATAATCATGTCATAGTCTCAAATATTTACATCTTATGAAACACTAAGGGATGAAAAGAAAAGGTTTTAGGGAACCAACAAAAAATATTATAAAAATCACCTCTTCGGAAGACTCCATTTCGGACTCTTCACTTGACAGATCAGCCAAATGAGGCTTTGCAGTTACAGGCACAGGTGGTGGTGGTGGTGGAGGTGAAGGAATTGAAGTGGGTAAAGGTGGAGTTGGCAGAGCCATGCGGAAAGGAGCTGGAATGTTCATTTTGTTCATCAAATGTAGCACCTACAACCAAATGTTTTAAATTAAGAGAATTAGTACTGCATGAATCTGATAGCTTACTAATTTCTTACGGAAAGCTATTACTAAGAAAGATGTTATTTGTTAGGTTTTGGAGTAGATCACAAATATTACCTGTGTATAAAAGTGAGGTACAGCAATAAGAGCATTCACAATGTTAGTTAGTATGTTCCCATCAGGAGGAAGATAGGCATACCTATAACAGAAAGAATGTTACAGTCCACATATGGTGAGAAAAGTATGCGTTGTGTTGGATTATAAGCCTTCTACACCGTGAACAAATCCACAAAAATCAGAAAAACAGTGATGCACATAAATAAGATTTACTTACTCGAGATGAGGAGGAAATGGGTATTCCACACTAAGTCTTGCAGCTATAGGTTCCCCAGTAGGTAGAGAGCCTAAGCTAGCACCTTTAGTTACATTTCCAGTAAGGTTGACATCCTTCAACAAAGACCCAAGAGAACAAGTTGAGTCCTTTCCAAATTGTGTTTCATTTTGTGGATTCTTATTACCCAATGTCGGCTTGTTAGCTCTTTCAACTGATAAGACTTTACCAAGAAACCGCAGCCTGAGATTCTCATAATCACCAAAGTCTAGTTAGTTAAACATCATTAGAATTTTTAACTTCCATCTAACACCCAGATAGCCTAGGCATGATGAAATGGGTTATAAACAATTAATTAAGCTTGACAAAAACATATAAGTTTGAGAAACAGATGATGACAAAATAAAAATTAGTTGCAAGCAAGTAGGTGAGTACTTATTGAGTTGACGTTGTGCTTGACATGCCAAAGTTTCATCCTTGAAATCCACAAATGCACAATTTCTTAACCTACAGAGAAATTGAATATTAGCAAGAATTAAACTTAGCAGACCCATTTGAAGAACTATATAATTGGGGCAGGGCTTAGTCGAAATATTGGTTTTTAATTAAATAAAAAAGTACCTTCCACCGGAGCAAGGACGAACAGAAGAAGCACCATAGTAAGAGAAGAGTCGAGAGAGTGTTTCGAGAGGTATAGCTTCGGGGAGATTTCGAACTAAAAGGGTTCCTAATACTGACTGTTCTTCTAGGTTTTGAAGGCTTGGTGTTTGCATCTGAGGAATGTAATGTCCTTGTTGCTGCTGCTGATGTTGTTGTTGTTGATGAAAACCAGCTTCCATTTCTCCGAGTCGTATTGATCAGAGGGATAACCCTAATTTCAAATTGAACCAAGTCTAATTCTTCATAAAACCTATAATCAATTTCTTCTGATTCTGAATTAGTTTGGTGCTAGAATCCGTATAAAACAAAAAGGTTATCTACGGTAGTTTATAAGGGATGTTAATGGGCAGGTCAATTACTAAGAGCAACCATAATGGATCGACTAGAGTAAAAGACCAAAGACTAGAAATTTTAGTCTTTGGTCCGGCCCCAAAACAACCGTGTATAGTCTGGCGGTGTTCTAGCGATGTGTCTCGTGTTGGGCGATGTACCAGCAATGGAAAGACGGGCGAAATCCTAGGATAATGCTTGCGCGAGATGGAAACGTAACGCTTGATATGGGGCGGAATACTAGCGTAACGCCTGGTAGTAGATGGTATCCTAGCACCACGCCCAAGAGACGGACGGTGTCCTATAATCACGCCTGATAAGGCGAAGTGCTAACAACACACCTGAAGGAGATGTACATATGCGAACTAACCGTATAGGATGAATGGGACGGGCGGTGTGCTAGCGCCCCACCTGGGATTCCAAGCGAGATGCTAACAGCCCGCCCCATTTAAATGTGGATCATTTCCCTCCAATTTAAATAATGTAACACTAACTACTATTCAAAACTTGCCAGTGTGAACCTAATATATTCTTCAATAAGTCCTCTTCTTTATGATTGGCTTTCGTATTTCCTTCTTTATGGATGATCCAGAGGAAGCGATGTTAGACTGGTATAAATCCTTCAACCTGAAAAAAATAGATTACAACTATAAAAATAACTTCAACTTGAACTATTAGAGCAGTACTTTTCATTTATATGTTTTTTTGTTGAATAACCGACCTTGGCATACCGATAACGAGAGCGAATGCAGATAATCCAACAATTAGAGGAAGTAATGGTGTCGATATTAATTCTTATACAACAATGAAGAAGATACAAAGACAAAATGTATATATATTAGCTTCCACTTCAACCACAAAGATCTTACGAAACTGAATGTTTCTAGTGAGAGGGGGAGAGTGGGAGATATACCTGCTTTTGATAATCCTCTTTGACTGTGTATCTGATTGGACCTATATGGAAATGAGATTGTTTTTCTAAATCCACCTTGATGGGACTAGACTCAAATTTAAGGATGCTTGATCGTGCACTATACTGAAGCTGTAAAAGGTGTTTAGCCCAGGGAAAATCCCGAATCTGGAAAAAGTTAGAAAGTGGCAATTGGAGGACCTTTGCGATCTTGGATTGATCACTTGCTGACTTAACTTCCACAAAAAAATGTGATTGTAGTTCTTCAAGGTCGTCTCCTTCAACATGACAAGTTAAGATAGTCACCTCTGGTTATTCAAATACAACAAAATCCAACGCCTTGGTTTAGGCGAAGGAGTGTACCTTACAATAAAATGAACCAAAGAGACACACCAAAGTTCAAGCGAAATTCTGGAAACCCGCCTGGTATTGGGCGTAGCTCCAGTGCATCGCTTGGATGGGGCGGTGTCTTAGGGGTCCACCTGGTGGTGAGCATGATCCTAGGGCTTTGTTTCATCAGGCGTAGTCCTAGTGTGCTGCTTGATCAGGCGCATTTCTACGATACCGCCCGTGTTTCTGAGCGTTGTCCTGGGATAACGCTCAATTCCATGCGGTACACTACGATGCCGCTTGACACCAGGCGAAACACTACGACCCCGCCCGAGTAACCTATGTTTAGTCCGAAATCTTTCCTAAATCTAGTCTTGAACAGTAAAAAATCCGGAGTAAATATCAAATTCAGTCGCGCCGCTACGCTACCTATTTACGGACCAAAGAGTAAAGATGATCTTTGGTCCGTGTTTTACTCACGTCCTTGTGAACGCTCTAAGATACCATTTAAATTTTGGAATTACTAAAATATCCTCTATCCCTAATTAATTTCCCATAAATCAGTTATAAAATTAATAGCCGGAAGTTACAGGCCACTATGGTTCGTTTTGGCAACAAACGACCCAAAACCATTTTATCAATCCATTTTTTAATATTCTGATTTATTAACCAAAACTACACCTGTTTCATACCCCTAAACTCTTTTTTAAGCATTTTCTCAAACATTCAAGGGCATAATCTGTGACAAAGCTCTTAAAAACTACAAACAATTTGTAGCTTATGATGATAATCATAGCCCTTTTCAAAATACCACTTTAAAATCACAACCCATAATCTACTTGACCTAATTGAACACAACAGTTGATAGAACTGTTTTACCAGCCTCAAGTTTAACCAAATTCATCTACGAATTTAAAGTAATTGAACTTAATAGAAGATTGAAGGATAAACCACAGCATAGTTATGTTCTAGAGTTTCTGTAAGCACAAAACCATAGTGAGTAACAAAATCGATATCCATCCATCTAAATGCATCTGATTAATGTATTAAGGTAATGAAAAATACAGAGCGAGACACAAATTTGAGTATCAGCGAATAAAATTTTAGAAAATGGTGGTTACCCTAAAATTCATACATTGAGCAATGAAAAAAAAAAAGGTTTTTTCCGCATGTTCATACCTTACCGAATGGAGTATTTTGATTGATCAGAGCTTCTGGTTTTTGAGGAAGAACCAGAAACTAATGAAACGATTATTTTCTTTGATCGATTCGTTTGATGGAGTCTTAAAAACTATAAAGAAGTAGAGTGATGATAAGAACATTGAAGACGTAGAGGTGGAGCCGAGAAATAAATTTATTAGAGAATACGGACTTTAATTACGGATGACGTGGAACAAAAAAGAATGATAGCCATTGGATTAACAGAATTCAGATTAAAGTGGAAGGGTAGAGGAGATCACAGCTGCTAGTTATAAGGTAGAAATATATTAGTTATAAGGTAGAAATATATCTCAACTGCTGGATCTGATCAGAAAGCTATATGTTTGTGCTTGATGTTTAAATACATTAAACATCTAAATGAAGTTGTAACTACAACCAAAACCTCCCCTTAATATACTAAGTAACATAGCCAAATAGATCATTAATGTGACCTAGCCGTGGAGACACCGTACTAGGTAAAATACAAATATCTTTTTTCTTTTTGGACAATTTTTTTTTGATTATCTTCTATAAAAATTTTGAAGTTAAAATTAATTTTAGCTTAAATTATTTTAATGGGTGTTTATGATTGAAAATATTTTTCAACGACATTATATATGTTTAGGGCATCATTGTTTCTACCGGATATGAGTGTTCTATGTGACATTGTGCAAATAATTTCATACTTTATTGTGTATTTACTTTTTCTCCTTATTTTACCGATAAAAGCAAACTTGAATATTCATTTGTAAAATATCATAGAGTTCTTAATTATGAGGATTAATGTATATCTTACATGTGTATCACCTCCATCTTATCTTGTTAAGTAGTGAGGTTGTAAACTTTATGCGTGATCCAATATCCTGAACGAAATGAATAGTTATGATCACATAGTAAGATTACATGATTCAATATGAAATCCATAGTATTGTATGTTGATCTTGATCATCTTGTGATTGTTTTGATTGTATACGAACTTAAATAATGAGATGTCTGAGTATATAATATGCATAACATGTTGATCATGAAGTTGATTGCTAACATGTGAATCAAATATATGTTGGATTTGTGAATGATTTTACGTTTTTTTCTTAAAAATATTAAGTGGGAGAGGGTATACAGATACCCACAGCTTTTCATAAACAATCCATGGATACGACTACCTATCCAGTTCCCTTAGGAATTGCTATGCTAGTCGGATATCGACATGGATTACTATATCGTCAAGACTTGAACAGACAAATTGGTGTAGATTTCCTTTAGGAAACTATACTAGCTTGTTTTGTATTCAATGTTAAGTTAATGAGATAACACTTAACTGATATATGAATCACAATGATTCCCATAGGAACAAGTGGTTATTATACATTCAGAAGCTAAAAATCATTGGATTATTTGATTAATTTTACATATATGAGATGTTAGATGAATAATATCAAGTTGAATGAGATTCTATTAATAAATATAGATGTACACTTATTCCTTAAAACGAGTAGATGTATACATTGATTATGAATCCAAGTTTGTTATAACATGAAAGTGCTGTAATAAACAAAAGTTTTTGTTTAATTTTCTGAAAATCCTTATATCTCACTGGATGTTTTTATCGTTACTTGAATAGATGTCGAATGTCAACATTTTTCCTAATTTATTGAGAGAGAATCAGTTAACTGGTCCTAACTATGTGGACTGGAAAAGGAACTTGGAATTTGTTTGAGTGCACATGATTACAAGTTTGCTATTGTTGGGGAAAGACCTGAAATTCCTGATGAGAATGCTTTTCAAGAAGAGAAATATGACTTTGCTAAGTGGACAAAGGCTAATGATACGACCAAGTGCTATATCATGGGGTCTATGAGCAATGTGTTGCAATTCACTTATGAAGGTTATGAGTTTGCTGCTGATATTTTTGAAAGCCTCAAAGACATGTTTTCCGAACATAGGCGTCCCGCAAAAATGGAAACACCAAAAAGCTTACGAACACAAAAATGGTGGATGGGACTCCGGTTCAGGATCATATATTGTACATGATGTCTTTTTTCAATGATCTGGATGTTCTGGGGTCAACCATGGACCCTAATATGAAAGTAGATATTGTCCTCATTTCTCTCCCTCCTTCGTTTGCTAATTTTAAGCTTAATTTTGATATGAACAAAAATGAAAATGGCTCTCCCTGATCTACTCCAACAATTGCAAACGGCTGAGGGAATAATTAAGGAACAAAAGCCTACTGGTACACTTCATATTGGAGAGTCTTCTTCTGGTCCATCTAGGGCTAAGGGAAAGAAGAAAAAGTTTAACAAGAAGGTTCATAAGCAACCAACAACAACTAATGCTCTTGGAGTTAAAAAAGGAAAAGGTGATACACCTAAAGGGAAATGTTTCCACTGCCAGAAACAAGGGCAATGGAAACGTAACTGCAAAGATTATCTAGCAAAGAAGAAGACCACGGGAAATTTTAAATTCTTATTTGTCAAAGAAAATGTTGCTGCTAACATACCAAATTCTTGGTTTGTTGATTCATCGTATGCAATTATTTGTAGGGGTTTCAGATAACCAGGCACCTAAGTGAAGGGTAAATCTACCTAAACCTTGGTTCGGAAGCAAGAGTTGCTGCCAAAACCATCGGACAAGTCCAAATTCTTTCTAGTTTTAATTCTAGTAGTTGGAATAAAAGCTTGGTACATAAAGATTGTTTATATTTACCAGATCCTGGGAGGAACTTAATTTTTGTTTCTTGTCTAGTTAAAAACGGTTTGAAAGTTAAATTTGATTCCACCAAGGTTTTGATAATTAAAGGCAGTTTAACTATTTTTTTCTGGTTTACTATCGAAAAATAAGGAAATAATTGCATCTTCTTCCTCAATTAAGAGGAAGTCTCCTACTGTTAATTCTACTTATCTATGGCATCTCAGACTTGGTCATATTAACCTTAACAGGATCAAGAGATTGGTACAAAGTGGGCCTTTTAGTTCACTAGATATTGAACTATGGTCGCTCTGTGAATCATGTTTGGAGGGTAAAATGACCAAGAGATCTTTTTCTGGTAAAGGAATTAGAGCGAATGAGGTGGATTTGAATATTTCATTATGTTTAATGATGGCTGCTCTAGATTTGGCTACATCTACCTCATGCAACATAAATCTGAATCTTTTGACAAGTTCAAAGAGTATCGGATAGAAGTGGAAAACGAAACGGGTAAAAGGATAAAAGCTATCCGATCAGATCGTGGTGTTGAATATCTTTCTAATTTATTTGGAGCATACTTAATGGAAAATGGGATTGTATCCCAACTTACTACACCCAGTACTCCGCAATAGAACAGTGTAGCTGAGAGGAGAAATAGAACCTTACTAGAAATGGTGAGATCAATGATGAGTTATACAACCTTATCAATTTCTTTCTGGGGATACGCCTAAGAAACTGCAGCATACATTTTGAATTTGGTTCCAAGCAAGTTTGTTACTGTGACACCCAAGAAATTATGGACTGGTCACAAACCAAGTCTACAACATATTAGGATACGGGGGTGTCCAGCACATGTAATGAAAAGTAAGTCTAGCAAGTTGGAATCAAGGTCAGAAGTATGTTTGTTTGTGGGATATCCAAAAGGCACAAGAGCTGGTCTATTTTATAATCCGAGAGAACAAAAGGTATTTGTTAGCACAAATGCAACTTTTTTTGAAGAAGATTATATGATGGATTACAAGTCTCATAGTAAAGTAATTCTTGAAGAGATATCCGAAATTGAATCGACGGTAACTAGTGGTATACAAAGCACACAAAGTCCATTCACAATGAACGATGTTGTTTCACTCTGTCGATAACAATTTCAGGGGTATCTCACTTGAATAATCCTCATATAATAGAAACAACTAATCATAACTCAATTGGTACACAACAAATTGGTGATAATACACCGGTTCCAAGTTCGTCAACAACACTAATAGTACAGCAAGAACTTGAACGTCAAGTACAAACTGAACTAGTACAACCTGCCCCTTCTAATCATGTAGATGCACCAGTTGTTCATCGTAGTGAGAGAGTCAGAAATCCTAACCCAAAGTTGTTACATTTTGGAGAAACTTTGATGCTATCCCAGATGAGTCTGATTCTGATCCAACTACATATGGTGAAGCAATGCGTGATAAAGATTCAGAAAAACGGCAAGTAAGTATGAAAGTTGAAATAACTTCCATGCATTAAAGGAGTCTGGGATATTGTGGATCCACCATCTAATATTAAACCCATTCGATATAAGTGGGTTTACAAGAGGAAAAGAGGTCATGATGGAAATGTCGAAACTTGTAAAGCGAGATTGGCGTCCAAAGGGTATTCTCAAAAACAAGAAATCAATTATGAAGATACTTTTTTGCCAGTTTCCATGTTCTATCAAGAGAGTCGGTATTGCTCCTTCATCATCAAGATACTTTTAGCTAGCTGCTCATTGTGACTATGAGATTTGGAAAATGGACGTCAAAACTGCATTTCTTGATGGCAATATTGAAGAAGAAATTTATATGGTCCAACCAGGCGGTTTCATTATGGTAAGTCCATTTATGGACTTAAGCAGGCTTCTCGGAGCTGGAACATCAGATTTGGTCAAGCAATGAAATCAATTATCAAAAACCATGTGTATACATGAAAATGAATGGAGTTGTGGTAACATATTTGGTCTTATACGTAGATGACATCCTGCTCATTTGGAATGATACAGGCGCATTGTCATCAACTAAGATTTGGCTATCAAATCATTTTAGTATGAAAGATCTAGGGGAAGCCAGCTATGTTTTAGGAGTTAATATTTTAAGGAATCGAAAAACTAGGATGCTAGGTTTATCCCAAGCTGCTTATATTGACAAAATAATGGTGCAATTTTCTATGCAATAATGAAAGAAGGGATTCAGTCCTTATAGACATGGAGTTCTTCTTTCGAAAAATCAATGTCCAAAAATATCTGAAGAAGAGGAACAGATGAAGACTGTCCCTTATGCTTTTGTTGTGGGTAGTCTCACGTATGTCATGCTATGCACTCGACCAGATATTTCTCATGCAGTAAACATGGTTAGACGATATCAATCTAATCCTGGTCAAGACCATTGGATCACGGTCAATCACATTTTAAAATATCTCAGGCGAACTAGAGATTATATGCTTATGTATCACATTTTAAAATATCTCAGGCGAACTAGAGATTATATGCTTATGTATGGTGGTAAGGATTTAGTACCAATTGGTTATTCTATTTCTGATTTTCAACCATATGTTGACGAAAGGAAGTCAACTTCAGGATGTGTATTTACTCTTGGAGGTGGAGCTGTGAGTTGGAGAAGTGTGAAGCAGAAATGCATTTCAGACTCTACTACGTTGAATATGTAGCGGCTTCTGAAGCTGCTAAGGATGGTGTTAGGCTAAAAAGATTCCTGACGGAATTTATTGTAGTACCAAAAGCAAAGCAACCACTTGTTCTTTACTGTGACAACAGTAGTGCTGTTGCAAATAGTAAGGATCCAAGAGACCACCAAAAGGCTAAACACATTAAGAGGAAATATCATCTAATCAGAGATATAGTTAAAAGAGGTGACATCATCGTCTCCAAAATTCCAGGTGCAAGGAATCTAGCTGATCCTTTTACTAAAGTTTTAACTCAAAAGGTTTGGAATAATTCCCTAAAAACAATTATTTGTTATGACATTTTCAAGTAGTTTTAGTAAATGGTTAGACATACATCATGAGATATATTGTTGAATGAATTATTATGTGATTAACTTATATGCAGGATATGAGTTCTTTGTTTACTGAGCCTAGTCTCATATTATAGTAAATCAATGTGATGAGATCACGTTGATGGGTCTATTAGAAACTCTTCTACTACGTCAGAAAACGAAGAGTACTTCTTTATTATTATTTCATAAAGTTCTTAATTTTGAGAATTAATGTATACCTTACATGTGTATCATCTCCGTCTTTTCTCGTTAAGAAGTGAGGTCATAAACGTAATGGGTGATCCAATATTCTGGACGAGATGGATAGTTATGATCACATAGTAAGATTATATGATTCAATATGAAGTCCATAAATTATGACATCCCCTCGTATTACAATGCAATTATTATTATTCTAAACTGACCAGTGATCACTTAAATTATTTTAGTGATTATTAAATTGATAATGGTTGTCCGGCACACGTAATAGTTGAAGACATAAGACATAAATAATCATCATGGCTCTGACAAGTAAGAGTTGCTATTCCATGGATTATTTATGGATTCAAGTATAAAGGAGAGACTGTTATATAGCTATAACAAAGCTAAAGGTTTTATTAATAAATGGAGCATGAATTAGAGGGTTCAATCAAAAATCAATAGTGGAGTGACTTGTGATTAATTGTCGACTAAACTAATTACGTGAGACGTGGTGGGGTTTCACTGATTATTAAGCTAATGGATGTTTAACCCTAAAAGACATAACTAATTTATCCTAGTGGGAGAGTGGAGTGAAAACTACAATAAATAGATATGGTAGATTATTTTCTTGTTGTGTCCACTCTAGCATTGAAAATATTCCCTGTTCCATTTGATAAATCTGTTAAGACTTTCAAGGTATAAGAAAACTCAAACAGTAAAAGTATTTTCCATTATTAGTATAAGTTTCTTGTTTAAAGTTTTGGTGAAGAAAACACAGGAGCAAGAAATCAAGGTTGAAGTCTTTGGGTCTTCTCAATTACTGCTAAGAAGGTAAGGTGTCCAACCATGTTCTTTGTTTCATATGTATGATTATAGTAGATGGATCTTCTAGTTTTATGAAAAAGTTTTTAAATCATGTCTTCCGTTATGTTTTTGATATGCTTGTTTCCTCCGTTGTGTCTTTGATATGCTTGTTTCCTAACAAAACCATGGTAGTCGGTAATTGGTTTTCATCACCAAAACCAAACCATTAATAATTGGTTCAGTTTTGGGCCAAACCGGTACGGTTTTGGTTTTATTCCATCCACGGTAAACCGATTAGCAACACTTTAAAATTTTAAAAACAAAATTATAAGCAGCAACAATTGACAGGAAACAACCAACAGTTTCATACTGTATAACCGATAATTTACTAACTTTAGTAGGAGCAGTTTGCAAATTCAACTATATTTATGAAACTAATAATTGCATGATTTTGTCTACATAAAACAAAAAGATTGCAGTAATAATAGCCACTCATTAACTAAATCTTACATTTTCTCTCCACATGAAGTAACCAACAGAGACTGCAGTAAAAAAGTCTAGGAATCTTTCTCTATTTGGATCCAGAAATGTCTTTAGAGCGTCCACGATGGGACGAGCATCCAAAAAGACTAAAGACAAAAAAATTTAGTCTTTAGTCCGGCCCAAGAACAACAGTATATAGTCGGGCGGTGTTCTAAAGGATTGCCTGGTGTTGGGCGGTATCCCAGCGATGCACTTGTTCAGACGGACGGAATCCTAGGATAACGCTTGCTCGAGACGGTATCCTAACGTAACGCTCGATGTGGGGCGGACACGGAAGATAACTCCTGGTAGTGGACGATATCCTAGGACCACGCCTAAGAGACGGGCGGTGTCCCAGCATCATGCCTGATGCGGCGGTGTCCCAAAATCACGCCTGGTGGAGTAGCAGATGTGCGAACAGAGCGTGTGAGATGAATGCGACGGGCGGTGTCCTAGCGCCCCGCCTGGGATTCCAAGCGAGTTGCTAGCAACCCGCCACATTCTCTTTTCCTTCTTCTTCAACCGCAACCCTACATTTTTCTCCTAAACCCTTTGTTTTTCAACAACAAACCCTCTTACGCCTCCCCCTCTTGAACCCTAATCTCCCAAGCGAGAACCCAAAGACCCGCCTACGTTTTTGAGGCTCCGCTCAAGCTTTTTTCAAACATCCAAGTGCAATCAAGGTAATTTATTTTGTTTTTTTTAAATTATATAAGTTTTGTAAATTATTTAGAGTATGTTTTATTATTAGGTATTGTTAGTTAAATTGGTTATATATGTTGAATGATTAAACATGTGATTATGAAATAGAGATATTTAGGTTTTAGAAATTGTAATTATGGAATTGGGATAATTTCTAGGGTTTATGAATGTTGTAAATTGGGTATAAAAATTGATGATAATTTGTTGAATTGAAGATATAATTGATTAAATTGTTGTTTAATTTGAGTTGGGTTGTGGTTAATTTTTTGATGAATTGACTAGATTGTCTTGAAAATTTGGGAATTTGGAATGCTTATGTTTTAAAACCTATATCTATGGAAGTATATAATTGGGGAATTTTGATGAAATTTGGTATAATTGGGGCTTTGATATTGAAGTATTTTGTGAATAATGAATTTTGTTCAAGATTGTTTGATTTTTGTATGTTGGTACATATGATTATGTAATTAGATAATCACTTTTGTAATTATGAAATTATTATATTTTTCCTTGATTATTAATTAATGTAGATTTTTATCTTTCTGCATTGTGAGGATTACTCTTGATTTTCAATGTTGTACGAACTGTTTGCCCAGATGTCGAGCAGTTTGACGTCCAAATTCGTTGGCCGAAAGAAGAGGGCCAAAAAGACTAAAATTGTCGAGGATTCAGATGAAGACCGTATTATTGAAGAAACAGTAGATGTTCCCGGGTTGGAACACTATACAGTTGTAGAAGATACTGATGGTCACGCCTCCACCAATATTACGTATTCAAGCGACGCCCATTTCAACTTTTCACATTGTGGTTCCCTCAAATCGGTCCTTCAGACCTACCAAGGTATTGTTAAACATAGCGCTAGGGTCAAATATATTATTGAAAAGGGAGGATGGGACCGATTACTTACCATAGATGTAGTAGATTCATCGCATGCACTTATTGACTATATTGTTGAGCGCTTTTGGGATACGACAAACACTTTTCACTTCTTATTTGGTGAGCTTGGGTTCACATCCCTTGATTGGGTAATGTTGACAGGAATTAGTATTGGTATTGGTAGTCCTGTTCCGTATGACTCAGGGAAGTTCCAATTTGAATATGTCTGGGAGCATATTTTTCTTGAACTTGAAGATAGTGCGGTTTGTAAAAGAGAAGGTATTCCCTACCAGTGGGTTTCAGATGCAATTACGGTTAAAATTTTGAGCACATATTTTGATCCACAACGTTGGTTGCGGCTAACGATGATAGTAGACTTGCTGATAGAGTGGCCAGAGCCCTTTACATTTATGGGTCAGTTCTTCTTCTCACAAACTATGGGCCAAAAATGCAAAAACATGGGCCGTAAGTTCTTCTTACGGCCTTCTATACTGACCCAAAATATGGGTCAGCTAACAATTACGGTTAAACAAAGCCTTC
The DNA here is from genome assembly GCA_023531435.1 of Papaver californicum. Classification (NCBI taxonomy): domain Eukaryota; kingdom Viridiplantae; phylum Streptophyta; class Magnoliopsida; order Ranunculales; family Papaveraceae; genus Papaver; species Papaver californicum. The sequence continues at coordinate 12,847 of JAJJMC010033861.1, read as the reverse complement.
TATACTGACCCAAAATATGGGCCAAAAATATAGGTTTTTGGGTCAGTTCTTCTTCTCAAATGCAAAAACCTATATTGATGCTGGATGGTTAGCTGCTTTTGAGGATCTAAATGCAGTTAACGAATATGACTGGGGTACTCCTGCATTTTCTAAATTGTATTCCGGTCTCGCCGCATCTGGCAGGGGACAAAATTCATTGGCCGGACCCTTCCAAATTTTGGAGGTGAATTTGTTAGTGTTATTTATAATTCTTTTAATTTTTTTTTTAATTGCTTAGATATTTATTCCATTGGTTGTCATGGCATTTTAGTTTTGGGGGTACGAGTATCTGGGCATTTGTCGACCTAAGAACCCATCGCCTGAAAGTGAACAAATGTGGCCTAGATGTTGTTGGTGGGCGGGAAGCCGGAGGAAGAGTATTGATATTGTTCGTTCAAGGACTTCTATGAATCATTTGTCTGGAGACGATGTGACCTAGCAACCGTGGGAATCTGCGATCCATGTCCTGAATTCTGAAATTGGACGGAAAGCTGTAGAGCTCTCAGATAAAAGGGTTATATTCTCTTGACTAGGCACTGTGAGTTTATAATTTATTTCCATTGGAATATTATTTATTTTCTTTGAATTTCGGTTAACTGTTTTGTTTATTTGTTTATTGTAATTTTCTTGGGTAAAGAATAACATGTATCTCGGAGATCGGTGTTGGAGGCAGCACCATCAAACATGGGGCGTTCCTAGCAACCCGCCTAGTCCAATTTCCAACTTCAGCAACGACGATGTTGAGGAGATGAGCCAAAACTGTCTGGTCCCTGCAAGTCAATTAGTATGTGTCGTTAACTATGATCTGTATACAGAGTATTGGCGACATGTGATTAACCTGCAGAAATATGCCACGAAAGTCGATTGGGAGGTTGAAAAGTACGGTTATGCTGGTGACCGTATTAAATACAACATCCAACATCCTCGTGAACATGTACCCATTCTGCCCCCACAACACCTACCATATGTAAGTATACAACAAAACACTGTAAATTTGATTTTAGTACACAATGATGGTTCAGAATTTGATTTTAATTCTTTTCATAACAGGTCGCAGCTTATGATTTAGTTCAAGATTATGCTGATTTTACCCACGTGTTTCGTGACTTTACATTAAATGCAATTAAGGAGAGGATAGACTTTTTCATTGCCAAAGATGCAGAAATACAGGGTCTACGAAATGAAAACAGCATGTTGAACTCACAACTTGCCCATTTTCTTCAACAACAACCACCCATTGGGTTTGGAAAGTATGCTCATAATATGCCACCACCGATGTGGAACACCATGGGTCAGGGATCGTCATCAACAATGCAATCAAATAACTATAATTCCAGATCATTTTCGCCTCCGTTTATGCCCCCGCGCTCAGCGTCGGAGAATCAAGATACGAATGAGTATCATTGAATTGTTAGTTGAACAAAAAACTTTTTCTTTTCTCAGATTTTAATTGTCTTTTCAAATTATTTTTCTTACATTTATAATCGTTTATTTTATCCTTTATATTTGTTTTGTATTGTCAATTCAAAACTTTGAATTTTTTTCCTTTGTCGTTTTGGTCATTTTTTATTGTCTTGTCAACCTACATTTCATATCTCTGATTCGTCTGTCCACCCCACTTGCCTCAACTCTTTTTTTGCATTAAAATGCCAACCGTGTTTTGTAAATTCAAAACTCTGAATTTTTTTTCCTTTGTCGTTTTGGTCATGTCTTGTCAACCGACATTTCAATCTCTGATGCGTCTGTCCACCCCACTTGCCTCACCTCTGTTTTTGCATTAAAATACGAACCGTGTATTGTCAATTCAAAACTCTATTTTTTTTTCCTTTGTCGTTTTGGTCATTTTGTATTGTCTTGTCAACCGACATTTCATATCTCTGATATGTCTATCCACCCCACTTGCCTCAACTCTGTTTCTGCATTAAAATAACAACTTTGTATTGTCAATTCAAAACTCAAAATCTTATCTTAATTTGCCTATAAATTGAGCACTCGATTCTCCAATTATACAAACCAAAAATACAAACATCAAAAACCAAATGGCATAGTATCAAAATAACAATCAGTACTATGGTTCTTGTTCTTCTATTCCTCCTAATTCTTCTTCTTCTTCATCTTCTTCATCGTGTGATGATGATAATAATAGTTTGTACTCATCAGACGAAGGTTTACTTGCATTGAGACAAAATAATCAAGCAATCACTGCGGGATTGATCGTTTCAAGTATGAACTGGCCTCAAACTCGTATCAAAATACCAAGAGACCGTGATGACGGTGCAAAAATTCTATGGAAAGATTACTTTTGCAGAAACCCGACGTTTACTCCTCATGTATTTCGTAGAAGATTTAGAATGCGGCGAGAATTATTCAAACGTATATTGGGAGATGTCGTACCTGTAAATAAGTACTTTGTTCAAAAAAGAGATGCTTGTGGTGTTCTTGGATTAACCCCTCAACAAAAAATTACTGCAGCAATACGAATGTTAGCTTACGGATGTGCAGCAGATGCAATAGATGAGTATTTAAGGATCGGAGAAACCACAGTTTTGGAAGCAACTCGTAGGTTTTGTAAGACGATAGTGCATCTGTACGAGAAAGAATATTTGCGCACACCAACTAAGCGTGATGTTGAACTGCTTCTTGCTGAGAACAAGGAAAGGGGATTTCCGGGGATGCTGGGTAGTGTTGATTGCATGCACTAGAAATGGGATAAATGCCCATCGACTGAATCAGGTGCTTACACTACGTACAAAGGTAGTGAAAGTATTATCCTGGAGGCAGTGGTGTCATATGATCTGTGGTTTTGGCATGCATTTTTTTGTATGCCAAGTTCTAACAATGATATAAATGTAATGAACAGTACGTATATTTTCAAAAAGCTTATCAACGGGAAAGCACCGGTTGTGAACTTTGTTGTCAACGGACATCAGTACGATATGGGGTACTATCTTAGTGATGGAATATACCCGGAGATAACTACTATTGTGATGTCGATTAAACATCCAGATTCGGCGAAGAAACAAATTTTTTCTGCTAGGCAAGAGGGTTGCTGAAAAGATGTAGAACGAGGCTTCGTCGTACAGCAAAATCAATTTGCAATCATCAAGCAACCAGCACGAATGTGGAATCCTGACGTACTAGCATATATAATGAAAACTGTAATCATTCTACATAATATGATAGTGGAGGATGAACGTTTACCTGGTGATTGGCCCCATGAGTATGATCAACGCAGCCTTGGTGCACCTGTAAATATTTCTAGACACAACACTGGTGAATTTTGGAGAATGAGAATGGACCAACGCCGACGTGCAATATTCGACAAAGATACTCATATCCGTTTGCGAAATGACTTGATCGAACACTTATGGTCAGATTTTGGTGAAGATTAAAAATTTGTAAATCCTCTGGATAGGTTTTGTGGGTAAATCTCTAGTAAACCGGCCGAGACACAACTCGGCCGCTAGGGGCACCTAGGGGTTTAAAGGCTTGCTGCACATGCTAAGTGTAGCCGTGCTTCCTGCGAAAGTGAGTTTAGCTCTACTTATTAGCTCATGTTATTTTTTTTATGAAAGAATTCATGAACAATTCTGTATTTAGAGAGAATTCATGCTAAGTAGTAAGTTTTTGAAAATACTAGCCCTTAAGTCTCTCTCTTTGTTGGGAAAAATGGGTTGTGCAATTATTTATAATGAAAGTACCATCAATGACTAGTTTTCGAAATTATCCTATAATACATAAGTTTTCTCTACCAAATATCACACACACCTAGTTTCATACACTCTACAAATTTCATTTAATCATCTCCTCTTTGTAATTCACTTCATAACTCTACCTACAAACATGACAACATTTGATTCAGCTGAAGATTTGGCTATAACCAAAACATGGCATAAGGAAACCCTACGTGAAGATGTCATAGCTGGAAGGGTTGAACCTGAAACCTTTTGGGGGAGGATCTACATCCAATATGCTCGAGAATATGGAAATCCAAAGCAAAGATCTCTTGAACTAATTCATGATAGATACCAACTTATCCGAATAGGGATAGTTGATTATATAGCTATATAACAAAGGATCTTTAACCCCACCCGTTTAGGCTTGTCGATCCAACAATTTTTAAGTATCTTTTACATAAGCTAAGTTGTTTGTTCTTCCAATAACAACATAGTAAAATTATGAATTCTTTTTTTTTTCTTATGCTTGTGTAGGAGGATCTCGCAAAAATGCACTACTATCAGGAAAAAGGAGAAGAGTTCACATTTGTAGAAATCTACGAGTTCATTAAGTCCAAAGTGTAATCGGAAGTAACTGCTAACTTTATCCACCAATTTTGAGAATTTTTTAACTTTTGTCAGAGTTTGGTTGTAATCGGTACCTCATGTATTATCAATTAATATAGTTTAATAGATGGCCATATTTCATTAGTTAATTAATTTTGTAAAACAGTTGAACGTAAAATCATTTCATTGAATCGAAAAGGCATACATTACGTAACATTAAAGGAAATGAAATATAATAAATCAATAGATTACACTTAAACACTTAAGCAAACCTATTATCAAACCTTCAAGGGGTCGTATGACGACCGGGATGACGTTCTTCACATCTTCGGAGAATAATCAACATAAAAGGATTGTATTCTTACATCACCCTTAGGATCTCGAAATGAGGTTGGTACCTGAAATATGAACGTTTCCATCTTTTCCATTCCTCCAGAGATCTGTCAACAATTTCAACATCAGTTTCATTCATAATTCTTCTTTCATTCACCTTAGCGGTTAAAGAAGAAAATTCTAGTACTGCCCTTGTGATTTCCATATATCGACAAAAAAGCCCTGCTCTGTTTCGGTTATTGGGGTTACCGGTTTCATTACAAAAGTTAACATGAATATATTCTAACCATTACATGCTCATTGAACCATTCATCCGACGTTCATGACCCCTTGCTGGATAATGTAATACTATGTTTCGACATAGGGATAAATCTTCATCTAGGGTAAAATTCTCTGCATTAAGCCTAAAATTTTCGTAAGCCATAATTATGAAAACGATAGATTATAAATTTTCTGTGAAATGTAAAAGATGTGGATTTGAAATGGGAATGATAGATATAAATTCATTTAGTTATAGGTGTATCAGAATACAAATTATAGCCGTTGACAATGATAACAAAACGATAATAAAACAGTAACAAATTGTCCAGGCGGACTCCTAGGGCCGCGCCTAGAACCGGGCGGCGTCTTAGCGCCTCGCCTATATCTGAGCGGAGTCCTAGCAAAACGTTTAATTGTAGGCGGTATCCTAGGATTACGCTCCAACTGAGCGGTACTCTAGCGTTACGCCTGTTAGTGGGCGTGATCCTAGAGCCTCGTTTCATCAGGCGTACTCCCAGAATTACGGTTGATCAGGCGTATTCCTAGCTTACGCCCGTGTTTTTAAGCGTTGTCCCAGAATTACGCTTGGTGCTAGGCGATTCATTACGATACCGCTTGATGCTAGGCGTAACACTACGAGCCCGCCCGAGTAAACCATCTTTAGTCCAGAAAAAAACCCAAATCTAGTCTGCTACAACCAAAAATCTGGAGTAAAACCCATTCCCTCGCGCCACTGGGCTACACTTTTACAGACCAAAAATTGTATTTGGTCTTTACTCCACCTTTTAATCGTCCCATTGTGGACGCTCTTAACAGCACAAAATCTACTCTACTGCCTCCGACCTACGTACGTAGCACCCTGCACCAAAGCAAATCACACACTCAAACAACAGAAATAAAACACTGGAGACAATCAGAAAAACAGAATTGGCCCATTCCATCATTTACAGACATCTCAGATGATGAAATCAATCAATAAAAAAAAAATCATTTCATGCTAAACCATCCGACATTATGGTCATTCAATTATAGATAACAAAATCAATTGAATGACATTTCATATGACAGGAAAATCAGGCATTTGATGATGAATATGTGCATCTAGTATACCTGCTTCCTACATACATCCTTTCTATACACAGAAAAAGTAACAAACCTTTCTATACACAGAAAAAGTAACAAACCAAGAAGATTGTTTTGTACACAACCACTTACTGTCTGCTTAACCAACAAATTCAGAATTATACGGAGTGGCAAGATTCTGCTTACCCTATCTGTATATATCTTCCTCCTCTATGTGGAGGAGGATACCGAGGCGGCAAGTTGCAACACCGTATTTGAAAAAATAGAATCCTGCATACAAACAAAATCTAATAAAGTTATTTAACCAACTGAAATTACAACATAACATACAACCACAACACAACTCAATAGTTTCAATCAAACCATACAAACAGAAAATTGAAACCTAATTATAAACCACAGAAACAACCCAACTGAACTCTCTTGTAAATCAACCACAAAAACTGAAACCCGACTGAAATCTCTTGTAAATTAACCACAGAAACTGAAAACCAATTATCATGCAAATACAATAAAGAGAACTAAACAATAAAACCAATAATCATATAAGGAAAGTCAATGTCAATCATCAGGTAAGAAAAAGAAAACTTAATTATCATGCAAATACAACTACTTTGATGCTATAGACCCAAATATGATCAAAACTATATCATACAGTAAAAACCCAAAACGTAACTCTAGAAAATTACTAACTAACATATTCATCATTTCACAATCAGAATCAAGCCCAAACACAAACCCAAACCCTAGAAGACAGTTGACAAATAAAAATTTACTGTTATTGGTGTTGATTGAAATTCTTTCATTTCTTCTGAAATTATGGACCTTGTGGTGGAAAAGTGAAGTTTAGGGTTACAGCTAGAAGTAGAAAAAGAAAAAGGAGGAGAAGAAGGAGAAAGAGGAGATGGTGTTACTGATGGTGGGGTAATTATGGTGGTGGAGTGAAGTTGATGGTGGTGTAATGGTGATACTGCTCTGCTCTGCTCTGAAGAAGAATAATTGAAGAAGTTAGTCGTCGAGTGAAGAGAACATTACATACGTTTGATCGACGGTATGGATTAGTTTTAGGGGATTTCATCAACCGCTAAAATATAACCGGTTCCACTATCGGTGTTTCGGTTCGGTATTAAGTGAAACCAAAACCAAACCAATTATATAGGTTTATAGCTTTTGTAAACAAAACCAAAACCATTAATAAATGGTTCGGTTCTGTTTGGTTCTTCGATTTTTCGGTTTTTTTAGAAAAAGGACTATTTGTTGAGCGGGTTGCTCTGCCTTCGTATGTTAATTTTTTTTTTTAATTTATGTTGTCTATATTCAATCCTACTTGATTAATAACTGATTTTCTTTTTGATCATTACAAGTTCCAACAATCTTAATAGTATAGCATTTTATGTAACCATGAGAAATATTGTTATTACATTTGTTCTTTTAACCTATCTAAATCATAAATATTTGGACGATAAGGTTGAGATTAGTCCTAAAAAGGATAAGCAACTTAAGATCTTGCAGTTACTAAGTTTAGGAAACCTTACAGACCGGTTTTCGAGGTTAGTTAGGATGATAGACTTTAATATGCTATTAGATAGAGGTTATTTATGACGAGTTTTTTTGACCGTACCAACTTTGCAAAACCCAGTTAAATGTCCATGCCTGAGGCCCCAAAAAATCGCATATGAGGAAACATGTTGAGATCAGTCCCACATTAGATGGACAACTTAATATCCTGCACTTAATAAGTTTGGGGAAACCCTAAACCTCTGACTTTCAAGGTTAGGTAGGATCATGGAATTCAATATGTCTCACTTTGGATAAGTTGTTTCTTTAAAACCCGCCAAATCTAAGGTTTGACTAGTTTAAACCCGCCAAATTCACATAATGTTTAGGATTAATAAATATACCACCTTTTATTCGATATTATGATTGTGTCTTACAATCCTCCAAGATTTAACTTAATTCCCAATATTACAATGGAAGATTATAAGAGCATCTCCAATGAGACTCCAATGATTTCCAATTTTTAAGGTGACATAGAATTTTACAAACTTTTATCAAAAAAACATCTCCAACGGAAATGTAATGCTGAATGTGGAGATGAGTTGGTCAGTTAGTTACTCAAACATACTCTAAGCAATCCTCTAGTTTAAAAGGTTTTGTTAGAGGATGTAAAGAGTAAAAGTAAACCTAAAAGAATAAAGATAAACCTAAAAAAAATGTCCAACCAATCAAATACATACAACTAAATTAGATTTGTTATCAAAAAATTAATCGTCGGAGATTATCTTTCTCATATTCCTAAAAATATGGTAATATTAGAGTCCAAGTCCCCAAAAGATGTATTCATATATTAACCACATAGAAAGCACATTACAACCCGTTAGAGATGCTCTAACTGAAACAGAGATACTAAAATTTTCAAATTTTGCACTCTTTGTCTGAGCATGTCATCAAAGATACTGATCATCTCATCGTCGCTTTTCTTTTTCTCTTCCTTATTTTCCTCGGTTATGGGTGCTTCATCAGTTGTAATTGTATATCGAAAGAACTCGGTGTTGCAACACCACCTCTATTATGGCTTACAGTTGAAGAACTACCAATATTTACCTGAGAGTATGAAAAAATCATCCAGTAAAATAAAAGAAGGATAGAACATATATTAGAGAAAAGTTCCATATGGGAACTACAAAAGAACATAAAAGAATATAAGAAGGATATGGTAAATCATGTTAGAATATAATCCTGCAATTGAAAAACAACAACAATAGTAATGGCTTGAGGCGCGTTAGTACGCTGTATTTAAAACATTATTTGCTCCTACTCGTTAACAGTTTTTTGTTAGGATCAAATGTAAATCTCTTCCATGATACAACAAGCCTTTGTGAACTGGCAATTCACCCTTGAACTCTTTTTAATGTAGACTAATGTTGCTTTAGAAAGATCATAGGGATTGAGAAAAAACCAAAAAGATTGCTAGATTATGCTTTTAAACTCAGAATGTATTTGATTGTTTATGTAGACACCAAACAAACATGTTTAATGCATGTTCAATGTCTTAGATACATGCCTGTACCAAAACAAGTTTATATAGAAAAAGTCTAAAGAGATTTTAAATTCAAATCTCAAAAGTGAAACTGAATAAGTTACACAATTTGTCAGTTTCAAATTTCAATTTGAAATCAACAGGCACATTGTTTTGTAACTAATTTTACACATCTCTTGAACATACTGTATTTCCTACAATTTTCTTTTTTCCAACTGTTCTCATTCCATATTTAATCTAAACCCATAAAAAATTGAATTCGAAATCAAATATCTAATAATCCATTACTAGATTAAATATTCTTCTTAACTCTAAACAATTGGTCTTGACATTTTAATGCATACACAAAAGTATCAAAATGATTTAAACCATTGATTAGTGACCAAAGTACAGTCAAAATTTATAATAGCCTTGGGTTTAAACTAAAACTTCTGAGCAAAAGAATCAGAAACACTACACACGTTGATATGTCCATATAAATAAGAGTTCAATCTTCGCTTAGCACTATTATGGCCTTGTACTTCCCTGGGTTCATGAGAAATACCAAGAGAAATATTTAACTCTTATGAGAAGTAGCACCACTTATATGCTCACATAGGTGAAGTCCTTCTATTTTTCCGTTATAGATCAAAAAAATTTCACTACGAACTGGACTTCATTAAGATTATTAATAATCAACCTTCCAATTTATAATGCTCAACACTAACTTTCTCAAATGGTACTATGCGTTCCCATGGTTTATCTAGGTTCAAAAGGGACAACCAAGTTTTGAATTTATACTCACCGGAAACACGGCGAAAGGTTATTCTCTTTCCCATTTTAATGATGAAACAGTGTTGCCTGTCAAGTAAGAGGTTGAGAATTTCTTCTAATGATTCATATAGCTTTGTCTAAACTAAGTCTGTCAAGTAAGAGGTTGAGAATTTCTTCTAATGATTCATATAGCTTTGTCTAAACTAAGGAAAGTATGGCAGGATACTTTCAAACAGGAAATCACCTATATGAATGAGAAGTATGGCCACTTCTATAATAACTATAAGGATAAGTCAATCTAGAGCACTCATGAAACACCAAGAACATTCAGGGACAAAATGACTGCAATCGAGAATTTGACGATTATAAGAAAATATTATGTGTGAGATTTATTGTATTGATTTACATCAACGACTGAACAGTTCAAGACATCACGTTCACTCATTAGCTAAAAAATCCGGTAAATCATCATTAGGTTTGGTTCAAATCCACAGTTCAAGACATCATGTTCACTGTTTTCTTTTTGTTCTCTTAAAAGTTATAAATCTATAGAGTTAGTATTTTCACTCATGTGGAGGATTGTTGGAATGTTGTGTGACTGAAAATTTATTTTGATATTTAAACTTCAAGAGATGTGTTTAAGGGTCATGTTTTTTCATCCATACGACACTTAAAAATAGGTATTACGGAGAGTCACCATTAGAAATGGGGAGTCACTTATGGAAGAAGAGACACTAGTGGAAGAAAACCGTTTTTAGAAAGTTGGAAACTGTCGTTTAAGCGAGATATATGACACTTTGGAATTGCTGCTTAAAATGTCGTAGATTCACAGTCTTTTTCTGGAACGTCGCTTTCAAGTTGACTCAGAATAAATTTGATTTCTGATACTTCTGAGATATCGCTATATACGGATAGTTAGATGGTGTTGTAGAGTTAAATTTTGTATTATAAAAAATATTGATATTCAGCTGAATTCCAAAGCTGATTCAGCCAAATTCCAAATCTGATTCAGCTGACTTCCAAACTAAAAGAGGAACCAAAATTAAGAATTTTTTGAAACTAAGTTATTTCAAAAGTTCGTATAAAAAAAGAGTTATTTCAAACTAAATTAACACTATATTAGAAACTGGATTCAATTTTACAATTTACACCAAAAAGTATTCAAGTTCCAAGTTGTTTGTGGATAAAAACGATTTTGGGGTACATTGGGAAATGATGAAGAAGACTAATGCTGGTCGAGAAAAGTCCCTTGAAAGAGAAATCGATCAAAGATCAAATCACTTAAACGCTAAATATTTGTAATGTATAAGTACTTTTAAGATTTAAGAGATCAATCTATACGAAATTGGCCTAAATCAAGAAATGACCGTTCTGATTTCGTTTCAGTAACAAAGGAAGGAGCTAGGTTGATCTGTAGAGAGGGAAGAAGAGAGAGTATTGAGATCAATGGAATTGAATGTCAATGATGATGAGGTGTGTTAAACTGCTGTAAAGATAAAAGTGAGTTTTATGAGAGTCTCAAAGATGATAGCTCTGTGATCATTTAAGTGCTTGTGAGATAAATTTCTTGTCTTTCAGTTCACTCCAAAATTTCATCTCTTTTGTCGATAGGTTGAATAACCTATTTATATCAGAAGAAGTTAACACATTGATCTTGTAAGTTGTGGCGGTTGCAAAGGAGTGGGACAGTAGAGAAGTGGAAATCATGTGTTGATAACAAACTCTATCGTGCTAGTGGGACTTGAAAGTTATACGACCACTATTTTATTCACTCCTACAACTTCCGACACAACTTTAATAATTTTTTGTCGTGGGTGTGTTGTACACCGCATGTGTTGTAGGCCTCCAGACCAAAACCCTAGTGAATATCCCCCATGTGACATAATTGATGTCTCAAGCATGTTTAAGTCTATTTTATAGACATGTATTAATTGGTCAGTTGTTTCCTTAGTTAGACTGTCGATCTTAGTATATAAATGAGTCTAGCATGTTGACACGTTGATGGATGAAGCACCAGTTATATGCTGATACAAGAAGTGATGCTTAATAGATCGTAGACGTAGAGAGTCTGATCAATATTGACGTTGATAATTGTGGTAAGTCATTGTGTAAGCTGGGTTAGCAATGATACTCGAATGATCTTGTGATATTGATGAGCATAGTTCTAATGAGATTACTGGATCGATCAAAGACGTGTGTATTGATATGAGCATATGAGCGCTGAGTCGTTCGAACATCAAGTCGTTCGAGCCTCAAGTCGCGCGAGCTTCATGTTGCGTGAGTGCTAAGTCATGCTAGCAACAAGTCGCATGAGCACTAGCGATTGTAATAATATTTAGCCTCATCAGTGTAAGACAAATTAAAGTTCTTTGAAATATTGGTTGTGGGACCAATCGAGATAGTAAACCCTAATGTGGCAGATGAACCAATGACAGATGAACTAAATGGGAAGATGGTCCAATGGTTGATGGACTAATGGTGGATGAGGGACTAGTGGATAGACTAACTAGAGAAGAGGGAAAATCCCAGAGCAAGAGAGCCGACTAAGGTGGAACCGGTCAAGGGTAGGTCCGACTATGGGCTAAGCATGAAGTTGATAGTCAGTAGGACCATGCTCTGCGTATTGATAGACACATTTTAGTGTCTAAATTGCACCTTAATTTCTAGTGAGTTAGTATTCGATTTTGTGTCTATTACTTGTTTTTATGCTTTTGTAGGTACATTAGAAGAATAAAGATTTGTGGAAAAATTGGCCCAAAAAGTGTTAGAGGCACCCGGGAAAATGGATCAAGGCACCCACACTTTGGATTGGGGCACCCTTGGATCGGGCTGAGCTGGATCGGGTCAACCCAGCGAGCCAGCGAGTCAACCCAGCGAGCCAGCGAGTTAACCCAGGATCGGCCGATCCAACTCATCGGGAGTTCCTGTTTCAACGGGAAAAGGATTGGTTGCGATTTTTGGGTTGTTTTCGGCAATTGAAGATGACCCATTGCAATTAGAGTTGGAAAAAATCAAAATACAGTGAAAATCCCGTGAAATCAGCCCTGTAAACCCA
>JAJJMC010033860.1:0-18879 GCA_023531435.1 Papaver californicum | reverse complement strand
TGTTGATCAATTCCTTGAACTTCAACAAATTATCAACGAGATTCTTGGTGAATGTAAACTGAATCATCCAATGTAAATTGAATCATCCAATGTAACGTCAAGATGGGAAATTCTAACATGATATAAAAATAAAAATCAAAAACGAAAGATATAAATACAAAACCAATGGGTTGCCTCCCATTTAGCGCTTAGTTTAACGTCTTTAGCCCGACTCTCTGATCGCCCGTAGACCAACAATCTGAAAATTTGGGGATCCACCCATAAAACCGTCTGCATTACAAATATTAGCTTCACAAAAATATTAATACCATAAAAGAATAGTGAAGCTATCGCTCGATAGAAGTTTCCCCCACACTTAGTCTTTTCTACACTCGGAAGTGGATAAAGAACATAGAATTCGGGAACTTCTATACGCTCCTCTTTGCTAACCTGCATAGAATGAGAATCAAGTGCTTCCAATGATGGATATTTAGAAGCAAAGTAATTTATCAGTACTTCAGAGGCACGTAAATCCAAGTCAAAACGAGGTAAAGGGAAAGGATTAAGAAACAAAGGTTTAGGCAAACCTTCTAAATTATCGTGAATTGTGGAATCCTTCTCTTTTTCAAAAATCTGTAATGAATTACTTACCTCATGTACGTTGTGGTCCTCTATCAAACTTTCTGACTGTATTGCCTCAACAAAAATATCGGCATTAACATTATTAATATCGTCCTCGGAAAGTTCAATTGGGTCTTCCATAGTACTAATCAATTCAGTTTCAATCTCAACACACTCCTCTTCATTTTCAGACTCACCGTAATCAGCATCTTCATCGGTTTCCCAATCTTTGTCAGAACCTCGATTAATTTCCATACGAATGGCCTTACTAATTTCTTTGAGAAGCTCGTCCGGCGCTCCGTCATCCTCCAACTCGCGGAATAACTGAAAAAGTTGACCAATATTCAAAGGTTTTCCACCATTAAATACAGTGGAATCTATTGAACACGACTCTTCCCTTTGAATGGGTGAATGATCATTATTAGGATCAAGAGTCGAGTCAACTACATAATCATCATCAACCAGAATTGGAGTTGGAGTAATGTCATCACTGATGTTGGGATTTCCGAGAGGTTCAAAATCATCAATGTATCCCATAAAATCACGTCGCTCATGTTCCCTAAGCAAAGCTCTTTTAGCTTCTCCAATTTCTTCACATGATGACCCTTCATCTTCTACCAATTGCTTAAACCTTCTCTGAAGTTCTCTCAAACTTGGTGGTCTTACACCATTACCTGTGGTGGAGTTTTTAAACCTTGTCTCATCCCGTTGAATAGGTGAATGATCATAATTACGATCAAGAGTAGATTTAGACAAACCGTCACAAGCATAATTTTCCTCCCTTTCTTATGGCTGAAAATCATTAATCACATATTCGTTAGTGTGCACAAGAGGGTTAGAGCTTCTCAGTTCCTCGAGTTGATCCATGTACTGCTGCATCATGCTGCACATCTGTTTTTCAACACTAGAGGAATCATTAGAAGTATGACTATCCTCCCATCTCTGAGATTGTTCAATTACATACTCATCCCTAAAGGGTTGGTATGTCTGAGGATAGTCAAACGGGTACGTGGAATATTGGTCATAACCAAAGGATTGGTTGTGATTATACTCCTCGTATGGTTGGAAATTGCCGTGATGTTGAGGGTGAAAACTAAATTGATTACCATTATACGCTTGATATTGTGAATTGTACATGGATAAGTACCTGAAAAAAAAATTTCTCAAAATTCGGTTAGAAAAGAAAAAATTCAGCAAGAAAAATAAAAATAAAATAAAAAGAAAACGAAACTAAAAATACATAACAATCCGCTATGCCTCCCCGGCAGCGGCGCCAAAATTTGGTCGTGTCGAAATCAACCAAAATAATCGAGTTCTTATTCTCTAAAAATATAATGAAGTATAGGAATAAGAACAAGTTCGTTCCCACAAGGAAGCAGCAATATATGTGTATTTTCAGTCACGTAAGTAAGTAGCAAAGGGGGTTTTAATCGTGTTCTAAGCTAAATTAACTAAAGCAAATAAGTAAAAACGCAAGTGATTAAGGTTGTGAAATAAGAGAGAAATCATTGGTTAGAGGTTTCATCTTCAGTCATCCAACATGTTATCAATCAAAGCATACTCAACATTCATGCATTAGTAATACCAAAAACCCTAAAGTAGCCAGTTATCTCGTCTACTTCGGCAAAACTCCTAATATCATCACAGAATGAGTACCTCCACCCTATGAATTCTTATGCACCGGATAACCTGAGTGAGTACCTCCACTCAAGTTCAACCCAATGATAGCTATGGTCTTTGTGAGTTGAGGTTAATCTAAACAACCCAAGTGAGTACCTCCACAGGATTTAGCCTAGGTCAAGCTTCTACACATATTCGTATGGCAACATCCCGTCGTTAACAAATATGTTATACTACTTGTAACCGAAGTACCTCGACAGAATCGACTCTCAGAACTCCAGTCTAGCAATAGATATCAATGCTTATTTATCTGATTCCGGACTCAAACAAATCAGCAATCAATCATATATCATTATACTTGGTAGAACATGAACGATATTAAAAACAACATGAAATCATGAGACATGCGCTATTCAATTAATAAACATGTCTTCAAACATCAGATTACATCCCTAACCAATATAGAAGGGTTTAGCTCATCATGGGTTTCTTAAAACCCATGGAAAATAATTAAAAGATAAATTACTCAAACCCGGAAAGATTGCGATGAACAATTGTGGCTTCGAAGCGCAGCTGCAAAGATAGCCAGCAGCCTCCAAAACGCCTTCAGCCTTTTTCCTTTGCTGTCTTCTTCTTTCCCTCCTGTATTGTATTTGTTTCACCGTGATATCTCCTCTAAAACTCCTGGATACTTTGGTATTTATATGTCCTTTAATCCCTAAAATCCTTGCATGTAGCCTTTGGAATCCTAGTTTGTCTCAAACTCTCCTTGCGTAGCCAACTTGTGGCTAACTTGGTTGCTAGAGCCTTTGATGATGAACCTGACCTCCAATAAACCATTGGGACTTCAATATATGTTATATCTACCCCTACAATAGGCTTCCCACGAGAAAGGCCTAATTTCTTCATGTGGAATTCGAGTTAGCCACTTAGCCAATCCTAGTAGAACTAGGAAATGTGCTAAGTATCCATATTTCACTCCAACAAGGTATATCAGCTCCAAATCCTTTCCTAAACCCATATGATGTCCAAAACATAGCTAATAACCCACCAAGGCTATCCACTAGCCCATCAAACCATTCTAGCCCTTCAAATCATGACTTAGCACATTACCGCAACATGCTTCAGCCGCACTTGCGCCTGGCCGCTGGCTGCGTAGGCCAAATACGCCACTTCGGGGCTTTGCCCATATCTTCCTCAATTTTGATCAGAATGACTTCATTCTTTCACCATTGGCTTTGTAATTCAATTCCATACACTGTGATATGTGAAAGGCCTATTTTAAGCAGAGTTTCACTGGCTCCTCGGTGATTCTAGCTCATACAGCTCCATTCTGCGGGTTTCTGAACTGTAACCTGAAAAGGCGACTAAACTTCGAAAGTAATCAAAATACCTAATAATTCACTCAAATACAGCATATAAGGGTCAGGAAAAACTACTTAGAATGTATGATTTATGCACCTATCATTGAGAACATGATTTTGTGATTTTTTGCTTCTAACTGGTTTGTGCTCTGAATATTGTTCCTGCACAAAATATAATATTTATAAAAATTTTAGGTTAATCATATTGTTTCAGAAGTACAATGGATTGAATTGTATATACCTCAAAACATATAATTCGAGATCCCACACATACGAAACAAACCCGGGCCGGGGGTAAGATACAGGGTTGGTCCCGAACGTACTCTGAAAATGATTACCATAAGTTAGGCATTCCTTCTTTATTAAAAGTTTTGAATTTATTCAAATTCTAATAAGACATGTACCTCTTTGGGGTATTGAGATTGAATTATGTCGCCAATCGAAGCGTTCTCCAGAATATGATGTTCCTGGATTTGAATTTAGATTATGTCGCCAATCGAAGCGTTATGCCAGAATAAAATATTCATGGATTTGAATTTTATTGTAAGTATAAACTCAGAGGAAATCGTATTGTAAAATAAAAGATCAAAATAAAGATATGAATACCTGTGTTGGCTTCCAAAATTGTGTTAGTTTTACGGATAATAAAGCTTTAGGTATCGTGCATTCCAAGAATATTGTAAGGTTTGTCCTTGCATATTTTGGAGATAATACGATCCTTGCCCAGCTGAAGTATGTATTATATATGGACCGTCCCAAGTTGGTGCAAACTTTCCAGCATCTTTGTCCCGATGGTATTCAGGGATCTGTCGTAATACATATTGTCCTTGCACGAAGTTTCGGGACTTGACTTTTTTGTGGTAATCCCGTGCTATCCTTCTTTGATAGTTCTCCATCTTCTGGAGTGCCACTTCCCGCTTTTCTTCTAAATCATCCAATTCTTCTAACATTAGATCTGTATTTAAATTGTTCTCCCATGCTTCTGTTCTTGTCGTGGGTAGAATGATTTCAGTTGGTATGACTGCTTCTGTACCATATGCGAGAAGGAAAGGTGATTCTCCAGTGGATTCTTTTCTCGTGGTGCGATAACCCCATAAGGTATTATGCAATTGTTCACACCAACGTTTGTGATATCCATCAAGTGTCTTCTTCAAATTCATTGCTATTGTTTTATTCGTGGATTCGGCTTGTCCATTACTTTGGGGATAAAATGGTGTGGATCTGTATTGTTGAATATTATATGTCTCGAACAACATATCAATATTTCTTCCTTGAAATTGCTGTCCATTATCAGAAACTATGGCTGCTGGTATTCCAAATCTACATATGATATTTTCAAATAAAAATGTAAATATATCGGAATCTCTGATTCGAGCTAATGCTTTCACTTCTACCCACTTGGTGAAATAATCAGTAGCCACTATTAAGTATCGTCTCTTTATGGTTCCCTCAACTAACGGACCGACAATATCTACTCCCCATTTTGCAAATGGCCATGGACTGAGTATAGAATTGAGTTCTGTGGCTGGTGCTTTGATCCTTTTTGTAAATCGTTGACATTCCTCACATCTTCGTACCATGTTGTCTGAGTCTTTTTGCATGGATATCCAATAATAACCTTGAGTTTTGGCTTTTAATGCAAGTGATCGTCTTCCATTGTGGTTTCCTGCATCTCCATAGTGTATCTCTTTAAGTATCCGAATTCCTTCCTGTTGTGATAGGCATCGAGATAATGGTCCGAGAAATGATTTTCGATACAAAATTCCATCCCGAAGTTGGTAATTCTCTGATTTGAGTTGAATTTTTCTTGCTTCCTGAGAATTGGTGGGTAATATGTTATCTTGTAAATATTGATGAATCGGAATTCTCCAATCCGGTTCACTTGTTTGATCACCTATTTGTTGAGGTGTAAATGGAACATTTTGTATTGCAGGATCATGAACTTTTTCTGTTACATTTTCTTCTATATTATGAAGTACTTTTATCTGAATTGAAGGTTCATAAGTTCTTCCAACTTTAAGTGATGTCATACTTAAAGGAAGAAATGAATGCCAAAGCATCAGCATGTCGATTTTTGTCTCGGGATAAAAGCCGGAAAGTAAGATTTGGGATTTGGCTTGCCAGAATTTGAACAAGATTTTTATATTGCACTAAATCTGCATCAAGTTTTTTATATTTTAATTCAAGCTGCCGAATTACCAACTGCGAATCACTCGTAAGTCGAACATTGCTGATTCCCAATTCAATGATGAGTTTTAAAGCATGCACCACAGCTTCATATTCTACTATGTTATTTGTATGTTCTTCAAATTCAAGACGAAAAGAATGAATCATTCGATCTCCCATTGGTGTAGTAATCACAATGCCGATTCCTGCTTCTTCTTTGTTTCGGGATCCATCAACAAAGACTTCCCACCTTTGAGAGCTTGTCGAGTCCAGAATATCTTGTGGGTCTTCTTCCTCGCATCCAGGTAGTCCTTTAATCATAAATACAATAAATTGTTAATGCGATAAAATAAATCGTTAATGAAATTTTTTATTTTATTTTTTTATTTTTTTTAATATGATCAGACCTTGAAGTTCATATTCTTCTTCAATTGGGAAGTCTGCAAGGAAATCAGCTAAAACTTGAGATTTTTGTGCGGTTTGCAACTCATAAATGATATTGAATTGTTCTAGCTGGGTATTCCATTTAGCGATTCTTCCCACTTTTCCCGTATTTTTCAATACTGATTGTAACGGTGCCTTGCTCGGGACACGAATATAATGAGTGAGAAAATAAGTACGTAATTTTTGTGTGGCAAAGACTAATGATAAGATGAGTTGTTCGATCCTAGTATAATTTCTTTCTGCCGAATTAAGGGTTTTGCTGATATAATATATTGGTTTTTCTACTTTTTCATTGGTCCGCACCATCACTGCACTGATTGCATCTTCTGTTGCCGATATATACAAAGTCAATATCTCTTCGGGTTCCGGCTTCTGTAATGCTGGCAAAGTGGCTAGATGCTTCTTTATGCTTTGGAATGCTTGTTCACATTGATCGTTCCATTCAAATTTATTTTTCTTCTTGAGTATTTCAAAGAATGGTTTGCACCGTTCTGATTATCTGGCAATAAATCTGTTTAAAGCAGCTAGACATCCGTTTAACTTCTGTACACTTTTAATACTGTTGGGTGATGGCATATCTGTTATCGCTTGGATCTTAGCTGGATCAACTTCTATTCCATTTTTTGTAACCAAATAACCCAAGAAACGCCCCGATGAAACACCAAAAGTGCATTTCTCCGGGTTAATCTTCATCTTGTACTTTCGTAACGCACCAAAGATTTCAGCGAGGTCTTTTAAATGGTTAATTGATAATTTGCTTTTCACCAACATATCATCGACATAAACTTCCAATATTTGTCCGATCCATGGTTTTAAAATTGCATCAACCAAACGCTGATATGTTGCTCCTGCATTCCTTAATCCAAACGGCATCCTGGTATAGCAATACAGCCCCCGAGGAGTAAAGAACACAGTGTGCTCCTGATCTGCTTCAGCAAGTGCGATTTGATTATATCCTGATTGACCATCCATAAAAGATAATGCTTCATGACCTTCTACAGCGTCCACTAATTGATCAATATTAGGAAGTGGATAGCTATCTTTTGGGCAAGCTTTGTTTAAATTGGTAAAGTCTATGCAAATTCTGACTCCACCGTCCTTTTCGGAACGATCACCATGTTAGAAATCCATGTTGGATATCGCACTTTTGAATGAATTCTGCACTTAGAAGCTTTGCTAATTCCTTTTCAACTGGATCGTGATATTCCGATGCAACCTTGCGTATCCGTTGACGAAATGGTGTAGCATCAGGTCGTATTCGTAATTCATACTGTACAATATTCGGATCTATCCCGGGCATATCCTCCATTTTCCATGCAAATATATCTACAAAATCACGAAGTAATTTGATTAAACTTTGCTCCACATCTTCTCTCATCAAAGTTCCAATCTGCACTCTCTTGGGCCATTCTAAAGTTCCAATATTTACAATTTTAGTTTCTTCTATAGAAGTGAAAATTGGTTTTGGATTCCCGATTGGAGTTGGAATTCCCTTTAATTGCTATGGGAGTCCTTCAAGTTGCTGATTTGTTGAATTTCCTTGATTCTTACTGCTTTCTCCTAATTCATTTGCTGACTTTTGTTCAATGTTCCTTCTCAAGTATTGATTAATTTCATTTTCCTTCTCTTCGGTCCTACGGTTTTTCTTCCTTTGTTGTTGTTGTTGTTGTTCCTGTTCTTCATGCATTCTTACCTCCGCCATTATACAAAACTTTGCATCATCTTGATCCCCTTTGATCTCCATTTCTCCTTGTGGTGTTGGAAATCGCAAATATTGGTGATAAGTGGAAATTACACCTTTTAGCTGATGTACCCAGCAGCTCCCAATGATTGCATTATACGGAGATGGAGCATCTACTACACTGAATCTTGTTAGAATGTTGATTGGTCCAACTGATACTTGCAAGTCTATATCTCCTTCTGGTCTTGAGGCCATTCCATTGAATCCATAAAACATATATCGGGATGGGAGTAATTGATCTTTTGTAAATGCCATTTTGCAAAATGAACTATGAAATAAAACATTCAACGAGCTGCCCCCGTCCATAAGGATTTTTCTAACGTTCCATCCTGCCATGGGTAATGTAAGGACTAATGGATCATTGTGCATCTCAATTTCCTGATTTACTTCCCGTGCTGAGAAAGTTAGAGGGGATACCATCCAGTTTTCCCTGCTTCTGCTATTCTTCCCGATACTTTAAAAGTTTCATGATTTTGAATCCTTTTACATAACTTTTTATTGATTGCAGTATTTACGTCAGTATCTCTTTTTTCTGAGTATGATATTACATTAATGGTGCCTTCATTAGACGGAATATGCACTGCTTTGCCTTTATCGGGTCTAGTTACTGGTTCGGTCCTCTGAATATATTCTTTTAACTCTCCCGCGTCTATCATTTTTTGTACCAGGATAATGAAATTCCTACAGTTTTTTGTTGCATGACCTTTATAACAGTGGTAACCACAATAATTTTTTGATCGTTGCGTAAACTCAGGTTGATTGCCTTTTGAAGATGGCCATTGAAAATATGGTTTAGTTTTTATGATATCAAATAATTCGGTGTATGAGATATTGAGCTTCGTAAACACTCTTTCTTGAAATCGTTGCACAAATGCCTTATTGTCCCCTTGCCGTGGGCGCTTCGATTCCTTTGATTCTGATTTATGAGGAAATTCCTTTTTATGCTCTATTGACACATCAATTGAATTTGTCCTTTTCATGCTTTCCTGATTTCGTGAATTGCTTCTTGGACCTTGTTCCTGGACATCTTGCAACCTTGCACATGTTTCTATTATTTCTCTGAGTTGCCCCTCGGTCTTGGGATTATTACGATGAATTTCAATAAAAAGCTGACATCTCCGGTCAGCGATTCCCCACTTGTAATGATTTATCGCAGTGCTTGAGTCAACATCTCCAATCGCTTGACACACTGTATGCCATCGAGCGGTATATGATCTTATGGTTTCTTCTGGCCATGATGTAAGGGAATATAATCTATCTATTCCCGAATCAACGGGTTTGTTGTACATGTATGCTTCAAGAAATTTCCTCACTAATTGTGAATAACACTCAATGGAACTTTCAGGCAATCTATCATACCACAATAATGCTGAACCTGTTAAACTTGAAGGAAAACAACGGCATATAATTGCTTCATGACCATCCCACCGTGACATCACTCGATTATAATATTTTAAATGTGAGGTTGAATCCTTCGTTCCATCGTAACATTCAAATATAGGGATGTTGTACTCTCTTGGTAGTTGAACATTTGTTAATCGTTGAGCCAACTGTGTACGCCTAGCCTCTTTTAGCACTTCTTCTATTCTTCCTCCTTTTTTATTTTTCAGTCCTTTTATTTCCTCCTTCATTTGTTCCATGGCTTCAATACATTTTTTCCATTGTGTACGTTAGATTTCCTGATTTTCTCTCTGCCTTCTGGCTCGTGATGATGATCCTGCTAACACCATCCTCTGATCCTGATTTTCTCTTTCGTTTTTGGGTGCTCCTCTTTCAGAAATTACTTCTGGACTTCGTGATCTTGTTGCAGCCTGCCTCTGTTCACGTCGAATTGCATCTTTTAAAACTTGATTTTCTCTGGTTAATAATTCAATTCTACCCTGATTGATCCTCTGTTCTCTCCTTATTTCATCCATTTCCCGTATCAGATTTTGAAGATAATTAACATTATTTCCTGAGTTCTCGTGATGTGAGAACTGATTTTGTGATAAGGCATTTGGTATTAGGTCTTGGATTGGTGAATGATTTCCACATTACTCTGTTGTTGTTCTGAATCACTCTCAGCTTCCCTTTGTCTGAAAGTTTGTCCATCATTACTGTCTTGATTCGCAGAGTCTTCCTGAGACATTTTGCTTCTGGATTTGCTGGTAATTTACTTTCTCCTCTTGATCTCTAATAACCTTTTAAAAGTTAGCCAAATATTCTTACAACAGATTACTTAAAGAAAAATAAAGTGACAGAAACTAGATTTATCATCTTCTAAAAATATGTTTTATGACCAAACATTTAAACATACGCAATTAACCGTAAAAATCTCTGTTTTTCAACTAGAATACCATTTTCGTTTTTAATGCAGCATCAAATTCATTTTTAAAGAACAGGTAGGATAAATCCTTTAACCCCGTCCCTGTTTCTAGCGCCAAATTGTTTATGTCAATTTTCCCATTGACATTAACAACCAATGATTTGAAGATTGCATATTTAACTTAAGATTTTAATAAATGAACTGATACATAGAATCATTTTAAGAAATAACAATTTGATAAACATTTTTACAATTCAATGGTGGATAGATCAGAAATATAATCAAAAGTACAATTTCAACTACATCTCTTAAAAGCAAGAAATTTTATCATGAATGTTCTATTCTTTGGATCATCCATCGTACATACCTAATAACCTTTTTTCTTCTGATCTTCTTAGTCTTCTGCCCTCCCTTCTCTTTCTAATTTTTTCGACCCCTTCTTCGTTGAATGCTCTCTTATATTTATAGTTATAGTAGCGGGTCCCACTTGTCCCGATACCCACTATCGTTCTTCTTATTATATTAGGATCGGGATGCTTATAAGATTGACAGGTCATGTTTTCTCTTTGTTGCGCTCCTTGCATGGTTTACACGTGCTCTTCATTCCTTGAAATCTTTGGTGCGTTCCTTGCATGGTTTACACGTGCTCTTCACTCCTTGAATATCGACTTCGTCCCGATCGTATGTGTCAGTAAAGTAATTATTACCTTACTTTCCCGCTCCATGCTCATCATTATTCTTCCTTTCCCGTTCCATATGCATTTAATGCTGTCTGTTTCGATCAGTGTGATATTACTTTCCCGATCTTACGTGTTAATCGTGCAGAGATTTGCTCAGTCTGTCACTTATGTCCCGTTCCGCTACTTTAATATGGCTTTGATTGTGTGCTTCTCGTCCTTCTTAATTTCACTGTTTCTTTCTTAATCGTCTTACACGTGTCGCTCCTATTTTATTTCCCAACAAATACTTCTTAAAATATAGGTGATGGAAACCACTCATGCTCTTCTACATTCCCATCCATACTTATACACAGTACGTCTCCGCATTCAAATGGGTAAAACCATCTTCGGTGAAAATCAGCTCAAGTGCATGTTGAGGACAGAAAGTATCTCTTAATCTGTCAACAGAGCGTTGAAGCCGCTTCTTCCATTCCCTTTGTTCTGGACCACGATTTTGTCGGTCTGAAGCTCCTCTAGGTAGTTCATCTTTTCCACCAACTTGATTCTGTGAGCTAAGCTTCATGAATGCTCGTGGGAGTAGTTCATCTGCTAATAAAGATGCATTTGCTAATAAAGCCATTTGTTGGGATTCAGTTTCTGCAATCCTGACAATTTTGTTCTCGGAACCCTCTAGGTTGTTGGAATATTCACTGTATGAAAATATTAAAAGAGAAAATATGAAACTGTAACTTGGTTTTCTTTGATTAACTTAGAGGTTACAGGACTTTTTCTGTATCCAACTCAACTGTTGGCAACCGTCTCATATAGGAAATATCTTTCCTATCATAGCTAGATTACATTCACTTCTAATATTATTTCTAGACAGCTATTTTCCCTAACTTCTGCATTTATTCTGGTGTACAGGGATTTTCTTACAGAAGAAAATATTGCGTAACTTAAGGAATTATTTCAACACTCCCCCTTAATTCCTTACAGTGACTTTCATAAAGTCCCTGAAGTAATGATGCTTGTCTTTCGGAAGTGCCTTCGTGAAGATGTCCGCCACTTGATCATTCGTGTTACAATACTTCACCTCGATCTTTCCTTTCTCCACGACATCCCTTATAAAGTGATGTTTGATAGCAATGTGTCTTGTACGACTGTGGTGGACAAGATTCTTTGTCATGGCAATGGCTGACTTGTTATCACACAAGATTGGAATAGCTTCTACTTGTTTTTCACCAACATCTTTTAAAATTCGCTTCAATCATATTGCCTGTGAAGTTGCTAGCGCGGCTGCAACATAGTCCGCCTCGGCAGCAGATTGTGCTACCGTTTCTTGCTTTTTAGACGCCCACGCAACTACACCTGAGCCAATAGTAAATGCATAGCCCGAAGTGCTCTTCTTGTCATCAATGCACCCGGCCCAGTCACTATCACAGAAACCAAGTAGTTTTTCTC
Source organism: Papaver californicum (assembly GCA_023531435.1). Lineage (NCBI taxonomy): Eukaryota > Viridiplantae > Streptophyta > Magnoliopsida > Ranunculales > Papaveraceae > Papaver > Papaver californicum. The sequence goes on along the minus strand of JAJJMC010033860.1, from coordinate 6,519 downwards.
TTTCTACTTCTGTATTCTTTTCATACCAAATACCAAAAGCAAGCGTACCTTTGATGTATCTTGACACACGCTTCGCAACTCTGAAGTGTGTTTGGCTTGGCTTATGCATGAACCTTGACAACAAGCTTGTGGCATACATGATGTCCGTCCTGGTGGCTTTTAGGTAGAGAAGACTTCCTACTAAACTCCTGTAGAGAGATGCATCTACTCCCTTGCTTCCATCTTCTTTGCCCAATTTTTATTTCACCAATAGAATAGTGCATACAGGATTGCACTCTTGCATTCTGAATTTTTCAAGAGGAGATTTTGCGTACTTCTTTTGGCAAATAAGTACTCCCCCCTCTTCTTGATAAATTTCAATGCCTAAGAAGTGATGTAGTAACTCTAGGTCACTCATCTCATACGGAGTCTTCATCTCGGTTTTGAATTCATAAATCATTCTTTCATCATTCCCTGTGATCACCATATATTCCACATATAGAGAGATAATAAGAATTCCTGACATACCTTGTTTCTTCACATACTGTGTCGGCTCATTCTTGCTTCTCTCGAACCCTTGGGTTTTGAAGTAGCCGTCAATCTCACTGTACAAGGTACGCGGAGCTTGTTTGAGCCCGTACAGTGCCTTTTTCAACCTGTATACTTTATCTTCATCTTCAGAAATCACAAACCCTTTAGGTTGTTCTATATACACCTCTTCTTTTAGGGTTCCATTCAGAAACGCAGATTTCACATCAAGTTGATGCAACAACCAATCCTTTTGTGCTGCTAGAGCTATAAGCACACGAATCGTATCATGTCTTGCTACATGAGCGAAGCTTTCTTCGAAATCGATCCCGGGTTGTCGTGAATACCCCTTTGCAACCAACCTAGCTTTCTTCTTGAGAATGGATCCATCAGGGTTAAGCTTTGCTTTGTAAATCCACTTCACCCCAATGACGTCCTTCTCTTCTGGTTTCTCGACGATCTCCCATGTCTCGTTCCGCAAAATTACCTTGATTTCTTCTTCCATAGCTCTCTTCCAGTCTTCATCCTGTATTGCTTCATCAAAGTTGCTCGGCTCGACGAAACACAAGTTACAACTTGCGTATACATCTGTGAGACTCCTCATTCTTAGTGGAGTTGAGTCCAGTGAAGAGGGATGAGAAGTTGAAGCTGAATTATGCTGTGGACTTACATGTGGGGAGTTTGAGGTAGACCTGGATTCCTCACGGTGACTGGATTCACGCGAGTTTTGCTGGTTTGTTGACCTTGGACTTGGCTGTGGGCTGGGTAGTTCACGTGAGTCCTCGTCTTCTTCATCAACGATTCTTCCAAGTATACAAGAGATTTTTCTACAGAAGCTGGAACTTGGGTTTTCTTTTGCTTCCAATCCCAAGTTGATTTTTCATCAAAGATTACATCGCGACTAATCACAAGCTCTCTCTTCTTAAGATTGAAGAATCTGTAAACTTTTGATTGTGAACTGTAACCCATAAATATGCACTTCTCGCTTATTTGATCAAGCTTTTTTCTTATTTGATTCGGTACATGAGCATAACAGATACATCCAAATACCCGTAGATGATTCACAGAGGGCTTCTTTACACTCCATGCTTCAACTGGAGTCATATCTTGCACGGCTTTGGTTGGACATCGATTCAGCAAATAAATTGCTGTAGCCACAGATTCCGCCCAGAACAACATAGGAAAGCCTTTCTCGTGAAGCATCGACTTTGACATCTCTTCTACAGTTCTGTTCTTCCTCTCCGCTACTCCATTCTACTGTGGAGTGTAGCCTACAGTCAGCTATCTATCCAAGCCAATGTCTTCATAGAATTTGTTGAACTCGTTAGAGTTGTACTCTCCACCTCTATCACTTCGCAACACTTTGATCAAGTGCCCGTTTTGTCTTTCAACATACATCTGAAATTTTTGAAGATAGAGAATACATCCGACTTCTGTCTCATGAAGTACACCCATGTCATTCTGTTGTAGTCATCAATGAAAGTGAGAAAATGCCTGTTGCCTCCCTGAGATGGTGATGGCATCGGTCCACACACATCTGTATGAACTAGCTCCAAAGGTGCTTTAGCTCTACACGCCTTCTCTTTTGGAAACACGTCTCTGTGATGTTTTCCAAGAGCACATCCTTCACAAACTTCCTTCAATTCCTGTATTGTCGGAAGTCCATACACCATATTCTTTTGCTGAAGGTTCTTTAGAATTTGAAAATTTAAGTGTCCAAGCCTTCTATGCCATAGCAAAGAGTCAGAGACAACTTCGGCTTTTAGAGCAACATTACTGTATGAGAAAATTAGAGGAAAACTCCTGTTTTCCATCTTGAGCATATCTACTACACGCTTTCTTTGGTCAAGCACCTTACAGCTGAGATCTTGAAAGTGGACAGCATATCCATGTTCCAACAATGCCCAACGCTCAACAAGTTCTGAGCAAGGTCAGGTACGAGCAAAACATCCTGAATATCTCTTCTTCGCTTATTTGTCTGTATGGAAATTGTTCCCTTTCCTTCTGCATCAACAACAACACCGTTTCCCATATTTACTTTGGAATTACAAGATGTATTCACGTCTCTAAAGATGGTTTTGTTGCTGGTCATGTGATTGCTGCAGGCACTATCAACATACCAGACTTCGGCTTCCTTTTGTTCTTTGGATGCTTGACATGTATAGAACATGTATTCATTGCTTTCTTTCTCTTCTACAAAATTTGCTTGCTGATTTTCTTCTGAGTTACAGTCTTTCTTGATATGACCGAACCCTTTGCACTTGTAGCATTATGGTTTACTTTTAAACCAGCAATATCTTTCGTCGTGACCTGCCCTCTGACAGATTCCACATATTTGAGAGGTAGAAGCTTCGGTATTTCTTCTGGAAAAATTGCATGTAGCCCTTCCACGGCCTCTTGCAGCAAAACGTCCTCTCCCTCTCATGGTTCCTCTACCACGGAACGATTCTTGAGATGAATTATTTCTCGATCCAAAATTGAGTTTGGATTGAAAAGCACTCTCAATTGTTTTTTCTGTACGAAGGTTCTGTCTCTGCTCAAACGCCTTAATAGAACCCATCAATTCTTCAACTTTCAATGATTCAAGATTTTTGGTTTGCTCTATGACAGAAACAATAGAGTCATACCTTTCTGGCAGACTGACAAGAATTTTCTTCGCAATTATTTGAGTAGAAATTGTTTTTCCATACGTCTTCATCTGATTTATCACATCCATAACTCGGGTGAAATAATCTTTCAGAAGATCAGAATCCTTCATCTTCAAGTTCTCAAACTCCCTTCGTAGAGACTGGAGTTTTATTGTTTTTACTTGAGAACTTCCTCTGTATTCTTTTTCAAGAATATCCCACGCCTCCTTTGATCTATTGGCATTGATAATTCTTGGAAAAATTGTTTTCGTAACTCCCTCTTGGATCAGAAGAAGAGCTTTAGCATCTTTCTTGATATTTGCCTTTAGCTCCTTCTTCTTACCGTTTGATAGGGTTTCTGGATCTTCTGAATCAATGAAACCGTCTTCTACAAACTCCAAGAGATCTTGTGAGATGAACAGTGTTCTCATTCTCACACACCAGAAATCGTAATTTTCTCCATCGAATTCTGGTACATAACTTTGATGATCTTTGCCCATTCTCTTTAGGCTCTGATACCAATCTGTTGAAATATTCACTGTATGAAAATATTAAAAGAGAAAAATAACGGCTATTATGTAGCGTATGCTTCCAATACTCTAGCTATTATGTCTTTGATTACTTGGTGAAGATTAAGAGATAAATAACGGCCTTGGGATGCGAAAAGAGTTACGAACTCCATATCTAAATAAAACTGCTGAAGTCCGAGAGGACGCATAGGTCTTGGACCTGCCTCAACTTCCTCCCAGAAGGTTTGGTCGTTTGAGAGCCACATAATTACAGTCTCTGTTAGTCTCATCAATAAAATAGTTGCAAATCTTTCCCTCCCCACAAACATATCAGCTGCTATCGTTGCCATCGTACTGACTTTCGCAAATACTTCTTGAAATATAGGTGATGGAAACCACTCATGCTCTTCTACATTCCCATCCATACTTATATACAGTACGTCTCCGCATTCAAATGGGTAAAACCATCTTCGGTGAAAATCAGCTCAAGTGCATGTTGACGACAGAAAGTATCTCTTAATCTGTCAACAGAGCGTTGAAGCCGCTTCTTCCATTCCCTTTGTTCTGGACCACGATTTTGTCGGTCTGAAGCTCCTCTAGGTAGTTCATCTTTTCCACCAACTTGAATCTGTGAGCTAAGCTTCATGAATGCTCGTGGGAGTAGTTCATCTGCTAATAAAGATGCATTTGCTAATAAAGCCATTTGTTGGGATTCAGTTTCTGCCATCCTGACAATTTTGTTCTCGGAACCCTCTAGGTTGTTGGAATATTCACTGTATGAAAATATTAAAAGAGAAAATATGAAACTGTAACTTGGTTTTCTTTGATTAACTCAGAGGTTACAGGACTTTTTCTGTATCCAACTCAACTGTTGGCAACCGTCTCATATAGGAAATATCTTTCCTATCATAGCTAGATTACATTCACTTCTAATATTATTTCTAGACAGCTATTTACCCTAACTTCTGCCTTTATTCTGGTATACATGGATTTTCTTACAGAAAAAAATATTGCGTAACTTAAGGAATTATTTCAACATAGGTTCCCTTCATCTTCCATCGAACCTGGCAGTGCAGTTATCAGCAGGTTTACATATGCCATGAATACTCGTAATAGGCCTTCCAATGTTGTGCCACCCAATTGCATGTTAATGATTGGACCAACATCTTCAAAGAATTCCTGGACCATTGAGTTAAACCTGTGGGCACTACTTGAAAGCTTTGGCTGGGAGGCTATCAAGGACCCAATAGATGTAGTTGCGGACCTCCCAGGCAGACGTGTACCAGCGGGAGGATAAGTGAGCACCCAATCATCGGCAGCAGCTAGCGCAGCACTGCTTTCTTCAATTCTTTTTAGATTGGCATCAAGTGCCTGTTCAACACTAAGCCTAAAAAGCCTCAACAGTACAGGGCAGAGTGCCAAACCACGAGATTCCAGCAAAGAACAATGATCCAACGCTATTTGAACACACTCGGCTGCAGCTCTTAGCCTTCCAGCAGCTACTGAAGCAGATAATGCATGTCTCTTTACAAGCAGTGCTAAAGTTTCTGTTAGATCAATCGACCAAGTCACAAGTTCGGATGTATACACTGGTTCTTCACCAAATACAGCTAAAGAATCATCTGCTGCTTGTGCAATCGACGAGAACACAAGTTGTGAGAGAACAGCTGTAAATGCTCTCCCATATGAGGTGCTTGATGGACGCAGACTTTGCATGTTATATTGAAACCTCCGGTAATGAGCATTAAGTAGTAATGTATGTGCACGAGGGCCCCCCAAGCTTTTTTAAAGCTAAGATGTCCATACGAAGCTCAGCGCCGCGAGTGGATGGTTGGCAAGCAGCTTCAACAAGCAGGTCAGCTAATTTTTGTCTATGTTCGGATATTGCAGTTTTTAACGATAAGAGTACAGAAGGGATCAATGTCTTCTTCTGATATGCTTCTTTGGCTACATTTACAGCTTGATCAAGTGTAGCTAAAGCTTCATCGACTCTTCTCTCGGCCAATAAAACTTCAAGAGCATCAGGAAACTCTGAGCACCACTTTTCAACTTTTGAGGAATGTGATTGTTCAAAGTTAGGTATGTCATCCAACATCGAATCATTTGTATCAGTAGACAATGCATCCATATTGACTCCATCGGCTAAACCATGAACTAATGCTGCTTGATTAGACAAAAGATTTCTAATAGACAGAAGCTCACCTTCAAGATCCGAAATTCCTTTTGATGTACGAATAAAAGCGGCATAATTAGAGTATACGCTTTTACGCATTTCCTCGGCCGAAGCTTTCCTCAAATCATGAAGATGACTGCATAATCTCCTTATATCCTTTTCGCTAAGGGTTTGGCATTTAGAGGTGAGATAAGCATCAGGATCGAACTGAGAGCTTTTGAAAATCTTAAGCTTGTCTGAGAGTGGTGGACTCTGATGTCCACTTTCGTGACCAGTTTCATAATCAGAAGATAAAACTCCACTGCTTCCCTCACTTGGGTTTCTCTTTTTTTCTGGCTTTGATTTTGTTGTTGAAGAAGCCATTTCTTTTAAAAAATAAATAGACTTAGAGAAGCAAAAAGTGTAAACACCCAGAATTTTATATGAACTTGGGAAGTGTAATCTGAATAGGAAATATCTTCTGATAATGCATCATCAATGGTGTTTTGTGAAGAAATGAAAAATTTCCAGAGATTCAAACATTTAGGAAACAGTTTTGCATGATCCTTAAAATTCTGTCCAGTGAGTTAAATATAGCCTTTTCTTTGAATGATCCTTAAGTATAGCCTACAAGTTTTGTAAGCCCGTGCAAATGCACGGGCTAGTTCATCAACTGACCCAAAAGAAAAAGTGATAAGTATATTTCATTGAATGATTCTGGACA
>JAJJMC010033858.1:0-10266 GCA_023531435.1 Papaver californicum | reverse complement strand
TTTTTTTTTTATAATCACCACCACTATTACTACCTGAACCAATAATAGGAGTTGTAACCGCTCCAGACCTAAGATCCACCATTTTTGAAATAGCTGAAAATTGGCTTTTATAATCGAGGGGTTGATCTCTCACTGTGGTCGCCAATTATTTTAGGGTGAAAACAAATGTACTTCAAAATATTACTTTCAAGTAGGTTCAAGAGATCAAGCACGAACAGGACGAGCCTAAACCAAGAATGGACGTTCACGTCCTTCTTCGATTACAAAGTTAGAAAAGGATTTGGGTAGGTCTTAGGGGAGGGAAGCAAATAAGGTTGAGAAATATCAGTTGTGTGTGAAGAAGAATGGATTCTCCGTAGAAGAATCACTAATTCTGTAGGTTTTTGGTTTCTTCAGACTGATTGCGTGATTGTGTGTTTATGTCTTGTTTTGAATAGATGAAATCATCTATTTATAGTTTGAAGAGGATACACTGATATTCTCATAAGTTTTGGAAGTTAGGGAGAGATGGAGAAGTGATGATTTTGGAGATTGTAGTGGGGTGGCGCCCGGAAAATAGGGAAGTGTCTGACCACTACTCCTCATCCTCTCATCTACTCTGTAACCGCCCACTTATTGTTACCTTCTTGTTCGTGGGTTTATGTCACCATCCACGATTCCATAGACCGCCATACCAATACCTCAGTGAGAATCCCCCCATGTTATATTTGATATCTCGTGGAAATAGTGGAGTTATAAGCCACTATGGTTTTGATTAAGTCAAAGGACTTGCTAAGTCAGTGAGGTAAATTGTATGGCTCACTTGATTGATATCCAGACTGACTAGTGTCAAGTCTGGGAATTTTAGTGGTCATATAGTTATTTGAAAATAACATGGCATATTTAGTGGCTAAGTATTAGCTTAGAAGCGACTTATCGTAAGTGTGGGAGGCTTTTGAGGCCAAATATTGTAGAGGGATCCTCGAGCAAGAAGGCTTGTTGGAACTCATATAAGACTCAATGTAGGACCTATATTGAGAAAGAAGGCATATTTTTTGGAGAAAGTAGCTAGCAAAGCCAATACTAGCTGCTTAGCGCAAATAAGAAGGCACTAACTCTCTTAATCGTAAAAGGCTAGTGTGCTAACGTCTCAGGAGTAAGACCAATATACGTAATTTCTAGTATATATCAATTGTACAAGAGTTTGAAAGATAGTGTTAGTGAGGTTTTAAGTTAGCACCTTAATTAGAGAGTATTGTTAGCATTAGGATTAATGCGCTTGTGGTTAAGTCGCTAAGTATGCTACGTTAATCCAGAGACGCTTTAGATATGAACGTCACCCAGGGACGCATTTTCCACTAGCCAAGGCTAGTAGAGACGCCAAGGATGCAAGGGCGCCAAGGATGTAAGGATAGCATGGACATTGGGGAGATAGGGGCGTCAACCCAGGCAAGGGCATCAGCGCCAGGAGAAAGGGCATCATCCAGGCAAGGGCGTCAGTCAAGGAGCAAGGGCGTCATCCAGGCAGCAAGGTTGTCAGCTAGCAAGGGCGTTAGCTAAGAAGCAAGGGCTTGAGCCAGGAAAGAGCATCATCCCAGGAATAAGGGCGTCATCCAGGCAACAAGGGCGTCAGCCAACATGGGTGTCAGCCACGCAAGGGCGTTAGCCAACAAGGGCGTCAGCCAAGGGTGTCACGGAGTAGCAAGGGCGTCACGGCCAATCAGAAGCGCACATGACTTCGTGTTAGAAATTCAAGGGTACTAAGGATCTAGAGGCGTATTGACCTTAGTCGTTGCTCGAGGGTGCATCAAGCAAGAACTAGCTAAGAAATATAGCGTATTTGGCGCTTGAATTTAGGGTTAGCACTTTGGTGTTAGAATTTAGGTGCCAAGTTGATGATACGTTGGCGAGGGCCTTATTAAGATAAAACGTGCTAGATAAGACCATTTTAGGTTAGTTAGCACTTCTCAGACGTAGGGTTTATCGTTAGGAAAGTCAGCGCTTTTAGCGTTTATGTGGCTAATTGGTGCCAAAGAGGTGCTAAGTCAAATTGTTAGTGCTAACTTGGCACTGATAAGATAGAAGGCTAGGGTTAGTCTAGATGGGAGGTTCAATGCGTCTTTTATGGCATTGCATCTTGATTGTGGCGCGTCCGAGAGGAGTGGCGCATTATTTGTGGCTTATATTTAAGCAAAGTTCTATGATAACACATTTAAGCTCAGATGAACAACTTGAGACGAATTTGTTGCAAACGAAGCGTTAAGCTAAAGTGTTATTTTGGGGATTTATGCATTAGCTATTCCCGAATTTGATGCGCACTCGAGACAAGTTCAAGGAATTCAGCCGTGGAATTTTAGGCGACTTGAGACTAGTTTGATATGGCATAAATATTGTGAGTATTGAGGAGGCTACGAGGCCAGTTTAGAATGTTTATAGTTGTTTATAGAAGACTCAAGTTTTCTCTACACTAGTGAGTAATCCATCTAGGAGCTTGAGACTTAGATATTATAGAATACATTGTTAGCATGGAATGCCTGTATCCCTTTTGTAGAGACTGCATCCTCAATTCGCCTGCAGAATATAAGGAGGAATACAATATTTTGTGTTTTGAAATGAAGTCATAAGTAATGCGCACAAGTATGTGTGGATATTTTTATGTTCCTGCAACTAGGCAGAAGGGTGGTTTTATAATTTTAACCCTTGTCAAAAACTCACCATATACAACTGGCTAAAGCACCAATGCTAGCCCCAACCTTGGAAGCATCCTTAAGGGACGCGCCACATTTTGCGCTAAGCGCTAGCCACATTTTAGGTCGCGTCCCCAAGGGACACACAACACTTTGCTCTGGCTCAAAGGCAAGCGCTAGTCTTATCCAGGATGCATCCCCAAGGGACGCACCACACTTTTCCAGCGCTAGCCTTATATGATTATTTATTAACCCTCGTTCTTAAGCGCGATAGGAATAGTCCTAAAGAACTTTTACACAATCTTGGCTTCGAACATCTTTCAAATTTATGCCAAGTCACTTCTAAGTTAACATCAATCCATTAAAATTACGCCATGTTACCAGAATCGGTATTGATCAGTCTGATTGTCAATTTAATGAATTGTGCAACTTGCCTCACTGACTTAACAAGTCCTTGACTTGACTTAAAAAAAAGTTGTAGTTCACGACTCCACTATTTTCACGAGATATCAAATACAACACATGGGGGGATTCTCATTGGGGTATTGGTTTGGCGGTCTACGGAAATCGTGCGTTGTGGCAACACATCCACGAACAAGAAGGTAACAAGTAGCGGAACGGTTACATGGAAGTTGAGAGCACGGAGAGCAGTGGTCATATAAGTCCTCCCTAGTTTTCGGACATGACTCCACTACAATCTCCATAACGTTACTCCTCCACTTCTTTGGTAACTTCCACCACTTACGAGAAATCAGTGTTTCTCCTCCAAAATATAAATAAATGACTTCATTTATTCGAAACAAGAACAACAAGAGAGAAGAAAACGGATATAGAAATGACGATTCATCCCAAAGATAATCCATTCTTCATCACACACTACAATTACTCATCACACTGAGATTTCTCAACTTTCTTTACTTCCCTCCCCTAAGACCTACCCAATCTTCTCCACCTTTGTAATCCAAGCAGGATGTGAATGGCCATTTTTTGGTTTAGGATCGTCCTGTTCGAGTTTGATCTCTCGAACCTACTTGAAAGTACCACTTTGCAGTATATTTGTTTTCAACCTAAAACATGTGGGATTTTAGGGTTTATGATGAGTTGCAAAAGGTTGTTTACGAACAATCTTCTCCTAAACCAAGAAAATTAATGGTCGTGCGAAGACTACATCAGTCATAGGGAAGGAAATAAGTACGGTCTCAGGGAGGGAAGCGAAAAGAGAGAGATAAGAGTAATTCTTGATAGCAGAATAAGTGCTTTATGAGATGTATTTATCCGATTTGATTGTTGACTTATTTATACAGTAGAACCTTGATAAATGAATAACGTTGCCAAATGAATAATTTTCTTCAGTCCCGACTTGGGCAAAGGGGGTAAATGAATAACCTCGTAAATGCATTAATTAATTAAAAAAATTGAGTCATAGAGGCCCTATAGAAACATAAATAAATAATCACTAAATTTTGATACATAAAATATTTATATAAGTAGATCAGCATCTGTATAAAATGTTATTTCTTCTCAAAAAATGTATCTAATTTTGTTTTTTTTTCTTCCAACTAATCCAAAATGCATCCCATCCTTCATATTTTTATAATGCATGCACAATTCCTGAAATATTTTACTCGTGTTATAGCAAGTAATTTTTTTTTGTGACTATCCATTAAAATGCACTTTTTATGACATATTTGGTATGACAATACCATAATTTGGTTTAGGATCATTTGGTGACCATCGATTGAAATGCCTATTTTTATGAATGTTAACTAAGGTTTTAATAAGAATTTTGACCATTACCCTCTAGGTACATTTGTACTTTTTTTTTATATAATCCTTATTTAACTTATAAAAATTGAAAATATTAATCATAAAAAATAACTCTCTAAATAAATAAATATTCACTTGTGTATAAATGAATAACCTCCCTAAACTACTATGTTTTTATGATCCCGTAGTATTCATATCGAGGTTCTATTGTAGATACTCAACTACTTGATCTCAATTCGGTGGGATAATGATAAAGTAATACGATAAACACTCTTTTTGTGATCTAAGCATAGGTCGATGAGATAAGCCTATTCTTCATGAATAATGGAGTTATGTGTACATTATCTCTTGATTCTCGTAACTTCCACAACCGATTGCTTCTTTAGCAGTGAGAAATCCAGTCTTGTGTAAGATACGAAATAAGATGAGGTTGAGCATCAACCTAACATGGCTAACATGTATGGTTATTGAGGTCGAATTCCTATTTTCTGGGTCCTTTTAGACGAATGTGAAATCTATGAGGAGTGGACGTAGCTTAGTTATGTTTTTGAGTGATTATTTGTAGTCTAGTAGAGCTGAGATGAGCTAGTCATACTCTACTAGAGCTGAGTAAGACATACTTGAGCTGATCTAGCAAGACATATTATGATTTTTTTGCTCTTAAATGTACATGTCAGAAAACCACGATCTACAATCTCCAACTCATAAACTGTAGATAATTATGTAACAATATGCGAAAAAAATTTATTGCTAAAGTGAACAACTATCGTAGCATTAACACCCATATTATTTGTAAAAAATAAAATATTAAATCACAATACCAACTTATAGAAATACATATTGAACAAACCAAAAAGCTGCTAAACTCAGTACGTTTGATATGCAATGAAAAATCCTTGAAAAAATATATTATATCAATAAATATAAAATAAAATCTCCACTGACAACAACAGTAATAATATAATAACAAAAACACCGTCCCTATCAATAGATTCAACTATAAAGGTTTTAGATTCAACTTTATTACCGACTCAGATAGATTTGAAGAATCAATATAATATGTATACATGAATCTAAACTGAAAGTCATAGAAATATAAAAAGCAAAAGAAAGATCAAAATTGATTTGATTAAAATGGAACACGATGAAAATAATAAATTCCACACATTAAAATCATACAAATCGTTGAGATTCAATAGGAGAAAATCTAAACTCTAAATCAACTTTTACAAATGTGTTGCTTGTGTCTCTCACCATGGGGTTTAAATCAAAGTCATTTTACTCTACCTGTCGAGATCTGTTTCTTAAAAGTAAAATTTGAATTTTCCGTTGATAAATTGAGGTTATTTTGGGCATTTTATTTTAAATGACATTATCTCTGAGAATTTATTCTGATAGCCCTATTTTGGAACCCTAATTTGGGGTATACAAGAAAATTGTATGTTATACATTTTGATTACCCTATCTAGGATGGGTGATATGGGGATAAGTAAGTTACTAAATTACACTAGAGTATTTTGTTTATTTATTCAATTCTTTTTTCAATTTTTTTTTATTTTTTTTATATATTTGTTTCATTAGCCGAACTTAGGATTCGTCTAGTTTTTATTGGGTTCAACTAGTGTTTTTTTTATGTTCTAGCCGAACCCAATGGATTGTCATATACAAAGATTAACATAGAGTTTAAGCTAGTTTTTATGTTTTGGTTGAACCTAATGAGTTGTTCATATACGAAGAACACAATAGAGGTTTGATATGTTATGTTTTTATTTTCTTAGACGAACATGAGGTTCGAATAGTTTTTATTTTTTATGTTCTAGCCGAACATAGAGTGGTAAAAAAACAGAAGAAGATAAAAATAAATAATAAATAATAAAACTATATGACATAAGGACAATTTCACCATTAATAAAAATATAAGGATAACGACTTCTAGTTTTACTTACTAATAATCTTATTTTATCCTATTAAGCATGCAGTTTTCTTGTATATCCCAAAATGGGTTCTTATTTTCTCAAGTCTCTCTCAAGCGGGCTTAACAATTTTCAGCACTCCACAAGCCTAAGTCTATGCAAGTAAGACCCAAGCCTAATGATACTGATCACCCAATTCCCACATAAACGAAGAACGATTTTTTGGGGACCCCTCAGAATTGAAGGGGACCACCCTCACCCCCTTTCATAAGGTCACTATGAAGTAAATCATAGGACCCCTTATCCATATAATTATATTAATGGTCAAAATACCCTTACTTAATTAGAAGTTAAATAAATTGATTGTTAGTTGTAGATTAGATTAGTTAGATAAGATAAAATATTTGAGTTAGATTTAGTGTTGGGAAAAAAGAGAAGAAGGAGAAGAAGAGTTTTGGGGAAAAAAAATTTAAACCTAGATTTGGTGATTCTAAGTTCAAAATGAGATTCTAGTGCAAACTCAGAGGAATTCGAACCTTTAAATCGTACAATGAACAAAGTATTCATTAATCTTCACAACAATCCGGTTTTGGATGATTTGCTAGATGGTGATTGTTTTCTTCCCCAAACCCAATCTCAATCTCAGAATGAGGGATTTTACGTGATAAACGAGGATCACAACGAAGAATATGAAGATTGTAACTTTTGTGATACTCAGGTATACATGTTAACACGTTTTTTTTGCTTGAATTGGCTAAAATTTGGTGAAAATATATGAACTTTTATAGCTGAGGTTTGGCTAGGCCGTTCAAAGTTCGGCTAGGAAAATGAAGAACAGGTAGCCGAACTTTGATTTCATGGAGTTTTGGACTAATTTCGGCTACCTTAAGAACTCCTAATGTTTGGTTAGTTTAGATTGAACCAGTATAATGTTCGTCCAGTTCGATCCCAAAAACTTTCTAGCCGAACTTTTAGTTATAAATAGCGACAACTTTAAGTAGAAAGTTCGAAAATTTATGGAAGTTAATTTCCTAGCTGAACTTGAATGTCATACAGGATACATCGACCTAGACGTACTCGTATGTTCAGTTGAATGTAGAGATGTATTCTCAGCTGAATTTGTCACAATTAACATTGTCATATATTTTTGTAGGTTCATAAACATAACTTAAACATAATATTGTCTAAACATATAGGTTCATAATAACATAATAGGTTCATCAATTACTACATATTTTTTAAAATATTTAAAAACACCTAGCAACAACAAAATAAAAAGCAACATATACATTCATAGTTATCAACCAATTCGAGCTCGTCCAATTCTTCCACTCCTTGTTACTCTCGACTTCTTAACACAAATTTTTACTCTTCTCTTCTTCTCCTTAGCCTCATCATCACCTCCCTTCTTGTTCTCCTCAGCTTCATTGTAGCGTACATGGGTTCACGCCTTCAAAGTCGTATTTCCTGAAAAAGAGTCTCGAATCAAAATTCGGATCATTCTTCATCATTTGAAGAATGTCTTCTTCATGTGATTCAACTTCAATGTAGTTGAGGGGATTGTCAGCATCGTTCCAAGGATTCTCAGGATAGTTCATCATTTTACCCATTCGGGATCATTCTTCGTCATTTCATATATTTATTCTGGAGTTACTGGTGTTGGTAAATTGCGAAGAGGATTTTAACGAGTAGTAGCATTTTCCTTTTCTTTTCCCTTTACCTCATTTCAGAGCCTAAATAATAAATTTTGTACATAAAAATTTAACCACGGCTAATCAATTAAATAATGTAAAAGTTCGGTTAGGAATGTCTATTATCGAATTAATCGAACAAAAAGTTCGGTTAAGAATCAAAATGTTTGGCTAGCATACATCCAAAAATCCCTAAAAACAGTGTAATGTTCGGTTGGAAAAAAAAAATTTCAAACCTAACCAAATATTTTGTTTCCATAGTGGGATTAAAAAGTTCGATTGAAAAATTATATTATCGATTTAACCGAACTCCTATTTATTTTACTAAATAAAACAGTTCGGTTCAAAAATATTGTCGACAAACTAAAAGTTTGGCTAGACCTTAATTTATTTTTTCTACTGAACTATTTTTTTACTGGACTGCTATGTCTTAAAATTAGGCTTAAACCCGGTGTGGAAAAATGATCAAGCTAGTTGGGCTTGTCAAACCCCTCCCATACTAGATTTCTAGTTCAGCAACTGGATCCCGTTGGAATATTTTATGGGAGTTCCCTCGTATGTCTAGCAGGGTTAAATTTGCTGTCTACTGAGTCCTCCTGTGGCTCCTTCCTCGCATTCAAATCAATCTCAAGATAAAAGATAACCCCCAGAAATTTGATAGAATACGTTATTAATTTATATTCCCAACTCTAAGTAGTTGAATGAACGAGAGACGTAGCTTGGTTTCTCTATGTATCGACACCTCCCTGAATATATTCCGTAAGAGGAAGTGAACGTATCTGTAGTTTTATGCCTTGGCTATCTTTTTGTGCTTTTTGCACTATGAAATTTAGCTTTTGGCTTAGCCTTCTCATTCATCCAATTTTGAACTGCCTTGAAGTTAATAATGACAGAATTAAGAAATTTCCAATACAATGCTGTTATCACTTTTTCGATTTCACACTAATTGACTGATTATTGGATAAGGTTTGTTTGTTTTTTTCTCGGATCCAAGAGAAGTTATTGACTTCGACAGAAGTTATTTGCATTTTGTGCTACTTGAGTCAACTGCAGTAGTTCTACAGCTAATATTTTTATTTTATTTTAAGGTTTTAAAGCCAATATCGATATGCATTCGTTAGATAAAAGGTGGACCCACGTTTTATCCGTGTATCATATTCCATGCGCCGTCACATAAAAGATGATATATTTATTGTTTTAGTTTGGTCTATTTTTAGATAAAAATAAAAAACTTAAAATGATAAATTTTGGGGGCGTTTGGTAACCATTATTATAATGGATTATGAACTCATAATCTATTATATAGGTGTTTGTTAAAATTTAAAAAAACTTATTATTTTAATTATAATTGAAAAAACTCAGTATTTTTATAAATAGAAAAAAATTGTTTATAAAAAATTATTATAATCAATTATTTTTTTAACAAAAATAAATTAGATTTTTTTCCTTATTTTCTTTAAACTATCAATAGAGAGACAAAACAACAATAGTGGACTAAAAAAAAGTTCTTAGATCATATTCTTTCCTCTCCTCTTCGAGAGCATTTTTCTAAGATAATCAATTAGTCCAAAAATATGTTTATTAAAATTTATTAAAAAAACAATTAATAGTATAATCATTTTTCAAATTATGATTATCTATAATCATAAATGATAACATAAGTTTTATCAAAAACCCCATTTATAGGATGGAGATAGTATAATCTTTTTTTTAAAATAATAATATATTAAAAGAACTAGATAACTAATGTCTCATGATTCCCGGCAACCTTAGACAAGGATTCTCCAGAAACCAGAGGATCAGAACTTTCATGGTTATCAGAGGTAGTATAACCTATTATTGATACTTTCATGGTTTCTAATGGGATACCAGTTGCTAATGGGTATCAATTTACCAGCGATATTTTCAACATCCATATAAGATAGTGTATTCTTTATTTTGTTTTAGTGTTGCACACATGATAATATTTATATCATATTACCGGGAGAGGGAATTAAAAAAATATCTTTCATATCTCTAATTTTAAATTTCAAGGTATATTCTTTTTTTTTTCATTTCTGCATATATCACATGATATTAAGTGAGTCAATTCAATCTCTCGATTGATTGAATTGATGTTTTCATGCGTTAAAAATATATAGGTTAAATCATGATTGGCTTCAATGTGTCGTGCCATCAAGTTTATGGCACATCAAAGCTCGCTAAAATTTGGGCACATCATAGTACGAC
>JAJJMC010033825.1:0-10646 GCA_023531435.1 Papaver californicum | reverse complement strand
TATATTTCAGAAAAGCTCCCATGGATTCAGTACCACGAATTAGCAGGGGCAGGACACTTGTTCCCATACGCTGATGGTATGAATGATGCCATCGTAAAGTCACTGATACTGGGAGAAAAGAAGTAGGAATAGATGAACTCTTCCACTTATTCTCATCTGGTTGAAACTGTAGGTCAATTTTCTGAACTACGCCACCAATTCCATTCCCCTTACTAATGTTAATTCTTGTCCAGTCATCTTCTATAACCAAACACAGATATGGAATGGATTTGTAAAAATTAAACTTGTTTTCAAGTTGGAATTTCTCACACACATCAAGAAATACAGAGATGTATCATTTATACTCCTGATAGATAAATCTTTTTTAAGTTATTGTTAGAAGTTTCTTTTTCATAGATTGAAAGGGAATATATAAGAAAAAAGAATTTACAATTCCACAGGGAGTAAGTAGAGAAACAAAACCTAGCTTAAAAAAGCTAAGGTTAGCAAAAGAAGCAGGAAGGAAACTATTACACAAACACTGTATCCCAGTTAATTAAAGACTACGAAAAATTAATATGAAGGCTTAGAGCGTCCACATTCATGAGAGTAAACCATGGACTAAATCCATATTTGATCGTTAAGTCAATTGTAGTGGGACGGAGTATAACCATATTTGGTCCAGATTGTTAGGATGAAATGGCCGGATTGTTAGGGTGAAATTGTCCAAAATCCGGAGCAAACCCACATTTGGACGTTTAGAGCACTCACAGTGGTGCGACCAAACCCAAAGAGTAAAGAAAAAAAAAAAAGGTTTACTCCGCCTGAAATGCAATGGGCAGCGAGTAAAATTTGATCGGGCGTAAGTCTAACCTAACGTCTGGCGTTGGGCGCATATAAAAGTATCCGTCTGTTGGAATTTTTTTTTACGGGTGTACGTCTGTGGAAACGCTTGGTTTGGGCGGACACTAGATGATCGGTCGGTGGAAGACGCAACCCAGAAGAACGTCTGATGATAGACGCACGCCCCAGTGACAGGCGTGTGTTTAGACGAACGCCTGATAGGGCGTTAACCTTGCAACACGCTCGATCACTATTCTACTCGTGCATCATGTACGTGTTATAATAAAGACGGGCGGTCTTCTAGGCTAACCTTTGTCTTATCAGGCGCTCCTCTAGCTATACGCGCGTCTCATCAGGCGTTTGTCTGGGTGAATGCCTGATGGTGAAGAGGCTTTTATGTTCGTTCTCCTCTCTTCTCCTCTCCATCTCTTCCAGACTCTTCAGAACACTTCCAACAAATGCATACCCCTCAAGCGCCTACCACACCACTTCAAGCTCAACCGAATTCTCCCTCCTCTTCTTAACCTCTTTTCAAAATTGAAAAAGCTAGTAAAACCGTGGCAGATTTGATACAAAGTAATCTAAGTTAGGTTTATCTCAAGACAAGGTATTAAACTCAAACTTTTATATGAATTTTAATGGATTTCATAGGTTTAGATTATGATTTATTGTAATATTTTGTTAATTAAATTTTTATATATATGCTTAAAGATTACAAATATGATTATGAAATAGACATATTAGGTTTTACAAATTGTAATTTTGCAATTGGGTATAATTCTAGGGTTTTGGAAGTTGTAAATTGGGTATAAAAAATTGATGAGAATTAATTGATTTGAATTTAGAATTGATTAAGTTGTTGGTTAATTTGAGTTGGGTTGTGGTTAATTTCAAGTTCTTGATTAATTGGTTGATATGATTGTTTATGAAATTTTGGAATTATGAATGTTTATGTTCCTTTACAATGAATGTTTATGGAATTATAGAATTAGGGAATTATGATGAATTTTTGTAGAGTTGATAATTTGATTAGTAGTGGACTATTTAGTAAATCATGAATTTTGTATTTTGGATGATTTATGAATGTTTGTACATTTGATTATCTAATTAGAGGATTATTTTTTTAATGATGAAATTTGTATTTTTGTGGATTTATGGATTAATGTAGAGTTTTATATTTGTGCATTGTGAGGATTACTCATGATTTTGAAACTTGTATGTACCGTTTGCACAGATGTTGAGCAATGTCACAGCGAGATTCTTTGGTCGAAAAAAGAGGAACAAGAAAGCTAAAACTGTTAAGGATCCAGAAGTATACCATACTACTGAAGATAAGGTCGATGTTCCGGGGTTAGTGAACTACAGTGTCGTGGAAGATGGTCAGAGTCACGCTTCGAGAAATATTACATATTCAACCGATTCAAAATTCAAGTATTTACATCGTGGTTCCCTCAAATCGGTCATTCAGACCTATGCAGGTATTACAAAACACAGCCCTAAGGTTAAATACATTATTGAAAAGGCAGGATGGGAGGGTTTATTGACCATGGATGTAGTAGATTCGTCACATGCATTGATTGACTACATTGTTTGGCGTTTTTGGTATACTACGAACACTTTTCACTTCTCTTTTGGTGAGATGGGGTTCACATCGCTTGATTGGGTCATGTTGACAGGATTAAGTATTAATGTTGGTAGTGGTATTCCGTATGACCCGACGAAGTACCAATTTGAATATGTCTGGGCGCATATTTTTCCAGAAATTAAAGATAGTGAAGTTTGTAAAAGAGAACATATTCTCGTGCAGTGGGTTTCATATGCAATTACAGTTGTATTTTTGAGCACATATTTTGATCCAGGAATGATGGTTGCGGCTAACGATAATAGCATACTTGCCGATAGAGTGGTCAGAGCCTTTTGTATGTATGTTTTGGGACAATTTTTCTTTTCCAATGCTAAAAACTATATTGATGTTGGATGGTTAGCTTCTTTTGGGGATCTAAATGCAGTTGGAAATTATGATTGGGGTAGTGGTGCTTTTGCGAAATTGTATTCCGGACTCGCCGAATATGGCAGAGGACAAAAGTCACTAGCCGGACCCTTCCAAATATTAGAGGTAAATTTCCTAGTTCTATTTATATTTCCTTTAAATTTTTATTTGTTGGTAATTTATTTATTTGGTTGGTTGCCTTGACATTCTAGTTTTGAGGGTACGAATATCTGGGCATATGTCGACCAAAAAAACCCAACGAGTGAGAGTGAAGAAGTGTGGCCTAGAAGTTCTTGGTGGAAGGGTACAAAAGGGAAGAATATTGATATAGTTCGCTCTAGGACTTTTCTTAATCAGTTGATTGTAGACGATGTGACCTGGCGACCGTGGGATTCCGCCATCTTAGTCCTTGACACTAATGTTGGAAGGAAAGCATCGGAGCTCTCAGACAAAAGGGTTATATTTTCTTGGCTAGGCACTGTGAGTTGATAATTTATTTTGATAGGACTGTAATTTTCTTGGATTTTTGGATAGTTAATTGGTTTATTTTTTTGATAGTTATTTTCTTTGCACAGCATAACGTGTACCTCGGAGAACGGTGTTGGAGGTAAAATCATTATCATTTTGGCATTCCCAAGAAACCCACCTACTCGTATTAGTAACCTCAACAATGACGAAGCCAATGAGCTGAGGGAAAGCGATTTGGTCCCTGCAACTGAATTAGTGCATGTTGTTACGCATGATTTGTATATGGAGTATTGGCGACATGTAACTAACTTACAGAAATATGCCACCAAAGTCGATTGGGAGGTTGAAACATACAGGTATGTTGGTGACCGTATTAAACACCACATCCAAGAACCTGATGAACATGTATCCATTCCGCCTCAACAACAATTGTCATAGGTAAGTATACAACAAACCTTATGTTTTGAGTATATAAAAATGTGTGAGAATGTGATTTTTTTTTCATAACAGGTCGAAGTTTATGGTCTGGTTCAACAATATGCTGATTTTACGCAAGAGTTTCGTAAGTTTACATTAAATGAAACGAATGAGAGGATGAAGTTTATCATGGAAAAAGATGAAGAAATACGTGGTCTACAAAATCGCAACAACAATTTAGAGTTACAGCTGGCCCATTTTCGTACGCAACAACCACCCCTTAGGTTTGACATTTTTTCTCAAACTATGCCACCACAAATGTGGAATACCATGGGTTAGGGATCATTTTTGCTTCCTTTTATGCCACCGCGCTCGACGCCTAGGAATCAAGATACGGACGGGTAGTCTTTCATTTGCATTGTATTGTCATTCGAACAAACATTTATTATATTTGATTTATCTTTTATCTGATTGGAATTGTCATTTCAAAAGATTTTTCTTATATTTGCTTTGTATTTTACCTGCTTTGTGTTGTCATCTCCAAAGATATTTTTAATCTTTGCTTTGTCTTTTATATCTGCTTTGTACTATCATTTCAAAAAGATATTTAATTTTTCCTTTGTCTTTTTTCTGCTTAGACTTGTCATCTCAACCGACACTTCTTATGTTTGATGTGTCTATTCACCCCACTTTCCTCAACTCAGTTAATTTTTAAAATACCAAGAGTGTGTAGTCCTATAAACACTTAAAGACTTATCTTAATATGCCTATAAATTGAGCACTCAATTCTCCAATTATACAAACCAAAACTGAAAGCATCACCAACCAATGGCATACTATTAGAATAACAATCACTATTATGCTTCTTGTTCTTCTACTCCTCCTCCTCATTCTTCTTCTTCTTCTTCTTCATCTGGTGATGATGATAATAATAGTTTATACTCATCATACGAACATTTAGTTGCATTGAGCCAAAATAACCAAGCAGTCACTTTGGGATTGATCGTTTCAAGTATGAACGGCTCACATACTCGAATCAAAATACCAAGAGAACGTGAGGCCGGTGCAATACTTCTCTGGAAAGATTACTTTAGTAGAAACCCTACGTTTCCACCTAATGTATTTCGTAGAAGATTTAGAATGCAGCGAGAATTGTTCAACCGTATTTTGGGAGATGTCGTATCAGCAAATAATTATTTTTTTCAAAAAAAAGAAGATATTATTGGCGTTCCTGGATTAATCCCTCATCATAAAGTTACAGCAGCAATACGAATATTAGCTTATAGATATGCATCGGATGCAATAGATGAGTACTTACGCATTGAAGAAACCACTGTTTTGGAAACAACTCGTAGGTTTTGTAAGACGATTGTGCATTTGTATGAGAAAGAATATATAAGCAACCAACTGAGCGTGATGTTGAAATATTGCTTAAGGAGAACAAGGATAGGGGATTTCCAGGGATGATGGGTAGTGTAGATTGCATGCATTGGAAATGGGATAAATTCCCATCGGCGGAATCAGGGGCTTACACTGCGTACAAAGGGAGTGAAAGTATTGTGTTGGAGGAAGTGGTGTCATATAATCTCTGGTTTTGGCATGCATTTTTTAGTATGCCTGGTTCAAACAATGATATTAATGTGATGAACCGTTCTTATATTTTTAAAAAGTTTATCAACGGGAAAGCACCACCAGTGAACTTTATTGTAAACAGACATCAATATGATATGGTATATTATCTTGGTGATGGAATATACCAAGAGATTGCTACTATTGTGATGTATATGAAACATCCAGATTCAAAAAAAAAAAAAAAAACAGAAATTTTCATCAATGCATGAGGGTTGCTGAAAAGATGTAGAGCGAGGCTTTGGTGTACTGCAAAATCAATTTTTCATCGTCAAGCAACCTACAAGAATGTGGAATCCAGACGTACTTGCATATATCATGAAAACTATTATCATTTTACATAATATGATAGGGGAGGATGAGCGTCTACCCGGTGATTGGCCACATGAATATGATCAACGCCGCAACCATGCACCAGTAAATATTTCGAGACAACATACTGCTGAACTATCGAGAATGAGAGTTGAGCAACGCCGACGTGCAGTATACAACAAATATACGTATATTCGTTTGTGAAATAACTTGATCGAAAGATTATGGTCATATTTTGGTGACGAATAAAAAATTCTAAACCATGAAGATAGGTTTTGTGGGTATATCTCTTGTAAACCCGCCCGAGACACCACTCGACTGCTAGGGGCACCTAGGGGTTTAAAGGATTGCTGCACATGCTAAGTGCAGCCGCGATGCCCGCGAAAGTGAGTTTAGGTTTACTTTTTAGCTCTTGTATTATCAATATGCTTACTACGTTATAATGAATAAATTAACGGAAGTATCATAAATAACCAATATCACTTATTCAGAACAATATACATCAGTAGATGCTAAGATTTCTCATTTTCGCAGGAGTCGTGGTTGCACTTAGCACATTCAATAATCCTTTAAACCATTAGGTGGCCCCAACGGACGAGTTATGTCCCGTGAGGGTTTAAAGAGAGATATACCCACAAAACCTATAATAAAACCTTCAACGAGTGGTATGACGGCCTGGATGACGATCTGAACATCTTCGAAGAACAATCCACACAAAAGGGTTGTATTTTTTCTATCACCCTTAGGATCTCGAAATGAGGTTGGTACCTGAAATCTGAACTTTTCCATCTTCTCCGTTCCTCCAGAAATCTGGAAAAAACTTCGTCATCAGTTTCATTCCTAATTCTTCTTTCATTCACCTTAACGGTTAAAGTTGAAAATTGTAGTACAACCCTACCTATTTCCTGAAATCTACAAAAAAGGCCTGCTCTGTTCCGGTTATTGGGGTTACCGGTTTCATTACAGAAGTTAGCATGGATATGTTCTAACCAATCCATGCTCATTGAACCATTCATCCGACGTTCATGACCCCTTGCTGGATAATATAATACTATGTTTCGACAAAGATATAAATCTTCCTCTATGGTAAAATTCTCAGCATTAATACTAAAATTTTCGTAAGCCATAATTCTAAAACGGAGAGATAAAAATAATCTTTGTATTAGGTTATTTGAAATATGGAAGGTGTGGTTTCCAAATGGGAACGAAAGAGTATATATAGAAAGAAGTGACGAGTCTCTTTTTTTCGAGACTGGTGGGTCCATAATAACAGTCTATTCAGTGGAATCCAACGTTTCAATTATTTACTTTGTCAATCTGAAAAATTTAAACAATCTCACTTATCTACTCGTGTAGGAGAAAAGTAGATAGCTAATATCTTGAGTGTGTAGTCTTTTATCGTGTTGATGTTAATGCGAAAAAATGAGTGGTTGGTAGTTATTTTTCATCTGAATTACTTAATTACTCGAAATTTAAAGTTATCATTAATTCAAGGAAAATGTAAATTGGAAATTCATTAACATTTAAAATAACACTTTTAATTCAGAACTAAAATGGAAATTTTAACCTCTTCATACTTATCTGATAAATAAATATATAAATCATAAAAGTAGAAATTGAAACTACCAATCCATTAATAATCCAAATAATTAAGGTTTCAGCTAATCCGAGAATGTTTTAAGCTTGACTTCTCCTTCTCTGCAAAATATTTGCTTTCCTAAGTTCGATGTACTCTTTTGTTACGGCATCCAACCCGGAGACATCCATCATCATTATGCGAAACTCGTCGTCTGCTTCTTTCTTTGCGTCAAGTTTTTCTTTCCTAGCTTGTTTTGCTGCAAACTTCGCCGAAGACTCAGCTAGTTTTGCTGCAAACTTGGATTCTTTATGCACCATCTTCATTTTTTTTTTTGTTATATATGACGGTTATGTGTTAGGTATATATCATATTTCTTCATCACCACTGGAATGGTCTTGGCTTGTTTCCTGTCTTTCCCGGTCTTCCTTGCCACTTTCAGAATCTTCTTCAGCTTTTGATGAATCGAAAACAGCTGTCAATCATCGTGAATATTTGATATTTTCTAACATAATTGTGTAGCAATCTTCATGCTTATATATTTTTCCACCATTAGCTTCCTTGAAAAGCTTCTTTACTTCTCCAATCTGTTTTTTTTTTTAAAAATAGTTTAGTGGACGATATACAATTCAAAACAATAATATATGGGATGAAAATTAAACGGGTACTTACCTTTGTTTCGAGGCCCCATCCAGTATGGTGTTCACGTTCCACTTCCGCCTCTTTTGCAGAGTAAAGCGCCACATCTTTACTTATTCCCTGAAATCGTTTCTGAATGGAGGTCCAAGTGCGCCCCGGTATTGTAGGTATGGCTTCTTTCAGCCCACTTAAGATGCGAGACCATAATTTTTCTTCTAATTGATCGGAACCAACACTACAATCTTGAGATATTGATAAATGAATTCTACACATCGTTGCATCTTCAAATGTAGAAAAATTTGGACCTCGTGGTTTTGGTGCCATAATCTAACTGATTTGAAAGACAAATATATGAAAATAGTGAAATTTTTCTCGTATACATATGAAATTGGTTAGTGGTATATGAAATACTCAATTAACAATTTCATTTATATAGGTATGCCAAAAGATAGTCGTTACAATGGTAAAAAATCTCAACGGTTACTAGAAGATCTTAGAATCACTCCCCACACACAGACGCTCGCTTAGAATCACGCTCCATAGACAGGCGCTCGCTTACAATCACACCCACAACAAGCGTTGTCTAAACCAGACGCCCAACATGAGCGTTACTCTAAGAGAACGCCTGTATACCAAGCGTGTTCTGACCTTACGCCCCGCTGGATGTGATCTTGGGTGAACGCCTCATCAGGCGTCATTCTGGTTCACGCCTGATCAATGAAACGGATGTCTAGGTAAACGCCTGGAATGAGACGGAAAGCTAGCGTCACGCCTGGCACGAGACGCACGGCTAGGTTCACGCTCCACCATAATATGGTTTGGTCCAGTTATGGGATCAAAAGTGATCCGAAACAGTAACAATACTGGACCAAAACCCAAATTTGATCGCACCACTGTGATTCATTTTGGACAGACCAAAGATCAAACTTGGGTTTGGTCCCGGTTTTGATCGTCCCACTGTGGATGCTCTTAATAGTAGGCATTATAACCATATTTGGTCCGGATTATTAGGGTGAAATGGTCCAAAATCCGGATTGTTAGGGTGAAATGGTCCAAAATCAGGAGCAAACCCAAATTTGAACGTTTAATAGTAGGCGTAAACTTAGTGGACGTCTCGTGTCATGCGTATTCGGTGGAGCCGTCTGATGGGTGTAGCGTACATGTATAAGTATGTATTGGGCGTTAAGTTATCACTCCTCCCCATTGTACGTTAAGTTATCGTACGCCTCTCATAAGGCATAATTCATATGTATGCCTGTGTTGGGCGTTGGACAAACGTCCGCCTGTCTAGTAGTTTGAGATTAACACCTTATATATCAAACATTTCCTCCAGATGGGTGACATTTATGGAACGTATTAGATACATTGAAAGTCTGAATATTCTGAAGTACGTATAATGATACCTTTTCACACGTAAAAAAAATTTGAAATGCATGCAACTGGCCATGGCAATTAAAACCTATAAACGTAAGCAAAAACTTTTCTTAGACACGTGAACAAAATTGAAATGCATGCAACAAAACCTGCCTCTCTCTATAAGTGTATACTCCAAATACGCCTGTTAATGGGCGTATAGTTTAACATCCTCCCCATCATGCGTTAGCAATATGTGTGCCTCTCAGCTGAACGATCTTCTGACCGTACGCCTGATATCAAGTGAAGGTTTAACCTAACATGCGTTTATTTCACGACCGCCTAAACAAAGCGTTCATTGAACGTCCCCCAAATAACAGATGTGTTCTACACCCAGGGTCAAGCGTAGAACTTTTTTACGCTTGACCATATGCTTGACCACCTAGAAGAGTAATTTTTTTTAGTATTTTCTCTTGATATTTGGTGTTTACTCAGATCATTACTGTGGATAATCTTAGACCAGCAGCCTTTGCCCAATTCAAGATCAAAGTTCTTGCCTCCAACCCAAATCAATATTTTTTTTATATAAGTAGTCTTCTTTGAATCTTCGTTTGTTACGCTCATTCCAAATCACCCAAGTAGTTGCTGCTCAGATGAACTGCCAAACATAGATAGAATATGGATGATACCAACTTACAGCTGACTGATAGATGGTATTAGGAAAAACCCAACACCATTATTCTTTAGGAATTAAGAATAGTCAAATATTTCTCGCCACCCTACAATGCAACAATAAATGTTCAATGGATTCCTCTCCGCAGCCACACATAATGCAAGAATTATATATCATCATCCCAATCCTGCTAACCCTATCAATTGTATTCAACTTGTAGTGAACAACACACCAAAAGAAAAAATTTATTCTTGGGAGAATCTTAGGATTCCAAACAAAAGTTACAGGGAAATCCACATTACCTTCTTCCTTGTTATTAATTACCTCATAAACTTAACCGTGAATACTCTATCAGTTCTAAGGCTCCATCTACGAGTATCAATACAATCACCTAATATAGGTGGTTGATCACCTATGGTCTGCAGCAACAACCCATACTGGGTAACTTCTTCTTTTCTTAGATTTCTTTTAAAATAAAATTTCCTAACTTAGAAATTGATTCTCCATGAGAATACAGACCCTTAAGGTTTCTCCTTTGTTGCGATAAAGTTTGAAAAAAAAGGGGAAAAAACCTTTAGTGGTGTATCTTCTACTCATGAATCATACCAGAACGCAACATCAAGACCCGAGTGAATGTTCCACTGTGAATATGCATCTACTAGAACAGCCTTCTTTGATATTGCCTTCTAACATGAAATTCCATTTGGTTCTTCTATTAACGATGAAGTCTAGATTAAAGAAGAAGTCCCATATTTGTCGCAAATAAT
>JAJJMC010033799.1:0-11039 GCA_023531435.1 Papaver californicum | reverse complement strand
AGGGACTGGGTTAAAGGATTTATCATACCTGTTCTTGTAAAATGAATTTTTCTATTGTTAATGTCATATAATTATCTCTTTTAAATTTGGAAAAAAAAATGGAAATGGTATCTCATTCGAAAGAAAAAGATTTTTAAGTTTAAATGGGTCTGTTTAAATGTTTGATCATAAAACATATTTATAAAAGATCATAAAACTAGTTTCTGTCACTTTCCTTTTTTATAGTCTGTTGAAAGATTATTTGGCTAACTTTTGAAAGGTTATTAGAAATCAAGAGGAGAGGGCAAATTATCAGAAATTTAGAAGAAAAATGTCTCAAGAAGCAGGCTCTGCGAATCAAGACAGTAACAATATGCAAAGTTTCAGACAAAGGGAAGATGAGAGTGATCCAGAACAACAACAGAGTGATGTGGGAAATCATTCACCTATCCATGAGCTAACACCAAATGCCTTATCACAAACTTAGATGTCACATCATGAGAACTCAGGAAATGATGTAAATTATCTTCAAAATCTGATGAGAGAAATGAATGAAATAAGGAGAGAACAGAGGGTCAATCATGATAAAATTGAATTATTAACCAGAGAAAATCAAGTTTTAAAAAATGCAATTCGACGTGAACAGAGACAGGCTCCAATTGGATCACGAAGTCCAGAAATAATTTCTGGAAGACGTGCACCCAGAAACGAAAGAGAAAATCAGGATCAGAGGATGGTGTTAGTAGGATCATCATCACGAGCCAGGAGACAGAGAGAAAATCAAGAAATTCAACGTGCACAATGGCAAAAGTGTATGGAAGCAATGGAGCAAATGAAAGAAGAAATAAAAGGACTAAAAAATAAAGAAGGGGGAAGAATAGAAGAAGTGTTAAAAGAGGCTAAGCGCACACCGCTGGCTCAACGGTTAACAAATGTTCCATTGCCAAGAGAGTACAGTATCCCTGTATTTGAATGTTATGATGGTACAAAGGACCCGACCTCACATTTAAAGTATTACAATCGAGTGATGTCGCGATGCGATGGACATGAAGCAATTATGTGCCGATGTTTCCCCTCAAGTTTAACAGGTTCAGCATTATTATGGTATGATAGATTGCCAGAGAGTTCCATTGAATGCTATTTACAATTAGTGAGGAAATTTCTTGAAGCTTATATGTACAACAAACCCGTTGATTCGGGAATAGATAGATTGTATTCCCTCACATCATGGCCAGAAGAAACGATCCGATCTTATACCACCCGGTGGCATACGGTATGTCAAGCAATTGGAGATGTTGACTCAAGCACAGCAATAAATCATTACAAGTGGGGAATCGTTGACCGGAGATGTCATCTTTTTATTGAAATTCATCGTAATAATCCCAAGACCGAGGGACAGCTCAGAGAGATAATAGAAACATGTGCAAGATTGCAAGATGTCCAGGAACAAGGTCCAAGAAGCAGTTCACGAAATCAGGGAAGCATGAAAAGGACAAATTCAATTGAGGTATCAATAGAACAGAAAAAGAAATTTCCTCATAAATCAGAACCAAAGGAATCAAAGCGCCCACGGCAAGGGGATGATAAAACTTTTGTGCAACGATTTCAAGAGAGAGTGTTTACAAAGCTCAATATCTCATACACCGAATTATTTGAAATCGTAAAAGCTAAACCAGATTTTCAATGGCCATCATCGAAAGGCAATCAGCCTGAGTTTACGCAACGATCAAAAGATTATTGCGAGTACCACTGTTATAAAGGACACACAACAGAAAATTGCAGGAATTTTATCATGCTGGTACAAAAAATGATAGATGCAGGAGAGTTAAAAGAATATACTCAAAGGACCGAACCAATAGCCAGGCCCGACAAAGGCAAAGCAGTGCATATTCCGTATAATGAACACACTATTAATATGATATCATTCTCAGAAAAACGAGATACTGATATGAATGCTGCAATTAATAAAAAGTTGTGTAAAAGGATTCGAAATCATGAAATTTTTAGGGTATCGGGAAGGATAACGGAAGCCTGGGAGGACTGGATGGCATCTCCTTTAACTTTCTCAGCACGGGAAGTAAATCAAGAAATTGAGATGCACAATGATCCCTTAGTCCTCACATTGCCAATGTCAGGATGGAATGTTAGAAAAATCCTTATGGATGGGGGCAGTTTATTGAACTTATTATTTCATGAGATATTTTACAAAATGACGCTCACAAAAGATCAATTACTCCCATCCCGGTATGTAATTTATGGATTCAATGGTATGGCCTCAAGACCAGAAGGAGATATAGACTTGCAAGTATCAGTTGGACCAATCAACATTTTAACAAGATTCAGTGTAGTAGATGCTCCATCTCCGTACAATGCAATAATTGGGAGACGTTGGGTGCACCAGTTAAAGGGTGTAATTTCCACTTATCATCAATATTTGCGATTTCCAACACCACAAGGCGAAATGGAGATCAAGGGAGATCAAGATGATGCAAAGTTTTGTATAATGGCGGAGGTAAGAATGCATGAAGAACAGGAACAACAACAACGTGAAAGGAAGAAAAATAGTAAGACCGAAGCAAAGGAAGATGAAACCAATCAGTATTTGAAAAGGAACATCGAACAAAAGTCAGCAAATGAGTTAGGAGAAAGCAGCAAGAGTCAAGAAAATTCAACAAGTCAGCAGTTCGAAGGACCCTCATAGCAATTAAAGGGAACTCCAACTTCATTCGGGAATCCAAAACCAATTTTCACTTCTATAGAAGCAACTAAAATTGTAAATATTGGAACTTCAGAATGGCCAAAGCAAGTGCGAATGGGAACATTGATGAAAAAAGATATGGAGCAAAGTTTAATCAAGTTACTTCGTGATTTTGTAGATATATTTGCATGAAAAATGGAGGATATGCCCGGGATAGATCCGAGCATCGTACAGCACGAATTACAAATACGTCCCGATGCTACACCATTTCGACAACGGATACGCAAGGTTGCACCGGAATATCACGATCCAGTTGAAAAGGAATTAGCAAAGCTTCTAAGTGCAGGATTCATCCGAGAGGTGCGATATCCAACATGGATTTCTAACATGGTGATCGTTCCGAAAAAGAATGGTGGAGTAAGAATCTGCATAGACTTTTACCAACTTAAATAAAGCATGCCCAAAAGATAGCTATCCACTTCCTAATATTGATCAGTTGGTAGATGCTGTAGAAGGCCATGAAGCATTATCTTTTATGGATGGTCAATCGGGATATAACCAAATTGCACTTGCTGAAGCAGATCAGGAGCACACAGCGTTCTTCACTCCTCGGGGGTTGTATTGCTATACCAGGATGCCGTTTGGGTTAAGAAACGCATGAGCAACATATCAACGATTGGTTGATGCAATTTTTAAACCATGGATCGGACAAATATTAGAAGTTTATGTGGATGATATGTTGGTAAAAAGCAAATTATCTATTAACCATCTACAAGATCTCGCTGAAATCTTTGGTGCATTACGAAAATACAAGATGAAAGTTAACCCGGAGAAGTGCACTTTTGGTGTTACATCGGGGCGTTTCCTGGGTTATTTGGTTACACAAAATGGAATTGAAGTTGATCCAGCAAAAATCCAAGCAATAACAGATATGCCATCACCTGGCAGTGTTAAAAGTGTACTGAAATTAAATGGATGTCTGGCTGCTTTAAGCAGATTTATTGCCAGATCATCAGAACGGTGCAAAACCTTCTTTGAAATACTCAAGAAGAAAAATAAATTTGAATGGAACGATCAATGTGAACAAGCTTTCCAAAGCATAAAGAAGCATCTAGCTACATTGCCAGCATTACAGAAACCGGAACCAGAAGAGATATTAACTTTGTATATAGCGGCAACGGAAGATGCAATCAGTGCAGTGATGGTACGTACCAATGAGAAGGTAGAAAAACCAATATATTATATCAGCAAAACCCTTAATTCGGCAGAAAGAAATTACACAAAGATCGAACAACTCATCTTATCATTGGTCTTTGCCACTCAAAAGTTACGTACTTATTTTCTCACACATTCTGTTCGTGTCCCGAGAAAGGCACCGTTACAATCAGTATTGAAAAATACAGCAAATGTGGGAAGAATCGCTAAATGGAACGCACAGCTAGAACAATTTAACATCATTTATGAGTTGCAGACCGCACAAAAATCTCAAGTTTTAGCTGACTTCCTTGCAGATTTCCCAATTAAAGAAGAATATGAAATTCAAGGTCCGATAACTAGGAAAAAGCAGTTTATTCATTTAAAAAAAAAACAAAAACTTTTTGATTAAAATTTCTATCACATTAACAATTTATTTTTATTTATAATTAAAGGGTTACCAGGATGCGAGGAAGAGGACCCACAAGATATTTTGAACTCAGCAAATTCTCAAAGGTGGGAAGTCTTTGTTGATGGGTCCCGAAACAAAGAATGAGCAGGAATTGGCATTGTGATTTCTGCACCAATGGGAGATCGGATGATTCATTCATTTCGTCTTGAATTTGAAGAACATACAAATAACATAGTAGAATATAAAGATGTGGTTCATGCTCTAAAACTCATCATTGAACTGGGAATCAGCAATGTTCGACTTACAAGTGATTCACAGTTGGTAATTCGACAAGTCGAATTAAAATATCAAACACTTGATGCAGATTTAGCACAATATAAAGATCTCGTTCAAATTCTAGCAAGTCAAATCCCAAACATTACTTTCCGGCATCTATCCCGAGACAAACACCGACATGCTGATGCTTTGGCATTCATTTCTTCCATGGTAAACGACCCTAGTATCACGACAATAAAAGTCGGAAGAATATATGAACCATCCATCCAAATAAGAGTACTTCATAATATAGAAGAAAATGTAACAGAAAAAATTAATGATCCCGCAATACAAAATGCTCCATCTATGTCTCAACAAATAGGTGATCAATCAAGTGGATCAGATTGGAGAATTCCGATTCATCAATACTTACAAGATAACATATTACCTACCAATTCTCAGGAAGCAAGAAAAGTTCAACTCAAATCAGATAACTACCAACTTCGGGATGGAATTTTGTATCGAAAATCATTTCTCGGGCCATTATCCCGATGCCTATCACAACAGGAAGGAAGTCGGATACTCAAAGAAATACATTATGGGGATGCAGGAAACCACAGTGGAAGCACTCGCGTTAAAAGCCAAAACCCAAGGTTATTATTGGATATCCATGCAAAAGGACTCAGACAACATGGTACGAAGATGTGAAGAATGCCAACGATTTGAAAAAAAGATCAAAGCACCAGCCACAGAGCTAAATTCTATACTCAGTCCGTGGCCATTCGCAAAATGGGGAATAGATATTGTTGGTCCGTTAGTTGAG
Organism: Papaver californicum; assembly: GCA_023531435.1. Taxonomy (NCBI): domain Eukaryota; kingdom Viridiplantae; phylum Streptophyta; class Magnoliopsida; order Ranunculales; family Papaveraceae; genus Papaver; species Papaver californicum. The sequence goes on along the minus strand of JAJJMC010033799.1, from coordinate 5,678 downwards.
GGAACCAAAAAGAGAAGATAGTTAATAGTGGCTACCGATTATTTCACCAAGTGGGTAGAAGCTAAAGCATTAGCTCGAATCAGAGATTCCGATGTATTTACATTTTTATTTGAAAATATCATATGTAGATTTGGGATCCCAGCAGCCATAGTTTCTGATAATGGACAGCAATTTCAAGGAAAGAACATCGATATGTTGTTTGAGACATACAATATTCAACAATACAAATCCACACCATTCTATCCCCAAAGTAATGGACAAGCCGAATCCAAAAATAAAACAATTGCAATAAATCTGAAGAAGACATTGGATGGATATCACAAGCGTTGGTGTGAAAAATTACATAATACACTATGGGCGTATCGCACCACAAGAAAAGAATCCACTGGAGAGTCAACTTTCCTCCTCGCATATGGTGCAGAAGCAGTCATACCAACTGAAGTCATTTTACCCACGACAAGAACAAAATCATGGGAGAAGAAATTTAAATACAGATTTAATGTTACAAAAGTTGGATGATTTAGAAGAAAAGCGGGAAGTGGCACTCCAGAAAATGGAGAACTATCAAAGAAGGTTGGCACGGGATTATCACAAAAAGGTCAAGTCCCGAAACTTTATTCAAGGACAATATGTTTTACGGCAAATCCCAGAATACCATCGGGACAAAAGTGCTGGAAAGTTCGCACCAACTTGGGACGGTCCATATATAATACACGCATCAGCGGGACCAGGATCGTACTATCTCCGAAATATTCAAGGAGGCACCTTACAACATCCTTGGAATGCACAATACTTAAAGCTTTATTATCCATAAATAATAGCACAACTTTGGAAGCCAACACAGGTATTTAAATTTTTATTCAGTCCTTTATTTCACAATAAAATTCTTTGTGAGTTTATACTTACAATAAAATTCAAATCCAGGAACATCTTATTCTGGAAAACGCTCCGATTAGCGACATAATCAAAATCCAGGAACATCATATTCTGGAAAACGCTCTGATTGACGACATAATCAAAATCTAGGAACATCATATTCTGGAAAACGCTCCGATTGGCGACATAATCAAAATTCAATCTTAATGCCAAAGAGGTAAATGTCCTATTAGAATTTAAATAATTCAAAAGTTGTAATAAAAAGGGAATGCCTAACTTATGGTTATCATTTTCAGAGTACGTTCGGGACCAACCCTGTATCTTACCCCTGGCCCGGGTTTGTTTCGTATGTGTGGGATCTCGAATTATATGTTTTGAGGTATATACACTTCAATCCATTGTACTCATGAAACAATATGATTAACCTAAAGATTTTATAAATATCATATTTTGTGCAGGAACAATGTTCACAAAATGATGTTTTCAACAATAATAAGACAAGCTTCAAAATAACAGAAGATCAGGACAGAAGAATAGAATATCAAAAGATGAAACTAAGAACATTAAAACCAAAAGCAAGTACAACTACGCTTCAGGATTGGGCCGTCGGGCTGGTTGAGGAGGAACCACTGGAACAGCAGCACGACCATTCAACACCGAAGGATCGGCTTGAGCGCGATCCAAGGAATAATTGAATGACATTGCAATTTTTGCCTTGGCATCCTGTCTCACCCAGACGATGTAAGCGTGCCTGTAATCAATTTCTGACTGAAGATCTTTAATCTTTTGCTGATCTTTCTCTACTTTCTCTTTTTTGCATTTAATTCCTTTAATAGTTCATCATATATTGATTGTACTTTTATAATTTCATGTTCTTGAGCACTCAGCTGAGATTGTAAATCCCGAAGCTTGATTGTATTCAGGGCCACATTTTTCTCTGAAGTCTTCAGCTCTTCAGTAATGTTTGCTATCGTGTTGTTTGCAATGTTGAGTTCAGCTCCTGCTACTGTTGCTCGGCCATTGGCTTCATTCATCTTCTTTTCTAGCACTGGAAATCTGAATGAATATTAGATAAACCATATAATACCTTCAATAAAACAACCATATAACTCAAACATATACCTCTAACTACAGACTTAAACTCTGCTTCTTTAAGGGTTAAGGTTTTCAGAACTTCCTGATACTTGGATTCAGCTTTATTACGTCTCCAGGTATTCAACTCAATACTATCGGAAAACTGTGCTAACTTTCCCTTAACCAGTTCCATGTTCATATTTACTTCTATTGCATGATTGTTCAACTGAGTCATCCTACGCTGGAACCTAAACAGGGATTCCAAGTCTCCCTCTGATCTCATACATGAAGGGCAGAATTTCAAAAAAAAAAAAAATGAAAAAAAAGAGAGGGAAACGACCTATAGGCTCGCACCAACTACAAGAACGAACCATAGGATCGTACCCAATATAAGTACGATCTAACTTACAGGCTCGCACCAACTACAAGAACGAACCATAGGATCGTACCCAATATAGGTACGATCTAACTTATAGAGGTACAAACCCTAAATAAAATATGAACCAAGAAGTAAGGAACGAACCTTGGTTCTGATCTTGAAGCTTTTGATTTTGATCCTCAAAATTTTGAAGCTGTTGCTGTTGTTGTTGTTGTTCTTCTTATTGTTGTTGAAGTTGTTGTTGAAGATTGTTGTTTTGCTGCTTGATATTTTCAATTTCTTGTTGCAAATTTTTAATTCCACTCTTCGCCTTTGTTACTTCATTCTTGAACATCATCTCCATCATTACGGCCCGAGCCTTATAAAATTTGTACGCTGCAAATGTACAATCGGTACCGTATTTAAGCTGAGCGAGAGCTTGCTGTGGAAAAGAGTACGATGAACCCTCTGCCATGGTCGGAATCTCATTCAAAGAAGAAGGAAGATTGAGCGAGTATGATTGATCGAAGTACTCGCTTTCGAACCAAGCATCCCGAGTACTATCCAATGAAGCAGCACCAAATGAAGTCCGCAGCCTAGCCATTGAAGCACTATCGGATTTCGATGAATCATGCTGAGCAGAAGTATTCAGAAACCCTTTAGAAACAAACCATTGAAAGGCTTCATCTTCTTCACCTGCAAGAGTGACTCCCTCATCCTCTTCAGAGAAAGGCCATTGAATAGAGGGTTCAGCATCAGGCATTTCATCATCGCTATCATCAGCAGGAGCAGCAGATCGAGCTAATGTCCCGATGGGGGCATTTCATGTATGAATAACTTCATAAGAATTTTCATCCCCAACAGGGTGCGGAACATCAGGAACAACTGAAGCAGGAACGCTTGGAATTATATTGTCAGCATTGGCCTCTTCAGAAATCTCATTTCTTTGTTCCTCTACAACAACATTTTCAACATTTTCATTTTCAACATTTCCTTCAACAGCAACAACTTCGATCAATTCTTCTATATTATCTTCCTCAATAGCAATATCGTATGCTTCTTCTTGAGGTAATCCAGTAAAAAATGTTATTGTACGCAACACGGAGCAGCGTGCTCTATCTCAAAGGTAAAAGGAAGAGGAGAAAAAGAATCGAAGATAATGGAGGGAGCAGTGGCGGTTGGAACAGCTTCAGAAATGAGTGGGGGTATTGAAGGCTCATCTGAAGAAAGAATAGGTTCCCCCATGCTAACAGGAACAGCGTTGATGATAACATGTTGTCCCGACACTTCTGTACGGGCCGAACCTTCAGCGTCCTGTCCCGCAGCAGTTATAAGAGCGGAACTGCTGCTCCCCTCACCTAAACAATCTCTAATTTCCCCTTCCTCTGCTTCGGAAGGGTACATTGGTCTTCTCAATTTTTTCTTTTTCTTTGTTTCTTCAGGAAAAACTAATTTTTGTTTTCCTTTACCTTCAATAACTTCTTCTGCAACTCTTTGTCTTCCCTCAACAATTTGAATACCAAGACTTCGGCGTGGAGGAGGAGGAGGGACATCATTGACAAGATCAGAATCGGGTTCAATCTGAAACACAAACATTTGTCCCGTAAGGAAAAATTCAGTAGTAGATCGTAACAACATTGAAATAAAGAATAATACAAACCTTATAATCGAACTTGTAGTCCTCGAAATTTAACCGCCAAGGGCAATAGCTTGGGAATCGATTTCGGAGCATTTGAATTTCATTGTTGGAAATGTTACCATAAATCCAAGGACCTTCAATAACAATTCGAGTGCGATACCATTTATAGTCATGATCCTGACGAATTCTTTCCTTTGTGGGAAAATCTAGGTCGGTTTTGGGAATATGTTTGATTTTGGGATCATCAATTTCATATAATAAGGGAAATCCCGAACGACATTTGCGAACGGGACTAACGCTCCATTTCACATAATTTTTCTTTGTGATGCCATCTCCATAGTATAACTACTGCGTTCTGTGAAATCTGGAACGTAGCAAGAAAGGTTAGTCCGCCCTTCGCTCCGGAGACAACATTCATCAAGAATACGCCACCAATTTCCATTATACTGAGTAATGGATCGAGCAAGTCCGTGAGGAGAATTACCACGAGTTGCAAGGACTTCGAACTGAAAAGAATTTTCTTCTTCGTATAATGGAATGCGAAGTCCGGCCTCTAAAGCACCAGCAGAAATTAATAAACGATTGGGAGAATAGTTAAACTTCTTCATCGCACCTAAAGTTAACACATCGGAATTCTGGTCAAAAAACGAGACTTTAAAATCCTCAAGATCATGTCTTTTCTTAAAGCTCTCAATGTTCATTGTTCGATAACTATAAGATGCTTGAGAACGCTTATTTCTAGAGGTGGGATTGGCAGTTGCAGAAGCCTCAGGAGCCGGGTTACGAACAGGCCGAGGCACGGCATACCTAGAAGAAGAAACTCTAAGAGGTCTTCCAGATTCCTGATGGTCACCGGAAGCATTGGGATTCCTGGACGACATGATGTTTTATCTGAAAAGAAAGTTTTAAAGAATCAAAATACGAAGGAATCAATTCAATCATATCTGTGAAAAGCTAATCATGATTAAACGTTAAAGTAAGATACTGAAAGTAAAATTTTCAACATACCTGAAGAAAGGAGATAAACAATTACTTGATCAAAGGAAAAGTAAATATGATTGATGTTAAAAGTTCCTGAACAGTTGGGAGAACGAAAGTACTTGAAAAATTCAAGGAAGACAAAGAACAGCAACTTTAAGAGGTAAAGACAAAAGTGAAAAATACTGCATCGTATTTAAAGCAAAGAATAGAAACCGTCACAAATTTAGAAAGGCATTAATTAAGGCAAAGATTTGATTTCCTCGAAAAAAGGAGTAACTGACACAAACGTGATAATAAAAGTTACTGCTTCCGAAAAGTTCGTATAACGTGTGAAAAGAGGTAATGGAAAAGCAGGGAGTAATAATTGTTCTTTTACTTTTTTCAAGACCTTGGATCGACCGTTAAAAGTTTTTGAAAAAAGAAGAAGAAAGGGGCAAAATGTTGGGAAATAAAAGAAGAGCGACACGTGTAAGGCGATTAAGAAGGAAGCAATGAGATTAAGAAGAATGAGAAGCACACAATCAAAGCCGTATCGAAGGATCGAAATGGGACAGATGTGAAAGACTGAGCAAATCTCTGCATGATCGACACCTAGGATCGGGAAAGTAACATCACACTGATCGAAGCAGATAGCATTAAATGCATATAGAGCGTGAAAGTAAGAATAATGATGAACATGGAGCGGGAAAGTAAGGCAATAATTACTTTTATCATACGAATGACACGTATGATCGGGACAAAGCTGATCCT
>JAJJMC010033786.1:52500-59332 GCA_023531435.1 Papaver californicum | reverse complement strand
TTGTTGCTAATCATTTATTAGCAAAAATTGAAAAGCTCAACATCAGGGGGGAAAAAGAAATAATAGTAACTTGGTCCCGGGCATCTACCATTATACCCACAATGATCGGCCATACAATTGCTATTCATAATGGAAAAGACCATCTGCCTATTTATATAACAGATCGTATGGTGGGTCACAAATTGGGAGAATTTGCACCTACTCTAAATTTCCGGGGACATGCGAGAAGCGATAATAAATCTCGTCGTTAATGTTAATAATAATAAAGTTAATATGGGTGCTCGTCGTTCATTAGTGGGAGGTTAACCTTATGATAAAGAGGGACCCAGATGTGGAAGTATCCGCTTTAGGTCAACATATATGTATGTCTGCTCACAAAGCACGAAGAGTAATCGATCAGATTCGTGGGCGTTCCTACGAGGAAACACTTATGATACTAGAACTCATGCCTTATCGAGCATGTTATCCTATTTTTAAATTGGTTTATTCAGCAGCAGCAAATGCTAGTCACAATATGGGTTTCAAGGAAACAGATTTAATCATTAGTCAAGCCGAAGTCAACGAGGGTACTATTGTGAAAAAGTTAAAGCCTCGAGCTCGAGGACGTAGTTATCCGATCAAAAGACCCACCTGTCATATAACTATTGTATTGAAAGATATATCTAAAGATCAAGACTATTTCATATGGTTAAGAAAAACGGGATATGTATATATAGATAAATATACGGATGTTAGAGAGAGGTATCTATGTATGGTAGAGCACGAAAGACTAAAATGGGCTAATGAAGAAAGCGAGGGTGTATGGGACAAAAAATAAATCCACTTGGTTTTAGACTTGGTACAACCCAAAAGCACCATTCCCTTTGGTTTGCACAACCAAAAAGTTATTCTGAGGGTCTACAGGAAGATCAAAAAATACGGGATTGTATCAAGAATTATGTACAAAAAAATATGAGAATATCTTCGGGTGTAGAGGGAATTGCGCGTATAGAGATTCAAAAAAGAATCGACCTGGTCCAGGTCATAATCTATATGGGATTTCCAAAATGGTTAATAGAGGGTAAACCGAGAGGAATTGAAGAATTACAGATCAATGTACAAAAAGGTTTTAATTCTGTGAACCGAAAACTCAACATTGCTATTACAAGAATTGCAAAACCCTATGGAGACCCTAATATTCTTGCCGAATTTATAGCTGGGCAATTAAAAAATAGAGTTTCATTTCGAAAGGCAATGAAAAAAGCTATTGAATTAACTGAGCAAGCAGATACAAAAGGAATTCAAGTACAAATTGCAGGACGTATCGACGGAAAAGAAATTGCGCGTGTCGAATGGATCAGAGAAGGCAGGGTTCCCCTACAAACCATTCGAGCTAAAATTGATTATTGTTCGTATACAGTTCGGACTATTTATGGGGTATTAGGCATAAAAATTTGGATATTTGCAGACGAGAAATAATCAAAGATCTCTTCTTTTACTTTTCTATCTAGCACTGGACAAAAAAAACCTTTCATTTTTTTCTCTTTAATCTAAAATGATTAATTTCAAATCTTCTAATTCTATAGGGTTAAATAAAAATTAGATTGACCCTTTGGTATAATTGCTATGCTTAGTGTGTGACTCGTCGGTTTTTTTAGTTTAGATTAGATTAAAAAAGGAAAGGACGGCCCCAAAGTCTGAACTAAGAACTATGTAACTAATAACCAGCTCATTGCTTCGTATTATCGGGATCCAAAGAAACAGTCACTATATGATGTATTGATCATATCGTTGTAGCAACTGAAATCTTTTTTATATTACATATACATAAAAGAAAAACCAATCTGATCGTGGATTGTGATGTGAAACAAAAAAAAGGATGTGGATAAATGGAAGGGGGAGAGAAAGAGAGAAGGAGAATATCAATGATATATGATTCCAATATGTATGGTCTATGAATAATCTCATACAAAGGCAGTGTAATAAAGCATCAATATGGATTCGGCCATAATCATAATTAATCATTAAATGAATCCGGTTCATAGGAAAAAGAAATACAAATAAAAGAGAGCTTCGAGTCAATAAAGACTGAGTAGATTGACTCAGGAACAACAAATTGAATTAGGAGCTCCGTTGCAGAGTTCAGGCCTAGCCATTAACCAAGAAGTGATGGGAACGACGGAACCTATGACTGCAGAAGATTCCATTGAAAACGAATCCTAATGATTCATTAGGTGGGATGGCGGAAAGAACCAGGAAACCTATTCATTTATTCTGAGAGGTCAAGGACTGACCCTACGAATTAAACAGATATTGAAAGAGTCAATATTCGCCCGCGAAGGCCTTATTGGATTGCTAAGTTTTTTGGATTCAATAAAGGTCAAAATAAAGATTCGTAAAAAAAATTCTATATTCTAGAGGTATATTTCCGGTTGTATATAAAACCCAAGATATATAAATTTTTACGTGACAGATTAGATCTCAAAAAACCTATGATTCAGTCTATTAGAAATTCAATACATATTCGTAATATTATGGAATCATTTCATTCGCGAGGAGCTGGATGAGAAGAAACTCTCATGTCCGGTTCTGCAGTAGAGATGGAATTGAGAATAACAAACAACCATCAACTATAACCCCAAAAGAACCAAATTCCGTAAACAACATAGAGGAAGAATGAAGGGAATATCTTACCGAGGCAATCATATTAGTTTCGGTAGATATGCTCTTCAGGCACTTGAACCGGCCTGGATCACATCTAGACAAATAGAAGCAGGGCGACGAGCAATGACACGATATGCGCGTCGTGGTGGAAAAATATGGGTACGTATATTTCCAGACAAACCTGTTACATTAAGACCTACAGAAACGCGTATGGGCTCGGGGAAGGGATCTCCCGAATATTGGGTATCTGTCGTTAAACCGGGTCGAATACTTTATGAAATGGGTGGAGTATCAGAAATTGTAGCCAGAGAAGCTATTTCAATCGCTGCGTCCAAAATGCCTATACGAACTCAATTCCTTATTGCAGAATAGGGATGTGCAACCAAAGGAAAGGAGTCTTTGTGATGAAAAAACAAACAACCGCAGGCCTTTTTTTCTGGACAAAAAATATTTCTTTTTTCTTTTGCCCTTTCTTTGCATTGAAAGAAACGATAAAAAATAATGATATGATTCAACCTCAAACCCTTTTAAATGTAGCGGACAACAGTGGGGCTCGAAAATTGATGTGTATTCGAATCATAGGAGCTAGTAATCGTCGATATGCTCATATTGGTGACGTTATTGTTGCTGTAATCAAAGAAGCAGTGCCCAATATGCCTCTAGAAAGATCAGAGGTGATCAGAGCTGTAATTGTACGTACATGTAAAGAACTTAAACGTGACAACGGTATGATAATACGATATGATGACAATGCCGCAGTTGTCATTGATCAAGAAGGAAATCCAAAAGGAACTCGGGTTTTTGGTGCGATCGCTCGGGAATTGAGACAGTTGAATTTTACTAAAATAGTATCATTAGCTCCTGAGGTATTATAAATACTATCTAGAATAAAGACTAATAGACAAGCCCGTGATATGATAGAGTAGGGTCTTGGGAATGAATTAAATTAATTTTGTAGATTATGTATCACGTATATCCCTTAACTTTATAATAAAAAAAATAACGAGCATGTTGATTATATTAAAACTCGGAGGCACCAATAATTATAGTTCATCATGGGTAGGGACACAATTGCTGACATAATAACTTCGATACGAAATGCTGACATGGATAAAAAAGGAACGGTTCGAATAGCATCTACGAATATTACCGAAAACATTGTGAAAATCCTTCTACGAGAAGGCTTTATCGAAAACGTGAGAAAACATCGAGAAAGCAACAAAAATTTCTTGGTTTCAACCCTTCGACATAGAAGGAATAGGAAAGGGCCATATAGAACAATTTTAAAACGTATCAGCCGGCCCGGTCTACGAATCTATTCCAACTCTCAACGAATTCCTAGGATTTTAGGAGGAATGGGGATTGTTATTCTTTCTACTTCTCGAGGTATAATGACAGACCGAGAAGCTCGGCTAGAAGGAATCGGAGGAGAAATTTTGTGTTATATATGGTGATCTTTCTGATATCTGAATTGAATTGGTAACTTCCTATATTGCGAAAAAAAAAAAAAAGAGGAAGGACTGGTTGCCTAATATCACTCCTCCTCCATTAGTTGATACTTCAAGGGGGTTACCTGAAATGAAAGAACAAAAATGGATTCATGAAGGTTTAATTACTGAATCACTTCCCAATGGCATGTTCCGGGTTCGCTTAGATAATGAAGATCTGATTCTAGGTTATGTTTCAGGAAGGATCCGACGTAGTTTTATACGGATACTACCAGGAGATAAAGTCAAAATAGAAGTAAGTCGTTATGATTCAACAAGGGGACGTATAATTTATAGACTCCGCAATAAAGATTCGAACGATTAGGTGTATTTTTTTCGACATTATTTTCGTGGGGATACAACTCGAGGTTCAAAATTCCAAGAGACTTATTTTCTTCCAAGGAGTAGATTCGGAATTAAGGTAAGGAATGACAAATATGAAAATAAGGGCCTCTGTTCGTAAAATTTGTGAAAAATGTCGACTGATTCGCCGTCGGGGACGAATTATAGTAATTTGTTCCAACCCGAGACATAAACAGAGACAAGGATAATCCTTCGAAAAAGGACCCAACGTACAAATAAAATGAAGGATCTGTTTTAACCTGAAATGGATATATCCGTATATCTCTGACTCATATTGATGAGATGATAAAAGATGGCAAAACCTATACCAAGAGTTGGTTCACGTAGGAATGGACGTATTAGTTCACGTAAGACTGGACGTAGAATACCAAAAGGAGTTATTCATGTTCAAGCAAGTTTCAACAATACCATTGTAACAGTTACAGATGTACGGGGTCGGGTGGTTTCTTGGTCCTCCGCCGGTACTTGTGGATTCAGGGGCACAAGAAGAGGGACACCGTTTGCTGCCCAAACCGCAGCAGGGAATGCTATTCGTACAGTAGTCGATCAGGGTATGCAACGAGCAGAAGTCATGATAAAGGGTCCTGGTCTCGGAAGAGATGCAGCATTACGAGCCATTCGTAGAAGTGGTATACTATTAAGTTTCGTACGGGATGTAACCCCTATGCCACATAATGGATGTAGACCTCCTAAAAAAAGACGTGTGTAGAAATAAGAATGGAACAGATTTCAAGAGAAAAAAATGATTCAATAATCTGATCAAAAAAAATTACTATGCTTCGAGAGGAAGTAGCAGTATCTACTCGGACACTACAGTGGAAGTGTGTTGAATCTAGAGCAGACAGTAAGCGTCTTTATTATGGCCGTTTTATTTTGTCTCCGCTTATGAAGGGTCAAGCCGATACAATAGGCATCGCGATGCGAAGGGCTTTGCTTGGAGAAATAGAAGGAACATGTATCACACGTGCAAAATCTGACAAAATACCACATGAGTATTCTACTATAGTAGGTATTGAAGAATCCGTACATGAAATTTTAATGAATTTGAAAGAAATTGTATTAAGAAGTAATCTGTATGGAACTCGCGACGCATCCATTTGCGTCAGGGGTCCTGGATACGTAACTGCTCAAGACATCATCTCACCGCCTTCTGTGGAAATTGTTGATACTACACAGCATATAGCTAGCCTAACGGAACCAATGGATTTGTGTATTGGACTACAAATCGAGAGGAATCGTGGATATCGGATGAAAACACCAAATAATGCACAAGATGGAAGTTTTACTATAGATGCAGTATTCATGCCTGTTCGAAATGCGAATCATAGTATTCATTCTTATGGGAATGGAAATGAAAAACAAGAAATACTTTTTCTAGAAATATGGACGAATGGAAGTTTAACTCCTAAAGAAGCACTTCACGAGGCCTCCCGTAATTTGATCGATTTATTTATACCCTTTCTACATGCGGAAGAACGTGACACAAATTTAGAGGACAATCAAAACATAGTTACTATACCCTTTTTTACCTTTCAGAATAAATTGGATAAACTAAGCAAAAGCAAAAAAGAAATAGCATTGAAATGTATTTTTATTGACCAATCAGAATTGTCTCCCAGGATCTATAATTGTCTCAAAAGGTCCAATATATATACATTATTAGACCTTTTGAATAAGAGTCAAGAAGATCTTATGAAAATAGATCATTTTCGCATAGAAGATGTAAAACAGATATTAGATATTCTACAAAAGCGTTTCGCAATTGATTTACCAAAGAACAAGTTTTCTTTTTTTGAATCCATTGGAATGATTTAATCCTTTTTAGAAAGAAAAAATAAAATAGGTTTTGGGTCTTCAGTAGGATCCATATATTTTGGGTAAATCTAGAATTTTGTTGAATAGGTGTATCTAGGGAATAGTCGCTTCAAAGTGAATCCTCCCTAGATACACACGTCGTTTTTTTATTTCTATTTCACGGTTGAGTCAATTTAAAAAAGACCTAAAGTTAAAGATTTATCAATAGGTAATGTTGCTCCAATACCCAACCAAAGAGCTACTGCGGTCCCAATCAAAAAGACGGTTGTAGCTACTGGACGACGAAACGGGTTTTGGAATTTATTAACATTCTCCAAAAAGGGTACTGTCAATAATCCCGCCGGTACTGAAACCATTAAAAGAACCCCCAACAATTTATTTGGTACTGTGCGAAGGATTTGAAATACGGGAAAGAAGTACCATTCGGGTAATATTTCCAAAGGAGTAGCAAACGGATCTGCAGGTTCGCCAATCATTGACGGTTCTAGAACCGCTAAACCTACGTTACATGCAATAGTACCTAG
>JAJJMC010033786.1:15000-47500 GCA_023531435.1 Papaver californicum | reverse complement strand
AAAGAGAAGCAAATCTATTCTATACCCGATAAGTACCAATACGCAATGGGGGGATGGGTCCCATTTTAGATGAGTGAATTAGAGATGCTTGTTCATCATTTGAACATCGCAGCTCATTCATAATAATTTTTTTTATTCATTCCATCTTCTTCGATGAACTTTACAATCTATGGATAAAACCCGAAAACATAAATATTATGAAAAAAAGAAAACCCGTTGTTACGTTTCCACATCAAAGTGAAATTTTAGTACTTAAAAACCTTTTTCTTTCATTTAATGCCTATTGGTGTTCCAAAAGTACCTTTTCGGATTCCTGGAGAGGAAGATTCGGTTTGGGTTGACGTATAGTGCGACTTGTCAGACATATTGGGTCATATGGGATTTCCCCGTTTTCTCCCCCGATCGAGATATCCTCTGTTTCACCCAAGAAAGATTGATTGAACCATCAATAATTTGAAGCGTGAAGTGCAATTAGAGCAATTTATTTGGGGGATCAATATGCATTTTTCAATTAGAAGAATTTATGGTTGGCTTGGTTGGACCAAAAAAATGAAGTATCCAGGCTCCGTTCAAAAAAACCCAATCGGTAAAATATGTATGATTACCTTTTGTATCATAAAGAATTCCTATATTATACCAGCGACCTCAAACCGCCAATCAATCGACGGAGTGAGTCATCATACTTTTCCAGTGATTGGCGGAAGCGGAAGACATAAAATGAATAAAAAAAGTATTAGCAAACAAAAGAAGCGGTATTGGGATCATTTGTCCTATATGTGCAAATAGAGGTCGGGTAAATCTTTCCCCGGAGTAGAGCATAAACCTAAACGAATTGAAGAGGCCCATTCCGGAACAAGAAAATGACATCGTAATCGGAATTGGATTTCGATGAAACAATATATCAATGAGGGTAAATTTAGTGAGCTCTTTTTAGGGGTAAGTGAGTCAAAACCCTGCTCTGCTTTCTTGAAAAATAGAAGACTAAAGGCCCTTCATTCATTAGGAGTTAGAAAAATCCTCCTATGAAAAAAGGGGAAAATAAAGAGGGCTGGAATCGACACATTGATTCTTTTTTTTTGAACCGTATGCATCTAAAGGTGCGTGTACGGTCCCTAAGGGATACAATTTTGTCCTAATCAACCGACTTCATCGAGAAAGAATACTTTTTTTAGGCCAACAAGTCGATAGCGAGATCGCAAATCAACTTATGGGTCTCATGATATATCTCACTATAGAGGATGATACAAAAGATGTTTATTTGTTTATAAACTCCCCCGGTGGGTGGGTAACACCCGGAATAGCTATGTATGATACTATGCAATTTGTGCAACCAGATGTACATACAATATGCATGGGATTAGCCGCTTCAATGGGGTCTTTCGTCCTGGTCGGAGGAGAAATTACCAAACGTCTAGCATTCCCTCACGCTTGGCGCCAATGAGTTTTTTATTTGAGAGAAAAAAGAAGACTATGCCTTCGCCAGATAAAATATGAAAAATAAAGTAATAATAGCATGGCACTTCGAGTTCGATATGAGCAAACCATCATTGTTCTTTTATAACATGAGATTCCGTATCGAGAGAGTAGTATGAGACAAAAGGAATTTCTGATTTGATTTTATCTATCGGGGTTCGATTTCAGCGTCACAAACTTTTTTGTTTTCACATCACACATCAGAGGGCTCTTTCCTATATTTCTGTTACGAAATAGTATTAAAATGAAAAAACATACACAAGATTATCCTTTCCCTATTTGATCGGATCAAAAAGAAACTTTGGGATTGCTGAATTACAGACGAGATAAATATATAAAGCAACGGAACCATCATAGTATTTTTTAACTCTCCCGAAAGAAAGGGTGGTAAATGGATTATTTACCGATCTGGGTTTGATAGATCCTCCACTTTAGGTAAAAGTAGATTCCATTCTAGAGCCGTATGCAATGCGCAAAAAATGCCTGTACGGTTCTTCAATTCGATTTTTTCTTGTCTCTTTCTATCATTGAGACAGAGGAAGCATTCATTATGTTATATCATCAGGGTAATGATCCACCAACCTGCTAGCTCTTTTTACGAGGCACAAACAGGAGAATTTGTCCTGGAAGCGGAAGAACTGCTGAAACTTCGCGAAACCCTCACAAGGGTTTATGTACAAAGAACGGGCAATCCATTATGGGTTGTATCCGAAGACATGGAAAGGGACGTTTTTATGTCAGCAACAGAAGCCCAAGCTCATGGAATTGTTGATCTTGTAGCGGTCGAAAATACCGGGGACTTCACGTAAATCTGTGATTCCATTCCGTTTCGAACCATAATTGACTGAGCTATGTTATTTCCTATTTTATTTTCTTACCGAGGTTAAAAGTGGTAGTGGGAAAATATTCAATGAAACGAGAGGAATTCATAATCATCCGGTTAGGATCGATCTAAACCAGCCCATTCTGTATACGATCCAGCATGCCAACTATTAAACAACTTATTAGAAATACAAGACAGCCAATCAGAAATGTCACAAAATCCCCCGCCCTTCGGGGATGTCCTCAGCGTCGAGGAACATGTACTAGGGTGTATGTGCGACTCGTTCAGATCATGAACTGGAACAAAAGAAAGGAGATTTTTTTGACAGTATCAATGATCGGTACCAATGAATAGGAATGGAAAAACCCCATATCACTATCGAAAAAAGGACCTCTATTGTGTATGAAATTTATGGTTTCCTTTGGTATAAATCCAATCATCTCAACTGGAGATGAGAAGCAACTCCCCATTGGTAGCAAATGGTTATCCATTAAGCGGGGGAATGGAATGGTATTTTAGAAGCAGAAAGATTATGCTCCCATTCTTGCAAAAACGGACTAACAGGGTCAGCTACCTAACCAACCTTCATAATGAAATGCCGTTACTGTATGGGTAGATCTAGTTGTGAAAAGACCTATTACTGGATAATTCATGGGTAGAGCCAAAGAGTGTGAACTGTACAAGTTACTAAATAGGTAAGAGGCTCCGGTGTATAGAAAGGACCTCACCGTTTAAACCGTAACCATAGAAACGATGGAACCCACAATTTTTCGTTTTTTATTTACTTTTTTTTTGATACCAAGTATCAATACAATTTCTTATTTCGAGGTGAAATGAAATGCCTCAAAAAAATCGTGGTTGGGAAGGTCATAGTAGCAAAAGCCATTGGAATTTTTTTTTTATACATCGGAAGAATCAGTTTTGTTATTAATAGACTAGGGGGGGAAAGAATGACTGAAAGAAAAGAAATCAATTAGTTATTCATCAAAGTTTCATTTGATTCAATGACCAGAATTAAACGAGGATATATAGCTCGGAGACGTAGAACAAAAATGCGTTTATTTGCATCAACCTTTCGAGGGGCGCATTCAAGACTTACTCGAACTATGACTCAACAGAAAATGAGAGCTTTAGTTTCGGCTCATCGGGATAGGGGCAGGCAAAAGAGAGATTTTCGTCGTTTGTGGATCACTCGTATAAATGCAGTAATTCGTGAGAATAGGATATCTTATAGTTATAGTCGATTAATACATGATCTGCGCAAGGGGCAGTTACTTCTTAATCGTAAAATACTTGCACAAATAGCTATATCAAATAGGAATTGTCTTTACATGATTTCCAACGAGATCATTAAATAAGGGGATTGTAAGGAATCCACCAGAATGATCTAAACGGAGTTCCCCGGAGAATGAACTCCGGGAGGGTAGGGTATAAATTACTATAATAAAGTAGTAAAAAGAAATTAACACGTTTCCATAATAATAATTAAGGACTTTCTCTTTTTCTTCCCCAATTCTTTTTTTCTTATGACATGACAATACAATCTAGATTCTCGAATTTTTGAACAAAACACCAACCAGAGTTGGGGTTCGGGTTGGAATTTTTATTCAATTGAGGCATGGGCGGCCTATTTATTTCTGGTTCTAGGACCAGTAGTTCTAGGGGTCGACTCGGTTCTCTCAAATTGTTTCTCATTATTAAGAAAAGGTAACGAAGATAAAATACGGGCTTGTTTTATAGCAATAGTAATTAATCGTTGTTGTTTCAAGGTTAATCTATTCACTCGTCTAGATAATATTTTTCCTTGTTCACTAATAAATCGACTAATTAAACTCATGTTTCTATAATCAATTCGATCCCCCGATCCAATTGGGGGCAAACGCCTACGAAAAGATCGCTTGGATTTAAGAAAAGGTCGCTTGGGTTTTTCCATTGTTTATTCCTTATCCCGAAAATCCTATTTCTGAATTCGAATTCTTTTTTGATCCGACTGAAATAGGATTTGATTTGTTTCTATATATTATATGTAATTTATTCTTGTTACTTCGAAGGGTAGCACACACACCCTCTACCTCTGGTTCGGTCTATTTCTTTATCTCCCCATGAATTGTATGTTTGCAACAATAGGGACAGAATTTTCTCAATTCCAATCGACTAGGCGTATTGTGTCGATTCTTTTGAGTAATATATCTGGAAACGCCCGATGATTCCTTATTAACACGGTTTCGTATACAACTGGTACATTCCAAAATAACTCTGACTCTAACATCTTTACCCTTGCCCATGAACCTCCCTTGAATTTTGGATTTACCCAACTCTTTGATTTTCGACCCGAAATCAAATTTCAAAAGATTTTGTTGCAATCAATAGAGTAATATAAAGAATAAGTAATACAACAATTTATAACTATCAATTATT
The DNA here is from genome assembly GCA_023531435.1 of Papaver californicum. Taxonomy (NCBI): domain Eukaryota; kingdom Viridiplantae; phylum Streptophyta; class Magnoliopsida; order Ranunculales; family Papaveraceae; genus Papaver; species Papaver californicum. The sequence goes on along the minus strand of JAJJMC010033786.1, from coordinate 42,786 downwards.
TTGAATCCTAGTACATACAGTATTTCATTTAAATATCTTGTATGATTTCTTTAGTTTCCCTAGATCCCATTTATTTCTATTTTCTTAGGCCCTTTGAGTCTAACCCAAGTTTCACTGAGATTGAATCCACTTTTGTTTTTTCCTTTTCTGTCCTTCTATATTTTGAAAATAGGAAAAAAGAATAAAACAAAGAGAGGAAGAAGGATTAGTCACAGATAATTTATTATCTCACTAATCTTCTTCATCCCTTCCCATGTCAATAACTAGAATGAAAAAAACGGGAATGTCAACGCATCTGGGAATAAATGATTAATCTCTATCAATAGCCCTGCTAAAGACCCAAACCATAGAGTACTTAGCACAGGTGCCACAGAGAGATATGTTTTTATATCTCGCATTGCAAACTCTCCTTCTTTATTGTAATACATATATGATCAGATGCATATGTGGTTAAGGATCACTTGTATTAGTAAGTGAAATCCCTAACAAAAATAGATATATACAACGACCCGGTAGATAAGATTTCCCTTTCCTTAAAACAGAAAAAGACGCCCCCCTCTTCCTGAGTATTACCGACAAATATTCATTTCTCTATCCGACGGATTTCATATGTAAATAATTCTTTTATTATATGTTATATGAGACCAAAAAGAACAAATTGCAAGCGAAATTTTTTATTATAGGGGGGAAATAATGATGTGGAAAACAAGACAGGGATTCTCTACAATGACACTGTATACCAATTGAAAGGGATGTAGCGCAGCTTGGTAGCGCGTTTGTTTTGGGTACAAAATGTCACGGGTTCAAATCCTGTCATCCCTACCTATTACTTTTCCCGTGGACAGTAATTGAGATCGATCCTAATTGTACATACATTATGATACTATAGACATACAAAGTATATTAGGCCTACAAAGATAATACTTTTTTATGGTCTTATCTATTGTGATAAGAAGGCGCTCTTAGTTCAGTTCGGTAGAACGTGGGTCTCCAAAACCCGATGTCGTAGGTTCAAATCCTACAGAGCGTGATTCTGTTCTCGAATTACAATGAAATAACTCCACCAACTTAAACAGCAACCTTAATTTGGCCTCCTTGAATTAAAAAAGGAGGAGGTCAATCAAAAACGAGATGTTACTTAATCAAAGGTCCAACTGATCACCGCGTCTGTATTGTAAATATGCAGTTACGAATAATCCAGCCAAAGTAATAGGAATTAGACCTAACACGATTCCAAATAGTAAAACTTCAATCATTTCGGTTTGTTTGAAAGAGGAAAAAGAGAGGTAATATCTATTCTTAAATATAAATCCGAAGCAATAATGAATCTCAATGATCAAGAATTGACAATTGACGCGGGAAGTCACTATAGAATACCTAGAATCTCACAGAAAAAGGTTTTTTTATTAATTGTTCATTCAATTCATTTCAAATAAGTCGTATCTTGCTCAGACCAATAAAAAGAGCGGGAGTTATAGTTGAAGCCGCCAGTAGAAAACCGAAATAACTAGTTAGAGTAGGCATAAAGGAGCTAAATAAGATACGGTCTTTTTATACATATGGTGATAAAACATTTACCTAAGTTTACATAAAAAAAAAAACTGACAAAATCTGCTCCAATGAAAAGTTTTTGATTCATCAATCATTATAGACGGCACTAACAAAGATAGGGTGACAGAAGTAGAAAAAAGATTGATCTAGTGATCCATCATCTCTAACATCTACCGATTCCGTTATTTTGAATCAACAGATTCGTTGAGCAACTATTGAGTCAAGTAAAAAGAAAAAACTTTGTAGTGGAATTTCATTCATTTCATAAAGTAAACTCTTTTTTAATCACTATGGAATCAAATAGAAAATCTTTTCTATTTTGATCATTTCTTTTTCAATTGTATATAATCAAGTTTCCTTTTTGGAGCAAAGGACCTTATCACAACACCTTTAACCTCATAAAAAAAGTCGTAGGCTCTTTAATTGTACATAATATCTCACAAATGCTAAGAAAAAAGTATCGCACGATCGCTGGACGAAATAAAAGCTTTATTTCGGGACAACTCAATTCTAAAACTAGTCATTCTATTATCTTTTCCTTTTAGGTTCTACATGCCGCCTTTCCATATTAGGGAATCCCTCTCTTGTATCTAGGTCAAGAAGGAAAAGAACCTTTGGCTGTAATACGACAATGGTTGCATCACGAATATTGATTGATTCTTCCTTTTTTTCTTTGGTCAAATACTATCTACTCCTATTATTGTACTACTAATCCATTCCTTGAACTCAAAGGATCCGAAGAAAAACCCGTTATATACAACCAAGAAAAGAGGTTTCTAGATTTCGTATCTAATAGAATTGTGTGAATATGATAACATCTTTCATTAATTATTAGAACCCAACCCGGCGAACTCAAGCTTTACCAGATCTTCAGTTTCTAGCCCAAAGCGAGTAATGAAAAGAACCCTATACTACTACAGTACAGAAATTTTGGGTTGAATAGCACATCATCCTTATATATAAGGAACAAAAAAGGAAGAAAGAGTTTATGTAACACTTCTTTTGGATACTGATTTAAATTGCGTTGCTGTGTCAGAAGAAGGGTAGCTATACTGATTCGGTATACTCTAAAGACGCCTTCGGTACACTATTGACGATCTAACAAAGATTAAGGATCCGTGGGTTTCCACTTACTGATCCCATCTTTCACGGAATCGATCCCCTTTGACTGTACAAGAATATGTGGAGCTCAGCATGTCTGGAAGCACGGGAGAACGCGCTTTTGGTGATATTATTACCAGTATTCGATACTGGGTCATTCATAGCATTACTATACCTTCCCTATTCATTGCGGGTTGGTTATTCGTCAGCACGGGTTTAGCTTACGATGTGTTTGGAAGCCCTCGGCCAAACGAGTATTTTACAGAGAGTCGACAAGGAATTCCATTAATAACTGGCCGTTTTGATCCTTTGGCACAACTCGATGAATTTAGTAGATCCTTTTAGGAGGCCCCAATGACTATAGATCGAACCTATCCAATTTTTACAGTGCGATGGTTAGCTATTCACGGACTAGCTGTACCTACCGTTTCTTTTTTGGGGTCAATATCAGCAATGCAGTTCATCCAACGATAAACCTAACCCGAATTGAATTATAGAGCTATGACACAATCAAACCCGAACGAACAAAATGTTGAATTGAATCGTACCAGTCTTTACTGGGGGTTATTACTCATTTTTGTACTTGCTGTTTTATTTTCCAATTATTTCTTCAATTAAGAAAAAGGGAGAGAATAGTGCGAATTCTCTATATCCCACTCGGAAGGATCTCATCTCAAAATTATCCATGGCTGTTTATGTCTCTAGCATGACCACTTGATGAAATGTGGAGGGAAGTGGGGTAAATGGCCGATACTACTGGAAGGATTCCTCTTTGGTTGATAGGTACTGTAGCCGGTATTCCTGTGATCGGTTCAATAGGTGTTTTCTTTTACGGTTCATATTCCGGGTTGGGCTCATCCCTGTAATAATAATATGAACTGAGTTGTAGACAGGAAAAAGTAAGAGCTCAACGGGACCTTACCCCTTTTGTTTAATTCGAGGGGTAAGGTCCCGTTGAGCTCTTACTTTTTCAACGAAATTTTTTTTCATTCCATAAAAAAAGTTTGCAGATAATCCAGTTAATACAAGCACACTATTCTATTCGTAAAAAAAAAGTGGGCCTTTTGCTCCGATGTTTCAAATAGCTCTTTTTTAAGATGATGCTTGCTTTTGGAGAATTAACTCTATTGATTGGATTCATAATACCTGTTCCTACATAGTAGGTATTCGTCCGAAATCGAAAAAAAGGGCGGGAATTAATCTATTTTCTGAATGACATACATAATGTGGATTCCTGTATATGAGACATCATCCAAAGAATTTCTATACTAATAGAAGCTTACTCCATTTATTTTATTATCTCATCAAAGTTTTCCTTTTTTTTTTTAGTTCATCGAAGAAGTTCGAGTTACTCAACGAGCGAATCCACCCCCCTTTTTTATTGTCCACTACTTTTTATAAATCCAAAGAGGCGAGGTTCCGATAAACCTAAAAAAAGGGAATAGTACTTTTTAGGCGTAAGGGGATTAAGAATCATTATTCTTTTGACACAAGAAAAGAAAATTTCACCCTTTTCTTGTGTCGAAGATTAGAAAGAGAAAAAATCCCTCCTATAATAGGTTGTTCCTTTCATTTATTCCTTGCTTTATATTCTCCTACCACTTATGTCGATTATCTACTCCTATTCGAATTTGATTCCCTTTTTCTATATAGAATAGGATACTTTTGATTTCATGTATTTCGTGGCATTTCAAATTTGACAATAGTGAGATAGTAACGCCACTCCTTTTTGGATTGAAAAAGGGAGTTGGATTCACGTCAAATAACGCGTTCTTCACAATATAATACTAGTCTATTACTAGCAGTAAAAGTCAAAGCTAAGTACTTTCCAATATCTTGTATAAAAACAAACAGTAGCAACAAAGCAAGTAAACTAAATCCTATTTTTAACCATACATAATTACATCGATCAAGAAGAATTTGGTTTTTATGAACTTTATGTTAATAAATCCGTGGACCTAAAAATTCATTTCAGACAATTGAACCTTCTCGAATTGTTTCTTTTTCAAAACCAAAAATATTTGTGCCAGAATAACAGATGCCAAGAAGAACAAAAGGCCTTGGACACGTGATGGATCTTGAAGTACTATTTCTGCGTCTCCCTGACCAAATCCACCCACGTTGGGATTACTTGTTAGTGGTTGATCAAGCTTGATAGATTCGCCTTCTGACACAAGAAGTTCCGGTCCTCGAGGTATAATATCGACCACTTGGTGACCGTCTGACGTATCTGCTATGCTTATTTCATATCCCCCTTTTTCTTTACGTACAATTTTACTTACTATACCTGCTGATGTAGCATTATAGACTGTATTGTTACTCTTACTCCCATCGGGATAAATCTGACCCCTACCTCTGTTCCCACCTACATATATAGGATATTTTAAGAAGTGAACGTCTTTGTTAATAGCGGGGTCTGGGGAAAGAATTGGAAAGGTGATTTCACTATATTTCTGACCTGGAACAGGACCTATCACAAGAATATTTTTTTTTGTGGGACGATAACTCTGAAAAGAAAGATTGCCCATCTTTTCTTTCATTTCGGGAGAAATACGATCGGGGGGGGCTAATTCGAATCCCTCAGGCAAAATAAGAACAGCCCCTACATTCAAAGCCCCCTTTTTCCCATTAGCAAGAACCTGTTTCAGTTGCATATCATAAGGGATTCTTACAACTGCTTCAAATACAGTATCAGGAAGTATCGCTTGTGGAACCTCAATATCCACAGGCTTATTAGCTAAATGGCAATTGGCACAGACAATACGCCCAGTCGCCTCTCGTGGATTTTCATAACCTTGCTGCGCAAAAATGGGATATGCATATGAAGTAGATGGCCAAGTTATTACATATAGCATGATCGATACAGAAATGGATCGAGCCATCTGCTCCTTTATCCGAGAAAAGATATTTCTTTTTTGCATGGTCCAATCGTTGATCCCGAGAATTTCTACAATAAATTAGGTAGGTTACTAGTATAGTTCCCTATCCACGATTCTGCTATTGTAATGGAATAATTTTACTGGAATGGAATACAGGAAGAATCTCTGGGATGGGTATAAATAGAAAAGGTAAGTAAGATTTGGAATGCTTTGTTTATGTATGTACAAACAAAGTAACAAACATTATGATTTGATTAATATCGGTGAATCAGCCTTTAGTCATTCATTGAATGATAAATCACTACAAGTGACGGAGATACGCGATTTAAATAACGGAAAATCCAATATTTTAAAAGTGTATCTAGAATTACTGGGAAAGTGGAAACAAGACCAGATATAATTTGATCATTATGATAAAATCCAAAATCCTTGGAGATAGAGCCAATCATTAGTTCCCAACCATGAGGCGAATGGAATCCGATACATAAATCAGTTAATAAAAGAATAGAAAAAGCTTTTATTGTGTCACTTAAGTTATAGAGGAATTCTTTCACCCAAGAATTAAGAACGAGAAGTTCTTCATTACCTAGAATAGAATAACCACTTAGAATAGCGAAACAGATTATATTTGTCGAGAAGTGCAAAATGCTATGAATATGACCCTCATTGTGCATCTTGACCAATTGTAGCGTTTCCTTGTGGATTTCTATACGTAGTTTTTGTATATGTGTCTCCGGGTACTCCTTTATCATTTCGTCCAAAAAGAAAAGTTCTTCTAATTCTATGAATTTTTCTAGAAGATTCTTTTCTTTAATATCAGTCAAAAACATTTCGGATTGCCTAGTATTCCACCAATTTGTAACCCAGGATTCCATATTTTTATTAAATGAGAGAGAAACCCACCAGGGTAAAAATATAATAGATGCAAGATATGTGAGGGTAGTGAATGTTTTCTTTTGTGGCATTTTTAATCTGTAAATTACTAATGAAACTACCTCTTTCGTCGACTCTATCCGATCGAATATTTCTATGAAGCATGAGTTCGATAACAAGGTATCGAACCTATGGATCTACGCCTCCTTTTTTTTTTAGTTAGTCCTTGGATCAAGAAAGAACATAGAAATAAGAGTAAGGGTTTGCTTCGCTTCGAATGAAGAAAAAAGTTTCCGGGTCTTTCAATTAGTCAAATTAGAAACATTAGTCAAATTAGAAACAATTGCATCTTTTCGATTAATGTCCGAAAGAGCCGCCTTTGTTAGATCAATTATTGCGAAGGGCTACCTACAGCCCAGGAATAATGGAGGGAAATTTTGAAAAATATTGAGATAATGGTGAAATCAAAAATGAGTGGCAAAACCTGAGAAAGTTTGGATATTTATAGTTATTAAGGGATCTAATCATTGATGATCAAGCAGGAAAAAGGCGTAGAAAAAGAAAAATCGCTTGACAAAAAAAAAGAGGAGTTATTTACAATATAGAATCCATCTGTATCTAACGTAACAATTCAAAATAGTAGACCCCCAAAAAAGAAAAATTATAGTCTGAAAGAATTGCGTTTTTTTTGTTTCCACAAAAAAAGTTTCGTTTTCTGTTTATTCCATATACATCCACTTTTGCTCGAATGAACGTTCTGAAAAAACTTAAGTTAAGTTCTATAAAATGAAGATTCATTAGTTCTGTTTCTTTCCCCATGCTAACAAAACATTAATTCTTCGCAGTTCATTTCAAAATACTTCAATTGGTACGCGCAAGAAATAGGCCAATTCCGCCGCTTTTTGTTCAATTTCTCGTGGAGTCAGGTTCTCATCAGTACGAGTCAAGGGAATGGCTCCCTGACCTCTGATTTCCATATAAAGGACACGACGCGGAAAAAGACCCTCTTTAATTTCGATTCTAATCGACTGGACATCTCTCATAAGGAATCGAAGGAAGATACGACGATTTATTCCAGGAAATCCCCAACGAAAAATACACACTATTCCTTCTTTTCGATCGAATCGGTCATAACCACTACCTACATTCCACGAAATTGTGCACCACAAATAGGAGCTAATGAACAGACCCGCGATCCCATAGAAAGACATAACGATGCCTTGTGGAAAAAAGAGGATTTCCTGAGACGGGAATAAGGATATTAGATTCCTACCAAGATAACTAGAAGTTCCAACCAATAAGAACCCTAGTGAACCTAAAAGAAGGATACAGGCCCAGCAGAAATTACTTGTTTTTCGAGACCCCGTTATAAGTTCTATCCATATACGTTCTGAGCGCCAGTTCATACTAGATCAAGTTGCATTTTTTGGAATTGAGAGAATAACCCAAATGAATTTTACTTTACTTTTTTTGTTCCCGAAGTAACTCTCATCAACTAGCACTATTACGATGTGAACCATTAGAAATAATTCATCAAATTGGTTAGATATAAAAGCGTCTGCTTCATAGGGATCTAGACAATCTTATTTTTTTGAACATGAAGAAATAAAGAAGCCATTGCAATTGCCGGGAAAACTAGGCCCACTAAAGGCACAAAAATAGAGGGTAAATCAAAAGTTGTCATAGAATGGATACCTCGATTTAAAATTTGTACCTGTTATAAAGATATCTTATGATAAGTATATCTATTTATTATAAGTATAGAATAATAAGTGCAAGGAATGTAGAACTAAATATGAGTTCTCACGGGAGATATTGAAATAGGCACGATTTCAATTCTATTATTTTATATATTTGAATTTTTCTATATCTATAATACGTAAGAGGATAAGATGAAATTCTTTTTCTTCATAAAATTTTGCCAAAACAAAAGAAGAATGCATTCTTTTATCCTGTTGATCGAAACTTCCTGATTACTAATCATGAATATAGCACCAATTATAGGTATAAAATACAGCTCTAGAGGAAAAATTTTAAAGTAAGTATCCGAAACTTTTGATTCTTCTTACAATATAAATGGATCTTATGCCCGTAATGAAAACGAACTCTTCTTTTTTTTCTTTACCGATAACTAAAAAACTTCTTTTCCGCAAATAAAAAAACGGAATTGAATGCTCTACTTGATTGAATTTTGATTTAAGGGAAAGAAACCGTGAAGCTGAAATAACTCATTCAGAACACTTTTTAAAGGATTACGTGGTACGATTGAGTCCAATAAGCCCTTGTGGAATAAATACTCAGCCGCCTGGGAACCATCAGGTACTGTCTTATTCAATGTTTGTTCAATTACTCTTTTACCCGCAAATGCAATGTAGGCATTAGGCTCGGCAATAATGATATCTCCCAACATACCAAAACTTGCAGTCACCCCACCGGTTGTAGGAGATGTAAGGATTGATACATAGAATAACTTTTTATTTGATTGATAATTATATGAAGCGGAAGATATTTTAGCCATTTGCATCAAGCTCAAACTTCCTTCTTGCATGCGCGCTCCTCCCGAAGCACAAACTATAATAAGAGGGAGAGCTTTACGAGTCGCATGCTCGATCAAACGGGTAATTTTCTCGCCTACTACGGATCCCATACTGCCCCCCATGAACTGAAAATCCATAACCCCAATAGCTATGGGAATACCATTTAGTTGACCTATGCCTGTTTGAATAGCCTCGGTTAACCCTGTTTTTCTTTGATAAGAATCGATACGATCTTTATAAGGTTCCTCTTCTGAATGAAATTCAATGGGGTCGATAGAAACCATGTCTTCATTCATAGGATCCCAAGTGCCCGGATCAACCGAAAGCTCGATTCTATCTGAACTGCTCATTTTCAAATGATATCCGCATTGTTCACAAACATTTAGTTTTGACTTAAAAAATTTCTTATAATTTAACCCATAACAACTTTCGCATTGAACCCACAAATGTCTGTATTTTTTATTTATATCGAGATCATTATATCTTCTTCTCATATTGAAATCGCTTCTATTTGTGCTAATTTGTATACTGGAACTCTCGTTGTCACTACTATTTACACTTTCATTACAAATGTAACTATACATGTAACTGTCGCTGTAATTGTAACTACCGGCTGAAATGTAATTATCAATACTGATTTCAGAACGAAGATAACTATCAATGCAATGAAAAATGTGATTATTCCAACTATATTGAGTATCATACATATAACGATCGTAGTTGTGATTGTTACTTTGAGAACCATTATTCAGATAACTAAAAAAGGCACTTTCTAGTTCATTCATAAAAGAGCGATCGTTATCAATCTCGAAAAGAAAATTTTCAATATTTAAATATATCGAATAACTGTTACCATTACGATCCCTAACTAAAAAGAGGTCATCAGAGATCAAACTCCGAATGTCCCTGACATCGAAAAAAGTATCCATATTATTAGAACTGGAATTATCACTATCGTCCCAACTATCAATTTTTTTATCCCTATCATATATAACGGGATCTTCACTTCCACTGGTATTTTCAATAGGACCAAGACTATCCATTGATTTACTTAGCCCAGACCTATGTTTTAATTCCTCGTTAAACAACATCGAATGGAACCACCTTTTTTCCATAGAGCTTGCCTGCCCCCCTATTTGAATGTAAATACAATAGATGAATAGTCATTCGATGAATAATCATTTGAATATATCCTCTCGGAATAAGCATATAGATCCAATAGAATAATTAACTAATCACGGATGAGTCTTGAAAAAAAATCTTTTTTTGTGGGAATCTGGATATCACTTCACTATCAATCTATATGATGGAACCCTTTCTTCAATTAGAATAGAAAGAGAGGGTTATCCCGTGCCATGTACAAATTCGAATCAAAAAAATTTGTTCTCTCCTAGGAAGAATTCATTTTTGGAGAACTTTGGAGAATAATAAGTTTCTATTGCAATGCGGAAGGAAAAGGACAATATACGGGACGGGGATAAAGCGTTGTGACCATTGGCTCGATTCGACCATAGTCCGGAATTTAGGGGTATAGAAAATATTCTACTAATCCCATCTCAAGGATCCATAGGATTAATTATGGATCCAACAACTGAAGGATTTTCATTGTTGAGTCTTAGATCTTGTATTTAAGATTTTGTATACCGAAATCCAGTATGTATATATGCCTGGAAAATGAAATAGGAACCTTATTCATTATTCGGCTCAATCCTTTTTTAGTAAAAGATTGGGCCGAGTTTAATTGCAATTTAATTAAAGGAACGAATGGTAATTACTGGATTACAAAGTATCCATTGCTTCAAATTCGAATTTGATTTCCTTCCATACTTCACAAGCAGCTGCTAGCTCAGGGCTCCATTTGCAAGCTTCATGGATAATGTCATTACCTTGACGAGCAAGATCACGTCCCTCATTACGCGCTTGTACACACGCTTCTAGGGCTACTCGATTTGCTACGGCACCCGGTGCATTACCCCAAGGGTGTCCTAAAGTTCCTCCACCGAACTGTAGTACAGAGTCATCTCCAAAGATCTCGGTCAGAGCAGGCATATGCCAAACGTGAATACCACCTGAAGCCACAGGCAGAACACCCGGTAGAGAAACCCAATCTTGGGTGAAATAAATACCACGACTTCGGTCTTTTTCAATATAATCATCACGTAGTAAATCAACAAAGCCCAAGGTTATTTCCCTTTCCCCTTCCAGTTTACCTACTACGGTACCAGAGTGAATATGATCTCCACCAGACATACGTAATGCTTTCGCTAGTACACGGAAGTGGATACCATGATTCTTCTGTCTATCAATAACTGCATGCATTGCGCGGTGGATGTGAAGAAGTAAGCCATTATCTCGGCAATAATGAGCCAAGCTAGTATTTGCAGTGAATCCCCCCGTTAAATAGTCATGCATTACGATAGGAACTCCCAATTCTCTGGCAAATACAGCCCTTTTCATCATCTCTTCACATGTACCTGCAGTAGCATTCAAGTAATGTCCTTTGATTTCACCTGTTTCGGCCTGTGCTTTATAAATTGCTTCGGCACAAAATAAGAAACGGTCTCTCCAACGCATAAAGGGTTGTGAGTTCACGTTTTCATCATCCTTGGTAAAATCAAGTCCACCGCGGAGACATTCATAAACCGCCCTACCATAGTTCTTAGCAGATAACCCCAATTTTGGTTTAATAGTACATCCCAATAGGGGACGACCATACTTATTCAATTTATCTCTTTCAACTTGGATACCGTGAGGTGGGCCTTGGAAAGTTTTAACATAAGCAACAGGAATTCGCAGATCCTCCAGACGTAGAGCGCGAAGCGCTTTGAACCCAAATACATTACCCACGATGGAAGTAAACATGTTAGTAACAGAACCTTCTTCAAAAAGATCTAAAGGATAAGCTACATAACAAATATATTGATTTTCTTCTCCAGCAACGGGCTCGATGTCGTAGCATCTTCCTTTGTAACGATCAAGGCTGGTAAGTCCATCGGTCCACACAGTTGTCCATGTACCAGTAGAAGATTCGGCAGCTACCGCGGCCCCTGCTTCCTCAGGTGGAACTCCAGGTTGAGGAGTAACTCGGAATGCTGCCAAGATATCAGTATCCTTGGTTTCATAGTCAGGAGTATAATAAGTCAATTTGTAATCTTTAACACCAGCTTTGAATCCAACACCTGCTTTAGTCTCTGTTTGTGGTGACATAAGTCCCTCCCTACAACGCATGAATTAAGAATTCTCACAACGACAAGGTCTACTCGACATGAATTAGCCGTTAATGAAACCTTTCACAGGAATCTTTCACAAAACTCTCAACAAATATTATCAACTAATCAGAATGGTTGGTTGTTAGACTACGGTATTTGATTCGCCAAATACATCAACATCATTATTGTATACTCTTTCATATGTATGGCGCAACCCAATCCCTGTTTTTCAAGTTTCTAATCCCGTACTTTTTTTAATCTAAATTTAGAAAAAAAAGGAAATTCACTCTTGACAGTGCTATATGTTGTATATGTAAATCCTAGATGTAAAACTATCTGGAATTCGTCCCTGAAAAGGTAGAGAAGAGGCGGAAAACTATATGCTGAAATAAGAAACAATGGCCAATGTGAAAAAAAAAAATGAATCATAAATAGAGTTCAGGTTCGAATTCCATAGAAAATATGGGTGGGATTGTCTATAATGCTAGAGAACTGAAACGCTCCCTCATGGTTTTTATCCATCTACCTTTTTTTTAGGTTGTGAAATTGGAAAATTCACTCATTGAACGAGTAAACAATCGAATTGGAGTCGCTTGAATGGTACCAACGAAATCAAGTGCTAACTCCTATTTATTATTGAATTAACCGATCAACCTGCTTGCTATCGGACATTTTTTCTTCGGTTTACAAAATGCAAAGAATTTCTACATATTTCACTTTATTATCATTATGAAAACAAATCCTACCCCTTCGGGTCTCGGGGTTTCCGCACTTGAAGAAAAAAACCTGGGGCGTGTCGCTCAAATCATTGGTCCGGTGCTAGATGTATCCTTTCCCCCGGGTAAGATGCCTAATATTTATAACGCTTTGGTAGTTAAGGGCCGAAATACTGACGGCGAGCTAATTAATGTTACTTGTGAGGTACAGCAATTATTAGGAAATAATCGAGTGAGAGCTGTAGCTATGAGTGCTACAGATGGTCTGAAGAGAGGAATGGAGGTTATTGACACGGGAGCTGCTCTAAGTGTTCCAGTTGGTGGGGCGACTCTCGGACGAATTTTCAACGTTCTTGGAGAGCCTGTTGATAATTTAGGTCCTGTAGATACTCGCACAACATCTCCTATTCATAGATCTGCGCCTGCCTTTATACAATTAGATACAAAATTATCTATTTTTGAAACAGGGATCAAAGTAGTTGATCTTTTAGCTCCTTATCGACGTGGGGGTAAAATAGGACTATTCGGGGGGGCTGGAGTGGGTAAAACAGTCCTTATCATGGAATTGATCAACAACATTGCCAAAGCTCATGGAGGCGTATCCGTATTTGGCGGAGTGGGCGAGCGTACTCGTGAGGGGAATGATCTTTACATGGAAATGAAAGAGTCTGGAGTAATTAATGAACAAAATCTTGCAGAATCAAAAGTAGCTCTAGTCTATGGTCAGATGAATGAACCGCCGGGAGCTCGTATGAGAGTTGGTTTGACTGCCCTAACCATGGCAGAATATTTCCGGGATGTTAATGAACAAGATGTCCTTCTATTTATCGACAATATTTTCCGATTTGTCCAAGCAGGATCCGAAGTATCTGCTTTATTAGGCAGAATGCCTTCTGCTGTGGGTTATCAACCTACCCTTAGTACAGAAATGGGTACTTTGCAAGAAAGAATTACTTCTACCAAAGAGGGGTCTATAACTTCTATTCAAGCAGTTTATGTACCTGCGGACGATTTGACCGACCCTGCCCCTGCCACGACATTTGCACATTTAGATGCTACTACCGTACTATCAAGAGGACTAGCTTCAAAAGGTATCTATCCAGCAGTAGATCCTCTTGATAGTACGTCAACTATGCTCCAACCTCGCATCGTTGGTGAAGAACATTATGAAATTGCGCAAAGAGTTAAGCAAACTTCACAACGTTACAAAGAACTTCAGGATATTATAGCTATCCTTGGGTTGGACGAATTATCTGAAGAGGATCGTTTAACCGTAGCAAGAGCACGAAAAATTGAGCGTTTCTTATCACAACCCTTCTTCGTAGCAGAAGTATTTACGGGCTCTCCAGGGAAATATGTTGGTCTAGCAGAAACCATTAGGGGGTTTCAACTGATCCTTTCCGGAGAATTAGATGGTCTTCCTGAACAGGCCTTTTATTTGGTAGGTAACATCGATGAAGCTACCGCGAAGGCTGTGAACTTAGAAGTGGAGAGCAAATTGAATAAATGACCTTAAATCTTTGTGTACTAACCCCGAATCAAATTGTTTGGGATTCAGAAGTGAAAGAAATAGTTTTATCTACTAATAGTGGCCAAATCGGTGTATTACCAAACCACGCCCCTATTGCCACAGCTGTAGATATAGGTATTTTGAGACTACGCCTTAATGACCAATGGTTAAAAATAGCTCTGATGGGTGGTTTTGCTAGAGTAGGCAATAATGAGATTACCATTTTAGTAAATGATGCGGAGAAGGGTAGTGACATTGATCCACAAGAAGCTCAGCAAGCTCTTGAAATAGCTGAGGCTAACTTAAGTCGGGCTGAGGGCAAGAGACAAACTATTGAAGCGAATTTAGCCGTCAGACGAGCTAGGACGCGAGTAGAGGCTATCAATTCAATTTCATAACTAATTGGTGCGCCCCAATAAAAAAGTGAATTCCGTTTATACACCATATTTTGGTTCTGCGGATTGAGTCGAATCAACTGTAATGGCATTTCTCTAAAATAAAAGGGAGGGTGGGTAGAAAAACTTATTAGATACTAATTACTCCGGTATCTAATAAGTTCTACCTACTATTGGATTTGAACCAATGACTCCCGCCGTATGAAAGCAATACTCTAACCACTGGGTTAAGTAGGTCATTTATCATCACAAAGAGAAAGAAAGGGGCTTGTCATATCGATGAATTATAGATGCAATCTTATTTCGAAGCAATACCAATTCTTGGCAGGAAACAGATCAGAAGCTATCATGTTGGATCATAGAAGATTCATCTTGACAAGAAATTATTTCCATGATAAACTATCTATCACAAGGGCTATAGCTCAGTTGGTAGAGCAACTCGTTTACACGCGCGCCAATGTTTTTCAGGGGAGTCCATCATGCAATCAAAAAAATTGATCTTATTGATAAATCGGTGTCTTACTCTATATATTCGAGGGAACAATAGCCTGACAAATAGTTGGTTCGGTCCGCTTTGGGTGCCAATTTAGGCTCCAAATAGAACCCATCATTGATTCGATAATTGATAAGGTGAATACACAGCCCATTCAATGCTAGGCATAATGAGTATAAGGACCTCAAAAAAATATCTTTTCGTAATATGAACTTTAAGGTGTATGAAGTTTCATATTTGACTCTTTGAGCAGAGCGATAGAGACTCCATTTAACTTAGGTTGATCTAGGCCAGAGGCAGACCTACGTCAAGGTAACTCTTCTTTGAAACACTTTGGTATTGCTCCTGGATCATAATCTAAATAATGAATCAGAGCACGTGGAGCCATCTCGTTATCTTTCTGTTAAGAAAAAGTATGGCGGACTATCTGATATTTATATCAGTTGATGAAAGAGCCCAATGCAAAAAAAAATGCATGTTGGGTCTTTGGAACAGTTCGAATCATTTCGATAATAAAAAGTTTGATCTGTTTTACCGAGAAGGTCTACGGTTCGAGTCCGTATAGCCCTAAAAATTTTTATAGTTTTCATTTCCTCATTCTTGTTTGTTGGTTGTAGTCGGACAGTCGTTTGGCCCATCGAAATAGAATAATTATCACATGCTCCGAGCGATCCCCGCGGGTGAGCATGAAAGGGACAAAATTCATTTCAGTGGGCCCAATCAGTCTTTGTTTGATCTCGGATAAAAAAACTGTCCTTTCTTCTTTGTGGATAAATTACACACAAATTTTTCCTGTTTTCCTATCCAGGATCAAAGGGTTTGGGATATTCCTTTTCTTTTTGTACAAAATCTCTTTTTCTAGATCTCAATATACCCCAATCCAATTGCTCACCAGTCCAATTCTACCTATGCTTACTTTATGCAAGAAGATTGAGGGTCTGTTTGCACTTGGACGAGTTAAGAAGCCCCCAACTCATCGTTTTTTCGGGAGCAGAACCCAATTCGTTGTTTCAGAGATAATGACTGGTTCCTAACTCTATTAGTGTTTGTACCCCTATCGATTTCCATGAGTTGTTTGGGGATTTGGTCTGTCGAATCATTTGAGTTGATAAAGCGCGATTCGATTAGAAGAAGTTTCTTCTGTAAATTATTTAGGATTCGGCTGACTTTCCCGTTGTGATATACTTCGTTGTATAGGGTTCGTTCAACATAATTTTTTTTTTGCATGAAGGCTAACCCAGCGGTTGGTCTTACTTTTGAAAACTCATTTTAATTACATTAATAAGTATTCTCGCCTTTTCGGACCCATTTCAAGTACTAAAGATCGATATTCTAGATTCTTCTTTTAAGACTTCGAGTTCTAATTAAATAACCCACTTCTTTTTGGGGGGGATGGGTTGCAGGTCGAGGTAGTACAGACTCAAAAAATGTAAATTGGGGATAGAACCCTAGGGTTGTTAGATGTAAGGGTTTCTCTCAATTCAATGCATTGAATAAAATCCATTAAGTCTAGAACAAGGATAAAAAATAGAATAGGGCGATGCATTCAGTTTCCGTATCTAATCAATAGAAACAACAATCCTCTAACTGGATTGGATCTTAATGAAAAGAATAAACCAATACCCTTCGGTTTTATTATATGAATATTCAAAAAGGATATAACATACATATAGAATTGTTCATTTTCTTAATAGTATCTTAATTTAATCTTAATCAAAATTCTATATAAATTAGAACTAAAAAAAGATGTAATGTAATTCTTTTTTCTCTTTTTTTTATAGAAAATTTGAGACAAGATAAAAACGATAAGTTTGTAATAAGAGCATAATATGTCTCTAGCATATCGAAATAAGTGAAAATCGGATTCCACTCGATGAATCTTGAAACAAGAATGACCCACAGCAAAAAAACTGGGGAGTTCAATCAAAATTCATTGGTATTTCGACTAAAAAGTTATAGCTTAATTCAAATTCCAGATCGAATCGAAGAATACGGTATATATTTTTCCACATTCATAGGAGTGCATCTATGTTTCTGCTTTACGAATATGACATTTTCTGGGCATTTCTAATAATATCAAGTCTGATTCCTATTTTGGCTTTTTTCATTTCCGGAGTTTTAGCCCCGACTAGGGAAGGACCGGAGAAACTTTCTAGTTATGAATCGGGCATAGAACCAATGGGCGACGCTTGGTTACAATTCCGAATTCGTTATTATATGTTTGCTCTGGTTTTTGTTGTTTTTGATGTTGAAACGGTTTTTCTTTACCCATGGGCGATGAGTTTCGATGTATTGGGTGTATCCGTTTTTATAGAAGCTTTAATTTTCGTGCTTATCCTAATTGTTGGTTTAGTTTATGCATGGCGAAAAGGAGCGTTGGAATGGTCTTAGCTCCTGAATATTCAGACAATAAAAAGAAAAAAGAAGAAAAAAATGACATTGAGACAGTTATGAATTCCATTGAGTTTCCGGTACTTGATCAAACAACCCAAAATTCAGTTATTTCAACTACATCAAATGATCTTTCAAATTGGTCAAGACTCTCCAGTTTATGGCCGCTTCTGTATGGTACCAGTTGTTGCTTTATTGAATTTGCTTCATTAATAGGCTCGCGCTTCGACTTTGATCGTTATGGCTTGGTACCAAGATCGAGTCCTAGGCAAGCGGACTTAATTTTAACAGCCGGCACAGTAACAATGAAAATGGCTCCCTCTTTAGTAAGATTATATGAGCAAATGCCTGAACCAAAATATGTCATTGCTATGGGAGCCTGCACTATTACAGGAGGGATGTTCAGTACTGATTCTTATAGTACTGTTCGAGGAGTTGATAAGCTAATTCCTGTGGATGTTTATTTGCCGGGTTGCCCGCCTAAACCGGAGGCAGTTATCGATGCTATAACAAAACTTCGTAAGAAGGTATCTCGAGAAATCTACGAGGATAGATTTGGGTCTCAACAGAATAATCGATGTTTTACTACCACTCACAAGTTTTATGTTGGACGCAGCACGCATACTGGAAATTATGATCAAGGATTAGTCTATCAATCGCGATCCACTTCAGAGATACCTTATGAAACATTTTTCAAATACAAAAGTTCAGTATCTTCCCACGAATTAGTGAATTAGGGAGGCTGCTTTTCTTTTGTGCAGAAGAATAGCAAATGCCCTTCACTTCAATTTTCAAAAATTTCGTCGTAAACGTGAACTACTTATACAAATGAAAATCCGGGAGAGATTAAAAAAATGCAGGGTCGTTTGTCTGCTTGGCTAGTCAAGCATGGGTTAGTTCATAGATCTTTAGGCTTCGATTACCAAGGAGTCGAAACTTTACAAATAAAGCCCGAGGATTGGCATTCCATTGCTGTCATTTCATATGTATATGGTTACAATTATCTACGCTCTCAGTGTGCCTATGATGTAGCACCGGGCGGACTCTTAGCTAGTGTGTATCATCTTACGAGAATAGAGTATGGTGTGGATCAGCCAGAGGAGGTATGCATTAAAGTATTTGCCCCAAGGATAAATCCCAGAATTCCGTCTGTTTTTTGGATTTGGAAAAGTGCGGATTTCCAAGAACGGGAATCTTATGATATGTTGGGAATCTCTTATGATAATCATCCACGCCTGAAACGTATTTTGATGCCTGAAAGTTGGATAGGATGGCCCTTACGTAAGGATTATATTGCTCCAAAATTCTATGAAATACAAGATGCTCATTGAATGATACGAACCTAATTTTCTTTTTACGCCGCGAGATATTCAAGGAATTTTTTTACAGTCTCTTCTAGAGCAAACAGAGTAATCGAACTCTTTTTCCTATATATGGATATATGGATGCGCAAAAAAATGGGTCCTCATTGAGATTCCCAAATTTGGAAGATATTCTATTTCTTTTTTTATACAGACTTTAAGAAAAAGGGTAGGATTTTCTCTCTCTAGACATTCGGACGATAGCATGTATGTATGCTGATTCGTATCGAATTTGTATGAGTATCTATTATTAACCTGTGGGTTAATAATGGATGCTCAATGTCAGGAACTTAACAGTAGATACTCAATGTCAGGAACCAGATTTGAACTGGTGACACGAGGATTTTCAGTCCTCTGCTCTACCAACTGAGCTATCCCAACCCTTCTTGAGGCACCATCCCCATCCTACTAGAGGGCTTGGGTATATGTCAATTCAAGAGAATCAAAAAGCATTACAAAATCTTACCCAGGCCCTGGAATTTCCGGAATTTTCAAAAAAGAAAACTTTTGAAGTTGAAAATAATGCTGTGAACTGTGAATGATTCAAACGGGGATTCCTTGATCATAGATTTTCTTTTGTACATATATACCACAAGACTTGTGATACGAGAGAGGCTTTTCTGCTCCGATCCTTTTGTGAAATAGTACAGTGAATGATAAATATAGCTAATTTTCGGGCGCTGCCGAAAAGAAAAAAGAGTAGAAGTATAAATAAACAGTTAGGGAGTAAAACGGGCCTTTTTGTGGGGATAGAGGGACTTGAACCCTCACGATTTATAAAGTCGACGGATTTTCCTCTTACTATAAATTTCATTGTTGTCTGTATTGATATTGACATGTAGAACGGGACTCTATCTTTATTCTCGTCCGATTAATCAGTTCGTCAAAAGATATATCAGACTATGGAGTGAGTGGTTTGATCACTGAATATTCGATTCTTCCTTCAACTTGGAATAGATTCACAAAAATGATTCCTTTTTTTTTATGTAAAAAAAATTTTAGGGCGGCATTCATAGAATCTTTGATATTTCAGTACGTATACGTACGTCTCGTATATAGGTTTATCCCCCATTCTTTATGGAGTTTAAATTCAAATTGAATAGAAGGATTCCTCTACCAACGCAGTCAACTCCATTCATTAGAACAGCTTCCATTGAGTCTCTGCACCTATCCTTTTTTTATTCTCGCTTTCAGAAACCCCTTAATTTATTTTCTGAAAACAGGATTTGGCTCAGGATTGCCCATTTTTAATTCCAGGGTTTCTCTGAATTTGAAAGTTATCACTTAGTAGGTTTCCATACCAAGGCTCAATCCAATCAAGTCCGTAGCGTCTACCGATTTCGCCATATCCCCTTTTTAGTTTGAGCCGAAGATCTGGCCGGGATGCCATCCCTTTCTTTTTTTCGTTCATGCTGGAACCGTTAACCGTTGAATTCATTAGATACAGCTTATCTATCTAAAAGGTTTCTCTCTTTACTCCTCTTTGATTTCTTTTTTATCTACCCCTTTTTCTCTATTGAAGGACCTACATTTGGTTTAATCAGAAATGATTCTATCATTGATGTATCCGCAATTCAATATGGATGGATATATATCACATATATATTCCTCTCTTCCTCTCACTTTTCCCGCCCGATTTTAAATACTTGAACGTTCGATTCTTTTTTTAGAATGCCATATTTTTCTTAATTTCTAATAATTTAGAATTAAGATATTGATAATCATATTCATATAAATTATAAATATAAAAGAGAATTATGGAAAAGAAAAAATGTAGAATTTCTTCCCATTGAAAATTTTGATATCATATATCACTCTATTTATCGTTATATTAATTCTTATGTTATATTATATTGTTATAGAATACCATTCTATTCAGTATTCATTTTTTCTCTATTCATATTCATTATCGATTTTGAATAGCTAAGAGCTAAGTAGTTGACTGAATTCCTATGCACAACACAATTTCTGTTATGTGAGCCCGCTTAGCTCAGAGGTTAGAGCATCGCATTTGTAATGCGATGGTCATCGGTTCGATTCCGATAGCCGGCTTTTCTCTCTTTGTTCCATTTTATACTTTATTACATGATTAATAATGTCTGGTTGAACTCAAGGTATATTGAAAATACTTTTTTCCTTTTCTCAAAAATAGTGGATCTATTATGTCGTAAGAACTTCCAACTATGAATAAAAAACGGATTCGAGCGGTTGGTTAGATCTCTACAGAACAAATTAGGACAAAGTCTCCTTACCTTGCTATATATACAAAAGAGTCTGAATATTGATACAATTCATCTCATTCTTCTTTGTAGTACAGTACTTAACTTCAGTATATTTTTTTCGTTTATCGTTTAGTTCAGTCTTAATTTAGGTTTATTCTGTAAATAAAAAAGGAGTTTTTATGTCTCGTTACCGAGGGCCTCGTTTCAAAAAAATACGCCGTCTGGGGGCTTTACCGGGACTAACTAGTAAACGGCCTAAAGCCGGAAATGATCTTAGAAATCAATCGCGTTCTGGGAAAAAGTCTCAATATCGTATTCGTCTAGAAGAAAAACAAAAATTGCGGTTTCATTATGGTCTGACAGAGCGACAATTACTTAAATATGTTCGTATCGCCGGAAAAGCCAAAGGGTCAACTGGTCAGGTTTTACTACAATTACTTGAAATGCGTTTGGATAACATACTTTTTCGATTGGGTATGGCTTCGACCATTCCTGGAGCTCGGCAATTAGTTAACCATAGACATATTTTAGTTAATGGCCATATAGTAGATATACCAAGTTATCGCTGCAAACCCCGAGATATTATTACGACGAGGGATGAACAAAAATCCAAAGCTCTGATTCAAAATTATCTTGATTCATCCTCCCATGAAGAATTGCCAAAACATTTGACTCTTCACTCATCCCAATATAAAGGGTTAGTCAATCAAATAATAGATAGTAAGTGGGTCGGCTTGAAAATAAACGAGTTGCTAGTCGTAGAATATTATTCCCGTCAGACTTGAACCTAACTCAAATAGCAAGGCAAGGATTCGGAGAATTTTTCCCCCTTTTCGCCGAAGTAAATTGACCGAAGCTAAGGGGTTTGATCCGGATATTTTTCCCATTCATGTATCATAAATGGATCCGCGGGGATTTTTTTATGTCTTGGCGACCCTTTAATCAGTATTTTTCGTACCACCCCAATTAGGAATATAGAATTCATTTCAAAGAAAGGTCTACCTCGTGGAATAATCCTATTCCTTGTTATTTGATCCATTGTGGTCAATAACGCTCTTGAATTAGGCAAAGATAAGGAAAGAGAGGGATTCGAACCCTCGGTAAACAAAAGCCTACATAGCAGTTCCAATGCTACGCCTTCAACCACTCGGCCATCTCTCCTACAAAATTTTATGATTATGACCCAGAAATCGGGTGAATAGCGAGCCATTCATATTTATTTTTGCAATATAGGTACGACTAACCGATTATAACAATTCGAAATATGAAAATGGATGGGATTTTGGTCATAGAATTATTATTCTATTCTTTTTCCTTCTTTGAATCATAATCTGTAGGAAATATTAATTGAATGTTTAGAACGAGTCTTTTTTTATGTTATTTCGTCCTGTACAATTCCTTTGTTTGTGGGATTCTTTTCCCATGCGAGGTAATGAGAAGAATTATAGAATGGATTGCGAACTATGCCTAGATCACGGATAAATGGAAATTTTATTGATAAGACCTCTTCAATTGTGGCCAATATCTTATTACGCATAATTCCGACAACTTCCGGAGAAAAAGAGGCATTTACCTATTATAGAGATGGTGTGATTTGATTC
Organism: Papaver californicum; assembly: GCA_023531435.1. Taxonomy (NCBI): domain Eukaryota; kingdom Viridiplantae; phylum Streptophyta; class Magnoliopsida; order Ranunculales; family Papaveraceae; genus Papaver; species Papaver californicum. The sequence continues at coordinate 19,947 of JAJJMC010033786.1, read as the reverse complement.
TATTTAGTGTTCTCCGTCTTACGAGTAAAGGCACGCAGGGTTGGATTCGGTATAAAACGAAAGGCGTTTATTGAAATAAATCTGCAAAAAATCTACGCTTCTTGAAGGTGAAGTTTGGAAATAGAACAATTCCTTCTATTGTGTATCCCCGATTGATGCAGCCTCAGATACTTCAATTTTCTAATCTAGTATTGAACGAAAGGTTACACCTATAGGTTCTTCTGTATTAGAGGTCCATCCTACTCCATCAGTACCAATAGGCGGCATAGGGGAAGAAGCACTACACCTAGGAATCAACAAAAAAAACTTTGTTATAAATTATCCCTTTCCTTATCGGGATCGGAACTAACAAGAATGGTTGGGACAACAAACATCCATCTCGTTTGTACTTTGGATACCTATATAACCATCAAAGACTGTTGAAGTGACTAATTCCTGGAAATAGGGGGCGTTGAGGACAAAGAAATTGTTGGAGTAACCTTTTCTATCTAGCAACAACACGATTAGTGTTAAGAAAAGACCTCTTGCAGGAAGGCTGGCTAGAGATTTCTTGTAAAAACACTAGTCCCTGTCAGTTCATAATGAGAATATTTCAATATTCTTTTGGTTCCATGGATTATTATCATTCATTATGCACAGAAGGGAGGAGCCGTATGAGATGAAAATCTCACGTACGGTTCTGAAACGGGGATTCTTTGAATAGAATGAACGACCGTAACGGATGTCAGCTCAATCCGAAGGAAATTATGCGGAAGCTTTACAGAATTATTATGAAGCTATGAGACTAGAAATTGATCCCTATGATCGAAGTTATATACTGTATAACATAGGCCTTATCCACACAAGTAACGGAGAACATACAAAAGCTTTGGAATATTATTTCCGGGCACTAGAACGAAATCCATTCTTACCACAAGCTTTTAATAATATGGCCGTGATCTGTCATTACGTGCGACTATCTCCACTATAGAAAGAGGGAAAGAAAGATAAAATACGCTAGTAAATACTAGAGGATAGGCTTTCTACATATGTATCGTACAAAGCAACGATTTTTATTAGCTGTAGCAAAGAAAGATACTTCATAAAAGCCAAAAAATGAAGAAATGAATATGCCTATAATACTATATTCTATGGATAGATAAAAGATCTAATTGATAGGGGAAGCGCCGTAAAGATCAATTAGTGAGATTTTGGGTCGATACAATAAGAAAAAACTGCTTACTTATGTCATGATATGAGATATAAGTTAGGAATCAACTTATGTAATAGGGTTGATCCACTAAGGTATTGAGCAGCGGTGTAGCATCAGATCCCAAAGATAGTAAGTCCTTTCTTTCTTAGAGAGGAAAGTCTTTTTCAAAGATTCTATATGAAAATGAAACGGAGATAGTTACCTTTCAGAAAAAGATAACTATAGTGGGGTTCATTTTTCTGAAGGTAGGAGAAAAGATAAAACTTATTTTGAATCAAAATGAAAGTTTAAAACTTATGTAAATGTAATTAACCCCTTCTGGTTAACCCGAGAAACAAAAATGGGATAGATTTATGAAAAATCTTATTTAGTTAGATAGGGTCGATTAAGATAAGATGGGACACCAAAATAATTTATTGCTGAGCCGTATGAGGTAGGAAACTCTCAAGTACGGTTCTAAGGGAAGGAATCGACCCACCTATTCCGACCGAGGAGAACAGGCCATTCGGCAGGGAGATTCTGAAATTGCGGAAGCTTGGTCCGATCAAGCTGCGGAGTATTGGAAACAAGCTATAGCGCTTACTCCAGGTAATTATATTGAAGCGCATAATTGGTTGAAGATCACGCGGCGGTTTGAATAAGAACACTCTTTTTATCCGTCAGTAAAAAAAATGGATCTTTCCTCTGGGAAGAGCTAATCAAGGAATTTCATTGTATCCCTTCTAAGATTGTTCTGTTCTATTTCGTTTAGTACCTCGTAGGCATAAACGATACCCGACTACAGTACATCATACATCCCTTTTTGCTATTCAAACTAAAAAAGCCTTTGAATGTGGATACTGGGGTCTTGGTCTTATTCATGACTGCCCCAATGAAGTGATTTGGAATCGAGCAATAGTCATACGTTCTATGTAAGATACGAAGCAGCTCCATCTAAGCACCTGTAATTTACATATGAATCCAAAAAAGAGTTTTTGTGTCAAGTCAAAGCCGGGAAAGGATTTTCAAATATTATAAAGGTCCGTTGAGCGCCTCATGGCTATGTCATAATAGATCCGAACACTTGCCCCGGATCGACTTCCAGATCATAATTGCTCTAGTAAATAACTAAACAAAATAAATAGCTGGGAGATAGGAAGGAAAGGAACTAATTATAAATAGATTTCAGAAGTTCACTAATTACTTGACTGTTGGCAGGTCTCTTTGTATGTGTTGTCCGGAAAGAGGAGGACTCAATGATTATTCGTTCGCCGGAACCAGAAGTTAAAATTTTGGTGGATAGGGATCCCGTAAAAACTTCTTTCGAGGAATGGGCCAGACCAGGTCATTTCTCAAGAACAATAGCTAAAGGCCCTGATACTACCACTTGGATCTGGAACCTACATGCCGATGCTCACGATTTCGATAGCCATACCAGTGATTTGGAGGAGATCTCCCGAAAAGTATTTAGTGCCCATTTCGGTCAACTCTCCATCATATTTCTTTGGCTGAGTGGCATGTATTTCCACGGTGCCCGTTTTTCCAATTATGAAGCATGGCTAAGCGATCCTACTCACATTAGACCCAGCGCTCAGGTGGTTTGGCCAATCGTGGGCCAAGAAATATTGAATGGTGATGTGGGTGGGGGTTTCCGAGGAATACAAATAACCTCTGGGTTTTTTCAGATTTGGAGAGCGTCCGGAATAACTAGTGAATTACAACTCTATTGTACTGCAATTGGTGCATTGGTCTTTGCGGCGTTAATGCTTTTTGCTGGTTGGTTCCATTATCACAAAGCTGCTCCAAAGTTGGCTTGGTTCCAAGATGTAGAATCCATGTTGAATCACCATTTAGCGGGGTTACTAGGACTTGGATCTCTTTCTTGGGCGGGACACCAAATACATGTCTCGTTACCAATTAACCAATTTCTAGACGCTGGAGTAGATCCTAAGGAGATCCCACTTCCCCATGAATTTATCTTGAACCGGGATCTTTTGGCTCAACTTTATCCAAGTTTTGCCGAGGGAGCAACCCCGTTTTTCACCTTGAATTGGTCAAAATATGCCGAATTTCTTACTTTTCGTGGAGGATTAGATCCAGTAACAGGGGGTCTATGGCTGACCGATATTGCACATCATCATTTAGCTATTGCAATTCTTTTCCTGATAGCCGGTCACATGTATAGGACTAACTGGGGGATTGGTCATGGCCTGAAAGATATTTTAGAGGCTCATAAAGGTCCATTTACAGGCCAGGGCCATAAAGGGCTCTATGAAATCCTAACAACGTCATGGCATGCTCAATTATCTCTAAATTTAGCTATGTTAGGCTCTTTAACCATTGTTGTAGCTCACCATATGTATGCCATGCCCCCTTATCCATATCTAGCTACTGACTACGGTACAGTACTTTCGTTGTTCACACATCACATGTGGATCGGTGGATTTCTCATAGTTGGTGCTGCTGCACATGCAGCCATTTTTATGGTAAGAGATTATGATCCAACTACTCGATACAACGATCTATTAGATCGTGTCCTTAGGCACCGCGATGCAATCATATCGCATCTCAACTGGGCATGTATATTTCTAGGCTTTCACAGTTTTGGTTTGTATATTCATAATGATACCATGAGCGCTTTAGGGCGTCCACAAGATATGTTTTCAGATACCGCTATTCAATTACAACCCGTCTTTGCTCAATGGGTACAAAACACTCACGCTTTAGCACCTGGTGCAACAGCTCCTGGTGCAACAACAAGCACCAGCTTGACTTGGGGGGGTAGTGGTTTAGTAGCAGTAGGCGGCAAAGTAGCTTTGTTACCTATTCCATTAGGAACCGCAGATTTTTTGGTACATCACATTCATGCATTTACGATCCATGTAACGGTATTGATACTACTGAAAGGTGTTCTATTTGCTCGTAGTTCCCGTTTGATACCTGATAAAGCAAATCTGGGTTTTCGTTTCCCTTGTGACGGACCTGGAAGAGGGGGGACATGTCAAGTATCCGCCTGGGATCATGTCTTCTTAGGTCTATTCTGGATGTACAATGCAATTTCGGTAGTAATATTCCATTTCAGTTGGAAAATGCAGTCAGATGTTTGGGGTAGTATAAACGATCAAGGAGTGGTAACTCATATCACGGGAGGAAACTTTGCGCAGAGTTCCATTACTATTAATGGGTGGCTCCGTGACTTTTTATGGGCACAGGCATCCCAGGTAATTCAGTCTTATGGTTCTTCATTATCTGCATATGGTCTTTTTTTCCTAGGTGCTCATTTTGTCTGGGCTTTCAGTTTAATGTTTCTATTCAGCGGCCGCGGCTATTGGCAAGAACTTATTGAATCCATCGTTTGGGCTCATAACAAATTAAAAGTTGCTCCTGCTACTCAGCCTAGAGCCTTGAGCATTGTACAAGGACGTGCTGTAGGAGTAACCCATTACCTTCTGGGTGGAATTGCCACAACATGGGCATTCTTCTTAGCAAGAATTATTGCAGTAGGATAATGGCTAGGAGGATTTGAAAAGCATTATGGCATTAAGATTTCCAAGGTTTAGCCAAGGCTTAGCCCAGGACCCCACTACTCGTCGTATTTGGTTTGGTATTGCTACCGCACATGACTTTGAGAGTCATGATGATATTACTGAGGAACGTCTTTATCAGAATATTTTTGCTTCTCACTTCGGGCAGTTAGCAATAATTTTTCTTTGGACTTCCGGAAATCTATTTCATGTAGCTTGGCAAGGAAATTTTGAGTCATGGGTAAAGGACCC
>JAJJMC010033786.1:0-7500 GCA_023531435.1 Papaver californicum | reverse complement strand
ACTATACTACTATAATAATAAGTTTTTTTTTAGTAGTATAGTTATGTGGATGTTTCCTTTTTTTGCCATTGAGTTTACAAAAAGTAACAATATCTCTATTTTCCGCCCCAAACTGAAGACTTAGATTATAGTTTTGTGAAAAAAGCCCCTTATCGGATTTGAACCGATGACTTACGCCTTACCATGGCGTTACTCTACCGCTGAGTTAAAAGGGCTCATTTGATTCAATTGTTGAATGAACCAACAGTCACTATGAGTCTACTGTATGTACCTATATATATAATATACATCATATATATGGATCTCGGCTCGTTCAGGACCAATCAAAAATTTTTTGACTTCAGCTTTTTTTTGAGAAGTCTAGGAAAAATGCTTCCTTTTATTTGATTTTATCAATATTAATGCACTACATTTTTTCAAGACCGCCCCTATAATAGATTTGTTTTTTTTTGACCCTCATCAGAATGAGATTCATTTGATTGAGACACAATTCGACGTAGATCCAAGATATTTCATCGAATCATTGATGAACAGATTCGACACGTACCCTGCAATTTTTATAGAAAAAAGAAATTAGATGGAATCATGAAAGCAGAAAATATTCTTCGTATTTAGCCATAGCATTACATTATATTGACAATTACAAAAAACTGTTCATACTATGAGTATAGTAGGCGATCCGGCGGGTATGCCCCCATCGTCTAGCGGTTCAGGACATCTCTCTTTCAAGGAGGCAGCGGGGATTCGACTTCCCCTGGGGGTAGGGTACTACGAAAGGAGGTTGATCATGGATTTATCCATAAGTCTAAAATGGATTCTTCCTGGGTCGATGCCCGAGTGGTTAATGGGGACGGACTGTAAATTCGTTGGCTATATGTCTACGCTGGTTCAAATCCAGCTCGGCCCAAAAATCCGCCGATCCATCATGAGATAATAGAAAAAATTTTGCCTCCAGAAACCAGACAAAGAAACGAAGACTTTTTTATGCTATATCCTTAATTTTTTTGTTCCCATAGATTCTACTTTCTAATGATCTGGTCTGTACCCTTAATTTCTAAGGGAGGGGTAAAGAAAAAAAGACTTTTTCTTTTTTTATTTATTATGAAATGATTTGACTACTAGTAATACGTGCCGTTCTCACTAAAGCCCATACCCATATGAATATCAACATATCGCTTCTATCTCTGTTACAATACAGCGATTCTAAATAGAAATATGCTATGAATTTAATAATAAGAATATGTATCCTTTACATCTTATTTCCCTGGGATTGTAGTTCAATTGGTCAGAGCACCGCCCTGTCAAGGCGGAAGCTGCGGGTTCGAGCCCCGTCAGTCCCGACCTAGGATCCGATGAATCCGTCAACTCATTTCTCTATTTTCGGTGAAGAGGGAGGACTGAAAACAAGATCTAATTTCCGCCGGAGGTCTTTTTTATCATCGAAGAAATACAAGAATTTTCATTAATTCTCGACTAGTACTGATTCGTGGGGAGAGCTAGATTGGTACAATTGGTGGTAGGGTCCTATTCGGGATTTCAAGAGATACCGCACAGGTTTTCCTTTTTCTATTGGTTCTGATCCATGGAATTCAATATAATACCCACCCGGTTCCCGAGAGCATACCTACAAATTGAATTCCTTCATTGTGTGATACAAAATTAACTTGACCTTAACATAGTTGGCGCGCCAGAATCCTTTTCAGATTCTATTAAAACCACCTCCTTATTTTCTAGCTCCTATTTTTGGGAACCGCAATTCCTAATTGGAAACAATCTATCTATCTCACTTCCATACCGAATTTCGGATATGATATATGTTCCGGTTTCAATCCAACGAAAGAAGCTTTTATTTTAAAAAAAGAGAGATCAAAGAAAGATCTGCCCTACCCCGCTTAATAAAGAAATTAATAATATTTCTTCTCCTGTTTTTTCTTTGATGAAGGGGTCCTATCGAAGCAAGAGTAAACTCCAAAAAAGTACATTTCTAAAAAAACGAGATCTTTTATACCCGAATCCATCTTTATTACACCTCTTTGTCTTCCAAGAAATTTAGATCATAACAAACTAAATGAGTTTCGAACTTCACTTTTTTCCATTTCATTTCTACTGTTTGGGTTTGTGACCAATTGAAATGGAAGACGGGTCAGATGATACCTCATCAGCTGGTTGTATACGGAAGACGGTAGGTTATAGAAAAGAATGAAAAACGAAAAGGGATTCTTTGTTGTATCAAGAATTCCTTTTTTAATTCGTTATGGATAAAAGATCCTCCTATGTTATACTATTCAATTCTCGACAATGAATCGATCTGAAAGCTCAGATATTGTTATTCATGATATTGATCCGATTCAATATCAAATAACATTGGGATGCAATTCATTTCATTGAATTTAGAGGAGAAGATTTATCATCTCTATGGGATTAGATCCCGAGTTATTGTGAAGTAAAAAACGATGGGATTATGGAAGTAAATATTCTCGCATTTATTGCTACTGCGCTGTTCATTCTAGTTCCTACTGCTTTTTTACTTATCATCTACGTAAAAACAGTCAGTCAAAATAATTGATTCGAATGAAGCTTGACTTCTTTATTCTTATCAATGATTGAAGAAATGAAAGGTATTTTCATTCCACGTCTTAAATGAAATGGGCGGACTAGAATCAGCAGTATATGAGATCCGGTAGTATGGTAGAAAGATATCAATTTCTTTCTACCATACTTTCTATTATTGTATTGTCTCAAGTTGTACTGGTACTGTATAAAGAGGGATAGGCTTCATCTAGATTAATCTACAATATGTATCTTGTATTTTCATATATGTACATATCTATAAATTTCATATATGTGATGTACATCATGTAAATAACACCCCAATTCTAGTTCTTCCTTGCATCTATTTTTTTGTTTGATTGAAAGGTTTTTTTTCATATAGTCCATTACTGTAATTCAATATAATTTGCAAATGGAAATTTCATATTTAAAATCCCTTTACGATATATGAAAAAATGGCTACAGTTTGATTACTCAACTCAATTAGTAGTGCTTTTAGAGTCCACTTCTTCCCCATACTACAAGTGAAAGGGAAAATGTAAAGACTACCATTAAAGCGGCCCAAGCAAGACTTACTATATCCATGTGAATTATGTCCCCTATCTCTATGAATATGAAGGAATTCGTCCATTATTGATCACTAATAATAGTGGAATCTATGGTGCAGAGTCAAAAAGGGATTATGACCAAACGCTATTGATCAAACAATCCAAAAAATCCACCCACAACAAGTTCCTATATGATTTCTGGTAGAAAAGGGAAGGATTAACCACAAGCAAGATACACAGGGACTTTCTTTGTATTATCAAGGAAATCCTCTTTAATGGAAGATGTAGGAATAGTAAGGCCTATTGTTTAGTTTCTTTTGTTGACCTTCATAAGCAAAAAGCATAAAATATACAATCAAGGTAGATCACTACCTACCCCATATCTCTTCAAAAGAGGGTTTTTTCCTTTTGGTTTCCTCTCGAATCTATTGCTTCTGCTGAGCAAAAAAAGAAAGTATTTCTCGGTTTTTGTAGATGAGGCGGCACCCGGATTTGAACTGGGGTAAAAGGATTTGCAGTCCCCCGCCTTACCACTCGGCCATGCCGCCAAACGGATATAAAATAGAGGGAACGCTCTCTTCTTTATTATTTCTTGAATCTCATTGTCTTTATCCCTTTCCTAAACCTAAAAAACCCTTTTTTTTGAACCCAGTTGATTCCCTTCGATTGATTGTATGGTATCTCAAATCTCAAAATAAACAACACCTAAAAACTTCCCCCTTTTTTTATCTTTCAAAAGCGAATGTGCTTTTTCAGTTACAGAATGAAAAATGCAGGGCAAATAGGAACCATTAACTATTGACTTGAATTCATGAAGAGTTCTTGGAACTCCAATTTCGTTTCCTTAACAACGGCATCAAAATGAAGTTGATACACAACTTATCAGTATCAATTCTTTTCAATAATCAATCTTTTTCAATTAAATTTACATTATAACAACAATTATATATATATGTAAACCCCGGAACAGAGATTGTTACAAAGATATCCTAATCAGGTATCTTAGCCATATATGTCTATAAGGAATTATCGTGCTTCCTTTTTTCTTTTTTTCTCTCATTCATAGAGAACAGATCAAACCTTGAATCATTTCTTTTTCTGGTACCCAACCGGATTGTAATATCATAATAATAGGTAGAAATTGGATTCCTTTTGATATTCTATACAAGACTCTAAAAAAAGTATAATCGGCATAATTATGATTCCAGGAATGTTTTATCCTGTTGCAAATTCTAATTTGAGTAGAAAATTCTCCTTATTGCTCCGCTCAATGGTATGAAGTTGGGTAAAATTTCATGTGATTCAGTAAACAGAATATACATTCCATCATTGCTAGATCGATCCATATGGTTCGATGAAGAATGAGCCAATAATGGGATTTTGCTATAAATGGGAAGCTTAAGATGCTCCGGGATGGAAATGAGGGAATGTCTACAATACCTGGGTTTAGTCAGATACAATTTGAGGGGTTTTGTAGGTTCATTGATCAGGGCTTGATGGAAGAACTTTATAAATTTCCAAAAATTGAAGATATAGATCAAGAAATTGAATTTCAATTATTTGTGGAAACTTATCAATTGGTAGAACCCTTGATAAAAGAAAGAGATGCTGTGTATGAATCATTGACATATTCTTCTGAATTATATGTACCTGCGGGATTAATTTGGAAAACCGGTAGGGATATACAAGAACAAACCATATTTATTGGAAACATTCCTCTAATGAATTCCCTGGGAACCTTTATAGTAAATGGAATATACAGAATTGTAATCAATCAAATATTGCAAAGCCCCGGTATTTATTACCGTTCAGAATTGGACCATAACGGAATTTCGGTCTATACCGCCACCATAATATCCGATTGGGGAGGAAGATCAGAATTAGAGATTGATCGAAAAGCAAGGATATGGGCTCGTGTGAGTCGGAAACAAAAAATATCTATTCTAGTTCTATCATCAGCTATGGGTTCGAATCTAAGAGAAATTCTAGATAATGTTTGCTACCCTGAAATTTTCTTGTCTTTCCCGAACGATAAGGAGAAAAAAAAGATTGGGTCAAAAGAAAATGCCATTTTGGAATTTTATCAACAGTTTGCTTGTGTCGGCGGGGATCCGGTATTTTCTGAGTCCTTATGTAAGGAATTACAAAAAAAATTTTTTCAACAAAGATGTGAATTAGGAAGGATTGGTCGACGAAATATGAACCGGAGACTTAATCTTGATATACCTCAGAACAATACATTTTTGTTACCACGAGATGTATTGGCAGCTGCGGATCATTTGATCGGAATGAAATTTGGAATGGGTACACTTGACGATATGAATCACTTGAAAAATAAACGTATTCGCTCTGTAGCGGATCTGTTACAAGACCAATTCGGATTGGCTCTGGTTCGTTTAGAAAATGTGGTTCGAGGAACTATATGTGGAGCTATTAGGCATAAATTTATACCTACTCCCCATAATTTAGTAACATCCACTCCATTAACAACCACTTATGAATCATTTTTCGGTCTACACCCCTTATCTCATGTTTTGGATCGAACTAATCCATTGACACAAATAGTTCATGGGCGAAAATTGAGTTATTTAGGTCCTGGAGGATTGACAGGTCGAACTGCTAGTTTTCGGATCCGAGATATCCATCCTAGTCACTATGGCCGTATTTGCCCAATTGACACATCTGAAGGAATCAACGTTGGACTTATTGGATCCTTAGCTATTCATGCTAGGATTGGTCATTGGGGGTCGCTAGAAAGTCCGTTTTTTGAAATTGATGAGAGATTCAAAGGGGTACGGGTAGTTTATTTATCGCCAAGCAGAGATGAATACTATATGGTGTCGGCAGGAAATTCTTTGGCGTTGAATCAGGGCATTCAAGAAGAACAGGTTGTTCCAGCTCGATACCGTCAAGAATACCTGACTATTGCATGGGAACAGATTCATCTTCGAAGCATTTTTCCCTTCCAATATTTTTCTATTGGCGCTTCCCTTATTCCTTTTATCGAACATAATGACGCGAATCGGGCTTTAATGAGTTCTAATATGCAACGTCAAGCAGTTCCGCTTTCTCGGTCCGAAAAGTGCATTGTTGGAACTGGGTTGGAACGCCAAGTAGCTCTAGATTCAGGAGTTTCCGCTATAGCAGAACACGAGGGAAAGTAGTTTCTACCGATACTGACAAGATCGTTTTCTCAGGTAATGGAGACACTCTAAGCATTCCATTGGTTATGTATCAACGTTCCAACAAAAATACTTGTATGCATCAAAAATCCCAAGTTCAACGGGGTAACTGCATTAAAAAGGGACAAATTTTAGCAGATGGTGTTGCTACTGTTGGTGGCGAACTCGCTTTGGGAAAAAACGTATTAGTAGCTTATATGCCATGGGAAGGCTACAATTTTGAAGACGCCGTACTTATTAGTGAACGTCTAGTATATGGCGATGTTTATACTTCTTTTCATATACGGAAATATGAAATTCAGACTCATGTGACAAGTCAAGGCCCTGAAAGGATAACTAATGAAATACCACATTTAGAAGCCCACTTACTCCGGAATTTAGATAGAAACGGAATTGTGATGTTGGGGTCTTGGGTAGAAACAGGTGATATTTTAGTAGGTAAATTAACGCCTCAGATCACGAAAGAATCATCATATGCCCCGGAAGATAGATTATTACGGGCTATACTTGGTATTCAAGTATCCACTGCAAAGGAAACTTGTCTAAAATTACCTATAGGTAGCAGAGGTCGAGTTATTGATGTGAGATGGATCCAGAAAAAGGGGGGTTCCAGTTATAATCCAGAAATGATTCGTGTATATATTTCACAGAAACGTGAAATCAAAGTAGGGGATAAAGTTGCTGGAAGGCATGGGAATAAAGGTATCATTTCCAAAATTTTGCCTAGACAAGATATGCCGTATTTACAAGACGGAACGCCTGTTGATATGGTCTTCAATCCATTAGGAGTACCTTCACGAATGAATGTAGGACAGATATTTGAATGCTCGCTCGGGTTAGCGGGGGATCTGCTAGACAGGCATTATCGAATAGCACCCTTTGAGGAGAGATATGAGCAAGAGGCTTCTAGAAAACTCGTGTTTTCTGAATTATATGAAGCCGGTAAGCAAACAGCGAATCCGTGGGTATTTGAACCCGAGTATCCGGGAAAAAGCAGAATATTTGATGGAAGAACGGGAGATCCTTTTGAACAACCTGTTATAATAGGAAAGTCCTATATCCTAAAATTAATTCATCAAGTTGATGATAAAATTCATGGGCGTTCCAGCGGGCATTATGCGCTTGTTACACAACAACCCCTTAGGGGAAGGGCTAAGCAAGGGGGACAACGGGTAGGAGAAATGGAAGTTTGGGCTCTAGAGGGGTTTGGTGTTGCTCAC
>JAJJMC010033781.1:0-10471 GCA_023531435.1 Papaver californicum | reverse complement strand
TAAATTGAGTTCTTATCCAAGCACTCTTGGGATTACTTTTATTTGTCTAAGTTCATTGTGTTGTTGTCAAAGAGTCACATAGAGATTTGTAAAGTCCATCCTATCTTTATGATTTGTCAAAATGTCTCTTTGTATTTTGTGATCTCCTATCTATAAAAGGGAGTATCATGTAGTTCATTTTCATCAAGCAAAAAAAAGAAAACAAAACAAAGCAATACAGGAGAAGAGCAAAGCTCTCAAAGCTCAAGTTAACAAAATATTTTTTTCTTTCCAAATAGATCCTAGGCCTTCAAATTGGTATCAGAGCCTCGTTTAAAATGTCCAACAATCCAGTTTCTCTTATGCCTCGTTTCAATGGAGAAAAATTCGATTATTGGAGCAACTTAATGAAGCTATGTCTTGAATCTCAAGATCTTTGGAGTATCGTTCAAGATGGTGTTGAAACACCAAGAGATGAAGAAGATGATGTTGAAACACCAAGAGATGAAACTCAATTGACCGATGCACAAAAGAAGACTTTGAAAAAAGAGAGACAAAAAGATAGCAAAGCTCTCTTCCAAATCTATCAAGCAATCGAAGTTCCGATCTATGAAAGACTAACCAAGGCAAGTAGTTCGAAGGAAGCGTGGAAGATTCTTCAAACTACTTACTCCGGAAAAGATCAAGTGAAGAAGGTTCGTTTGCAATCCTTACGAGCCGAGTTCGAAAAATTGGAGATGACGGAAAGCGAGAAGATTGTCGAATATTTTACAAGAATCACTTCTCTTGTAAATCAAATGGCAATAAATGGCGAAATCATGGAAGCTCAAAGAGTTGTCGAGAAAATCATGCGAAGTCTACCCGAGAAGTTCGATCATGTTGTTGTGGCTATTGAAGAGTCACAAGACTACTCTTCGATGACATTGGAGAATTTACAAGGAAGATTGGAAGCACACGAAGCAAGAATACTCAAAAGGAGTCCTAAAATTTCTTCTTCCGATCAAGCATTAAAATCCTCAACTTCGGGAGGCCGTGGTCGTGGACGAGGTAGAGGTCATGGACAAACGAGAGGCAGAAAAACTTGGTCCAACAATCATGGTCAAGCCAATTCAAATGAGGAGGCGAAGGAAGAGGAGAAATCCGTCCAAAATAATTTTCAAAGAGGGCGTGGTCGAGGTCATACTACTTACAAAGGTAAAAAACCTTACATTGAGTGTCACTATTGTCACAAACCGGGACACAAATCCAATGACTGTTGGGAGAAGTACCCTGAAAAGAAACAAGAAGTCGGCTATGTGCATAAAGCCGAAAATTCAGAAACTTTACTAATTGCTTCCAATGGAGATTTTGGAAACACTTGGTACTTGGATAGTGGTGCTAGCAAACACATGACGGGAAACAAAAATTTATTTTCAAATCTTGTTGAAGCTAACCATGGGCAGGTTACAATTGGAGATGCGAAGTCTTACAAAATCGAAGGTGTTGGAGAAATTTCCTTCAAGACAAAAGCCGGAAAAGCCGAGAAAATGTCCGATGTGTTCTACGTGCCGGGATTGAAAAGCAACTTGCTAAGTGTTGGTCACTTGTTGAAGAAAGGATTTGATATCCGTTTCGTGGACAACACTTGCATTATGAAGAAAAATAATCAACCCGTTGCAAATATCGGTTTGAGTTCTAATAATTTATTTCCACTCAAACTTGATATTTTGAATGTTTCTTGTTTCTTAACTGCAAAAGAGGATGTTTCAAAGTTGTGGCATGACAGATTTGGGCACCTCAATTTTCAAAGCCTAAAGGAGTTGGCAAACAAAGCAATTGTCCAAGGACTGCCGAATATCAATGCAATTGGCGAAGTTTGTGAAGAATGTCAATTGGGAAAGCAACACCGAGAGTCGTTTCCTTCCAAATCGAATTGGAAGACAAAGTCACCTCTGGAGCTCGTTCATACCGACCTTTGCGGACCTTTCCGAGTTCCATCTCTCGGAGGTAATCGATATTTCTTATTGTTTATCGATGATTTCACAAGAAAAGTTTGGGTGTATTTTGTGAAAGAAAAATCCGAAGCTTTCTCTTGCTTCAAAGATTTCAAGTCTCGTGTCGAGAAATTTTCTGATTCTCAAATCAAGAATTTGAGAAGTGATCGAGGTGGAGAATACTTATCTTCTTTATTTGAAGATTTTTATCGAGTCCATGGGATTAGACACGAATTGACGGCGCGGTATACACCTCAACAAAATGGAATTGCCGAACGGAAAAATCGGACGATCATGGACATGGTTCGGTGCATGCTAAAGAAGAAAAATATGCCATCTGATTTTTGGGCCGAAGCAGTCTCTTGTGCCGTTTATTTGATCAACCGGTCACTGACAAAGATCTTGGAGGGTATTACACCAAATGAGGCGTGGTATGGTAAGAAACCAAATGTGGTACATCTTAAAACATTTGGTTGTCTTTCATACTCACATATTCCGGATGCTGCAAGAACCAAGCTTGATGATAAATCTGAAAAATGTGTTTTCATTGGCTATAGTGAGAGGACAAAAGCTTACAAGCTTTACAATCCTCGAACAAAGAAAATTGTGATAAGCAGAGATGTTGTTTTTGATGAAAAATCCTCTTATGATTTTTCGAAAATGTCAGATTCACTAACATGGCAGGTTCTACTTGATGATGAAGAAGATGAATCAAAATCAGAGGAGGCCAATGATGGTGAAAATGACGAATCCCCAGAAAATTCACCATCACCACCACCAACAAAGACAAGGAGCTTGACAGAACTTTATGATGTGACGGAAGAGATAGACGAGCCAAATCAAATCTTCTTTGCATTCTTTGCAGGAGAAGACCAAATTTCTTATGAGGAAGCCTCAAAAGAAGAAAAATGGAATCAAGCTATGAAAGAGGAGATCAATGCCATTGAGAAGAATGGTACGTGGGAGCTTACACTTTTGCCTTCACACAAATCTTCTATTGGTGTGAAATGGGTGTACAAAACAAAGACCAACCTTGATGGTTCCGTAAACAAATACAAGGCGAGGCTTGTTGCTAAAGGATACAAGCAAAAAGAAGGTGAAGACTTCAATGAAGTATTTGCTCCGGTTTCAAGACTTGAAACAATCCGCCTAATCATTTCTCTTGCTGCTCAAAGAGGATGGAAATTGTACCAAATGGACGTCAAGTCGGCTTTCTTGAATGGTTTTCTTCAAGAAGAAATTTATCTTGAACAACCACCCGGATTCGTGAAGAAAGGCGAGGAAGAAAAGGTGTACAAACTCAAGAAAGCTCTCTACGGCTTGAAGCAATCACCCCGTGCATGGTATGATCGAATCAATAAATATTTTCTGAATTATGGTTTCGAGCGTTGTCCTTTTGAGCACACTCTTTATATCAAAAGAAATTCGAATGGAGGTTTTATGGTGGTGAGTCTTTATGTTGATGATCTTATCTTCACGGGTGATGATCTTAAGATGTTAGAACATTTCAAAGCTTCTATGAAGAAGGAGTTTGAAATGACTGATTTGGGAGAGTTGCACCATTTCCTTGGCATAAATGTGCAACAAACGAAAGGAGGAATTTTTATTTCTCAAGAAAAATATGCAGCCGAGATTCTTAAAAAATTCAGAATGGAGAACTCAAATCCTGTTACAACCCCTTGCATTACAGGATTAAAGTTGAGCAAAGAAGGAGAAGGAAAGTTGGTGAATAAAACTGTGTTTCGAAGCTTGATTGGAAACTTGATGTATCTCACCGCCACTCGTCCGGACATCATGTTTGCTGTTAGTTTGATCAGCAGGTTTTTGGAAAAGCCATATTCAAATCATTTGGAGGCGGCAAAAAGAATCCTTCGATATATAAAAGGAACCATTGACTATGGTGTCTTTTATGAGAAAAATATTCCTGTCAAGCTTGTTGGTTTTACAGATAGTGATCATGGAGGAAGTGTTGATGATTCAAGAAGTACTTCCGGATATGTTTTTAATCTCGGAAGTGGAGCAATTTGTTGGAGTTCAAAGAAGCAACCAATCGTATCTCTTTCTACTGCTGAAGCAGAGTATATTGCAGGTTCCTTCGCCGGATGTCAAACGATTTGGTTGAGAGGAATTCTTGAAAGTATGAATTTCAAGCAAAGTGGTCCTACAACACTCTTTTGTGATAATAACTCGGCTATTTCAATCTCAAAAGATCCAGTTCTTCATGGGCGAACAAAGCACATTCGTCTTCGTTTCCATTTCTTAAGGGAGCTTGTTCATGAAAAAGAACTCAATCTTGAGTATTGCAAAAGTGAAGAGCAACTTGCGGATATTTTCACAAAGCCACTTGGAGGTCCCGTATTTTCAAAGAATGTTGAAGCATTGGGAGTCAAGAGCAAACTCAATTTACGGGAGGCAATGTTGGCATAATAAATTGAGTTCTTATCCAAGCACTCTTGGGATTACTTTTATTTGTCTAAGTTCATTGTGTTGTTGTCAAAGAGTCACATAGAGATTTGTAAAGTCCATCCTATCTTTATGATTTGTCAAAATGTCTCTTTGTATTTTGTGATCTCCTATCTATAAAAGGGAGTATCATGTAGTTCATTTTCATCAAGCAAAAAAAGAAAACAAAACAAAGCAATACAGGAGAAGAGCAAAGCTCTCAAAGCTCAAGTTATCAAAATATTTTTTTCTTTCCAAATAGATCCTAGGCCTTCAGTTTTCTCTAGGAGCATGTACTACTAATCATTCTTTCTTGTTCGAAGCATAGCTCCAACTCATTGATTCTCAGATCTCTTGATGAAAGTGAGGACTCCAGTTCAGCAACTTGCTTCTGCAGCACCTCAATTTTGAATATCTTTCTCCACGATCTTAAAGGATTGCTCTTCCACGTTTTTTTGATAAAAGATCAATTAATTTGCGGAGTTGATCTTCATTTGAAATTTTATATTTTTTCAAGGGAGGAACTGACTCTTTAGCTAAAGAAGTGGAAGACTTGCGTCACTCAATGAAGTCATCAGTACGATTAGGACGGGTAGCTGTTGTCAAAGTAATGGGGTTGGTGTCTCTCCTATTCCAAGCTTCAATTGTTCGTTGCATCATAGTATCGGTCAGATCTGGACAACCGTAAAACGAGCCCAAAAGGTTTGGAACATCTTGAACAAAGCCGAACTGACGAATAACAAGGAGAGGGCAGTAAAAGGAACTTCCTCAAGCTCAGGATGGAGAAAACACAATGGCCGTGAGTACGGAGGATACGAGCACCAAATACCCAATGATCACAGTACCAACGACTTTGCCCCTTTGAAGTGTTAGTAACCATTCATCTGTGTTTGGTTGTTTTCGTGGTTGGTAGCAGGTTTTGAGAAACAGCTTGATCACATTGGGAAAAACAGCTCCTCTCTGTTGAGCCCCCATTAATTTCAAATGTTCAGCTAGTCATATCTAATAAAAAAAGGAAAGAACAGTCAACATACAATCAAGTGAAGAGAAGGAGGTGACAAATACAGTTAGAAACACATGAAATAGTGGAGGGCTCCCACATATCATTTTCTTGGCAGGAAAGTTGTTCAGGCCGTCAAAGATCTCCGCTAAAACGATCGAGCAGGGCCGGCCTTGAGGCAAGGCTATCAAGACTTTGTCTTGGGGCAGCAAGGACGTTAGAGCAACTGTAACGGGCGAATAGAATAAAGAGAGAAGAGAATTTTTTTTTTTATTCGCCAGTTTGTAGCCGCAACGTGAGAGTAGATATAGGATATATTCCTGTTTTGCTACAGTACACGAGTGAATTCTCTCCGAATTATAAGTATACTCGCACAGCCACTTGAGAAAGCGTACGCCTAATACGGTTTGTTAGGAAAGCGTATTTATATAGGAAGTATCTCTAGAGAAGCGTCTGATCTTACGCTCATTTAACGTCGCGCCTCATAATACGCTTAGCTGGAACAACGCCCCTTGAAGATACGTAACATTACAATAGCGCTCCACTATGCGGCTTTCTGTCTCAACGCTCGACACTTATGCGCTTCTCTAGAATGCCGTCCAGTCCATACGGTGTTGTAGAAGTACTTCTACATATTGGACGTCCTCATTAGAAACCGTATGGAATGCATACGGTCCATTGCCGGGTTGATACGGACGGTCACCTAACTAACCGTGTTTTTTTTTCTTTTTCATTTTTTCATTTTTGATCTTGAGTAAGTTTTGACCAAATACCAATTGGCATAACCAACCAACTAAATTTTCCTATTGAACAAGTCCATCTTGTAACCCTTAATTGTATTACAACTTGTCCATAATGGGCCTTCACCCCCGACCAACACATATGTAAGGTGGGGACGGTCACCTAACTAACCGTGTAAACCAAGCGTTCACTTAGGAGCCCGTCCAATACATTACCGCTTTTCTATCATGCCGCCTCACTCAACATACGGTCATTTAGGTGATCGTTTCATATGTGAGCGTCTTTCATCGACAGCGTGTCTCGTTATACGGCCACCCAACTAAACGCAACAATGACTTACGTCCTTGTATGAAGCCGTTCCATAAGAGACGCTGCTGAAAGTAGACGCTCAACCATACGTCTTGTTAACTGAGCGCATTCATGTAGGCGCTCACTCGAATGAGCGTATGGTTCTGCGCTCTTCTAATTGAATGCAAAACAACATACGTTACGACAACTAAGTGTCTGTACTCTTACGTCCATCTAAGAGAACGTCCAATATCAAACGACTACCAGAAGAGGCGTGCGAGTATAATTTACTCCCCAACCGTTGTAGTTTTTTAGCCAAAGACCAAACAAAATTTGGTTTTTACTCGATAGGATATTCGCACCGTTACAGTTGCCCTTAGGGTAACATTTTAGTTAGGGTCGACCAAAATTTTATTACAATTAAAAAACAAAAATAAAATATCTTTCTTATTTTCTATCTAATCCAGATATAAAAATTATGGTTTATACTAAAGTTAAACGTCTGATTTTTCAAGTTTCCAACTGAAAATTTAGGGCAAAAATTTAGGACAAAAACTTTGAATCCCCAACAAATTTAAGTTTTATAATATTTATTGTTTACTGATTTTATGTTTCTTTTCTTTTACATCTCTAATTTAATTAAAACTAAAAATAATCTTTTGAATTTCATTGTTTGTTGTAATTGTTGTTTACTGATTGTTGTCGAAGATGAAAAGGACACGGAAAAAAAGGTTTGATCACCTGCTGGATGATTAGTTTTCTTATTACTACTGTACCTGTAAACAAAGCTACAACTCTTAGCATTTTGAGTCCATTATGTAAGGTTTTATAGTTTTGCTTTTATGTCTAATAATTGATTGTCTCGGTAGAGATGCATGATATTTTAATCATCTTTTGGGATTGTAAATTTCTGTAAAGTATTCCAGTAACTTAACATTAAATGAAATAGTACGTCATGTTGATGGAGAAGATGAATGTACATCCTTTCAATCATCTCTTTAACTTTGACCATTTAATCTTTCTAAAACACAATAGGGCAACAATTGAAATTTTTCCTTGGGGCAGCAAAATCTCAGGGTCTCTACGATCGAGGTGGTGTTATAATCGCTACCACGACAATATGCCATTATTTTCACGACGTATGGAGAACAAGTGGTATAACCATTAGAAAGGAGTAAAGTGCCGACAATGCATAGAGCAAGCGCATTCATCCGAACGTGTATGGATTCGTGAGCATGGAAAATACGAATTATGATGGAAGGTTAAGGTGGTCAGGTCCGTTGTAGAAGGTCTCAACATCTGTTTTCTTCTTGGCACACAAATACCGACATAAATCCATCTTACCATGAACCAAGGAAGGAGGAAAAGGCAGCACACCCAATTCCTAAGATCCGTCCAAGCTCCTCTAATGTCGGACAAAGATCTTCATCACCGAAACAGAACACATGAAGGTTAAGGTCCCAACAAGAAGCAGCTGCATGAAGAAGATCCCCATTTACCAAGACGTCCAACAAATCTTTAGTATAGGCAAGCCGAAATAGTAAAAAGAAATCACGCTCATCATTGGTCAAAGAAGAAACCGAAGAAAGAAGAGATTTGACGAGCGGAATTCTTTGAGACATGATGTGAAGTACGTGTGAAAACGTTGGCTTATATATAGAGATGAGAGATTGGAATAAGTTGAGGAAAGTGGTCAAAAGTGGAAGTCATGTATATAAGCGGAAAGTCTGATACAAGATAAAGTTAAAGAAAGGTGATCGAAAGGGGAAGCTATGTATGCAAAGGGGAGATCCAAGGTGGCAAGTCTGATACATACAACAGTGTTAGTAAATTAAAGAATCACGACACATGGAAGAGGATCAAGCAAAGAAGCATCTAGATTAAAAAAGGTGAGAAACACAGGATTACTATCAAAGATATCGAATATCGAAAGACATGAGATGTTTCCTGAGCGAAGAGCTGCATGAGTGACACATAAGATCGAGAAAGCTGAACACCAAAGAATAAGACAAACAGTATTGATTGATAGCTGTTCGGGAAAGCAAAAAGTTATTAATACTATATTATTTTATGATCGAGAAAGTAAAAGATAATAATTACTCCATTCTTTTAAAGATCGAGAAAGTAAAAGATAATTATTATTATAATGATCGAGAAAGCAGATTATAATAAATACTCTATGATCGAGGCCACAGAAGTTTTAAGGGATAAAGAAACACGTGTCGGACATATAAAGTATCGAACCAAGAAGCTGTAAAGAACGATCTGTCATCTATGCGATCGCACCAAATAAAGATAAAGTACAAGGATGATAAACATATCGAAACAAGATGGATCGACCCAGAGAAGAATTGATCCAGAATCGATGACTAGGCTGAAGAAAACGACACGTGGTATAAAGAGCGATCAGAAAAATAGATCTATAAATAGAGAAGATCAAACAACGAATAAAGGACGGAAAAATTAGTAAGAAAAAACCTAAGAGAGGGAGGAGAAGAAATTTTTAGGTACAAACTTATGAGAAGTAATTGTATAATGTTTGAATTTCTGTATTGAATGAAAAGGTGTAAAGATTATAAACCCAGAAATTACATAACCTAGATGATTTATTGTATTGAGCTTAAACAATTTATGAAAAAGATGATTTTTTATTATTTTAAAAGAGATTTCTCAGTTATTCGTTTACATTTATTTAACTTGTATCTAAGAGTTTGATTGGTTGTTTAGCAAAAGGAATTTTTGGCCTAAACAAACAGCACAAGGGAAAGTTTCCGTATACGAATTTTCTAGCTCAGGGTATAGAAGGAAAGCTCATCACGTGAAAGTCTCTGTAATGGGTATGTAAATTCTTACTTGTTTTCGCAACGCAACGTTACGGACCTCTCGTCTTACTAGTCATGAGGATGTATATGTGCGTAAAATTAAATACTTGGGAGTATTTCGGGTGAACTTAACAGTACTATCCCGGACAGTCCAACGGTAAAATCCAACAAGGTGTTCGGCGTATTTTTTATAAGAAATTAGATGTATAACTTTACTATTCGGTTATATACAACTTCTGTCAAAAAAGGGTAAGGGTAACCGTAGACACTCCAATTTCATATAAATATATGGACCTTAAAATATGTATTCGTAAACCGAATCTAGCAACGTACGCACTACAAGCTCAAATACTAAAATCACATGACCACCCAGTTGGAAATCAAAATGAATTTGTCGCAAGTCCAATTTAATTTTTTGGACCAAAGTAGCAGTGGCTACCGAATCCAAACAATTCAGCTGCACTTAGGCGACCACTAAACTAAGTCCACCAAGTTCTGTACAATGTCCACCAACTAATACAACCCCATAAGATAGCCGTCCATCCCAAATATGAATGTCGACATAATTTGACTAAGGCTACTTTGTTCCTAAGTCTTTCCATCTACCTAAAATCTTTGTTTTAAATGAAATTTTTTGGAATTTGGTAATAATATTGGATAGTTTTAAGAATGTGAGAATAATATTTTTTAAAATGGATAATAATATTTAGGTTTTTAAATAAAATCCTTTGATCTAAGGCATTCGATCCAAGAGTTAAGAGTTGATGGAAACAAGCTATAAATAGCTAGTTAATTCATTGGTGAAGGAGAAAAAAATTAGAGAGAAAGGGTGAGCGTGAGTGAGAGTATTTGTTGAGATACAGTGAGAGAGACGGTGAGACAAAAATTCATTTAGTATCTTAGTAATGGGAGATTAAGCTTGAAACAGTGGTTGTTAGATTCGGTATGCGGAAGCGTCGTTTGTTGGTTCGCATAAATCCAAGTTACATTTTATCATCCGTAAAACAGGTATAAAGCGTACCCTTGGGTTAATATATGAGGTGATTTCTATATGTGTTATGTAATGATGCTAACACGATGAAATAAAATGAAATCGTTCCTTTGTCTGTTTGCATGTCAAAGGTGCTATTTCTCTTCCATATGTTTTCTATTCTTTTTCTTCTGATAAAATATGTTTGTTATTCAATTTTCTTTATCTGGTATGTTGACTGTTGGATCCATTACAT
>JAJJMC010033778.1:129968-170597 GCA_023531435.1 Papaver californicum | reverse complement strand
AAAAAAATAACTTTTCTACATCTACAAATCATTTTGTAATTGTACAACCAAATTTACTTCTGATTTTTTTGCTTCCAGAAGTCGATAAGACAACTTCTTAAGTGGTATCTAAACATGCAATAAGTCACATCCTCACCCTTCTAATCCCTAAATATCTCCTCCATCAGAATCCTCTTGGCCGTCAGATTAGTTGACTTAGAACGAGTTTCTTTGATGAAACGCGTCCACCATCTAAATATGATAGGCTAGTGATACACTAAACAATAAAATAATCTACTGGAAAATAAAAAAAAAGCGATTCAACGCTCCTATGAAGCTTCATTTAGGGTTTCCAATTACGTTCACGCGTTCTCTGCAACTGAAAATATCTCCTTTGTTAGTACCGATTCAGGTACATACAATACCTGTACTTTTCCTTATTACTATATACTACTCATATTATCCCTCTTTTCTCAATTCTTAAGAGTTTCCTTTTACTGACTTTATAAATTTTTTGATTAGCTTTGAAAAACAAATTGTTTGAAGTCTTGAAGAAGAAAAAGAACGAATTGATTTTCTGGGTTCGTGAAGATCGGAGGAGAAATTGATTGATTATTGTGTTGGCTGTCTGTTCGATTAGTAATATGTAAGATTTCTCAATCGATTTTTTTTACTTTTGATTTGTTGTTTGACTTGTTCTTAGTAGATCTAGTTGATTTCATTAAGGTTTTGAGAAAGGATTTGGATGAATTGTTCGTTTTTTTATGTTGAATTTTTCATGTTTTAGTTCTTGTATGATTGTAATTGTAATTGATGATGATAATATATGAAAGTTCTGTTTGATTTGGTCATGTTGTTCAGTTTTTAGTTCAGATCCATGATTTATTTGTTATGTGCAATAGATTTTCTTGGGAAATTGAGATACTAATGGTATGAGCTTGAAATTGAATGAGTAGTTTGGATTTTGGTTGAGACAACATGTTTGGTGTGATAGAAATCATATACAAAATGTTGATTCAGCTTTTATTTTGTGAATTTCTTTGTTTATCTTGTTATGTTGAGCTTCTAGATCATAAGTTTACCAGCTTCAATTAGGAGTTAGGAAGGAATATGATGTAATTGATTTTTGGGTAGGTTGGTTGATGCTTGATCTATTCGGAATTCTGGATTTATTGGTTAGATCTCTCGTGGTTTATATCCAATTTTGAATATGAGCTCGATTATCTTATTACTGAAGAATAGAGGATGATCAAATTTGGAAAGGTTATGTTTGTATTTGTGATGATTTCTGATGCAAAAAAGGGAAGAATGCAAGCTCTTAGATTTATACCATGTGAAGCTCGTCTAATGTCTAGTGAGAATATCTTCATGCGCTTAGATGTTCAATAGACTGCTTGTTCGATTGCTTAATTGGATGTTTCTTGAGTAGGTTCTCTCAAGATTGGTCAATGGTTACAACACCATTTCTTATTGCTTGAAATGCTTTATAGTTGTACTGTTATTTTGTGTTGATAACTGTATCTGTCTACAGAGTATACTGTCTTTATGTATTGCATATATATTGTGAGAAGTTGAAAACTATGCTAGTATGCTATGCTGTTTATCTTTCACTGAAAAGTGAAAATCTGTTCTGCTCTATTTGCAGATATATAGAGATGAGTCTTCCACATGATGGGCACAGGCCTTCCTTCTTCCCTTTCGGAAACCCCTTTCGTATGATTTTCCCCAAGGATACATACCTCTCACCAAGAATTCTTGAGTTGTTGAATTCGTTTGAGGAAACCTTGGCCAAAAGGCTAAGGAAGCTCCATGTGAAGGACAAAAGCGAAGTCCTTAGTTTGGCATGGATGAGATCAGCAATGGAGTCACTATGTGAAACACATACAGACATCAAATCCCTTATCACTGAGCTGAAGTTCCCCGTCTCTGACTGGGAAGACAAGTGGATGGATGTTTACCTAGACAGCAGTGTAAGTGTGTTGGATATTTGCATTGCTTTTAGCTCCGAGATTTCTCGACTTAACCAGAGCCAACTCTTTCTTCAATGCGTTCGCCATGTATTGGATGTTTCAAGTGATTTTCCTTCCTCAGAAAAGCTTTTGAGGAGTCATAATTCCCTCGATGATTGGAAGCTGCAGATAAGTTCAAAGAATCAGAAACTTGAAAATTGTTCCCTGATCTTGAATAAGCTCACTGGTTCTCTTTATTTGGGTAAGGCCAAGACTTCTGCCAACGGGAAAGTGCTGATGCGCGCAATGTATGGGGTTATGGTCCAGACAATTTTTGTCTGTGGCGTTTTCTCAGCTGGTTTCACCGGGTCTGAGAAGGCATTGATTGACTTGCAAGTTTCTGACAAGTTTTTGTGGGCAGAAGCTTTTAACGGTTTGCAGCTAGATGTAAATGGAGAGGTTAGGGATCTATTTCGTGATGGAAGTAAAACAGTGTTGAAGGATTTAGAGGCAGTCGACTCATGTGTCAAGAGGTTACATCCCTTGACTAGTGCTGGTGCAGATCAACCTGATGCCGAGAAGTTGAAGAGCTCTGTCTTGGATTTGGGAAGTAGTTCAGATAATTTTTCTGCAGGACTAGACATTCTTTCAAAAGGAGTTGAAAACTTTTTCCAGATTGTTTTATCCGGTCGCGATGCATTGCTATGTAATTTGAGAGTCAGCGATGTTAAGTCGAAGAAACAAAAAAAAGGGCAGTACACTTAGTGACTAGTGAGATGTTGATCTAGTGAAAAGACACAACTTTGTATACAAATACAAAAATATATATTTTTTGCGGCTTGACTGATGGAAGATGAAGATCTTGCATTTGGGTATTGTGTGCACTCAGTCTGTTCTTGTTTGTCGGCCTCTTAATATTGTAAGTCCAAGTGGTTAATGTATAAATAGTGTGTTCTTATATGTCTGGGGTTTGTAATCTTAATTTATTGGAATATTTGAACCATTTTTAATCTTTTTCCTTTCTTTGTTTCATAATCTAATGATGTTGCTATGTCTGAATCTCGTTTGTTCTATTCTTCTGAATGACAAGGCCAAGCTATTTAATGGAGAGGAGGATTATAGATTTTTCCTCAGAACTGTTGTGCATGTGTGGATTAAGCTTTTTATTCAAGAAAGAGTTGTGTTGTACTTTCATCCATCTGTGCAACCCATCTCAAGGTGATTGCGGTTTTCTTCTCTGGGATGGTTCCAGCTGTGTTCTGTAACTGTTTATATCTTGGCAGGTTGCAGCTGTGTTCTGTAAATTGTTCGTATCTTGGCAGGTTGCACGGTGTTGAATGTGTTTCTGGAAAGCATGTCTCACCTCCACCATTCAATTTGGCTACCTTCCCATCTCCGCAAGTCCGTTTGTTCAAGATGGACAGGTTACTAAGGATGTTCAGGACAGTCATCGATGAAAGTACAGATAAACTTCAACTGCGATTCGCACGTTGCCAAAGGCGGTAGCACAATGAGGGATTGTTGACTTCTGAAGACCTCTATCTACCTTGGAGTATAAAGGTTTTATTTCTCTTAACAGAAATCTTCTAGTTCCTACTCCCATAGAAAATCTCAGGTCCCAGTGTTTCTACTTAGGATTTTGGTCTTGTTCAATTACAATGCAGCTTCTTCTCGTGAAAGAAAAGCTGCAAAGTCTTGTGTCTTCACCTCCACCATTGCTCACTGAGTCTGGAAGGCCTCATTAACCTTTCCTATACGGCATAAGGATAGTCCTTTCCCATCCTGTACAGTACAATTGTACCTCAAGCAATTGTTACCCAGAAAACTCGAAGTACTAGCTGTATAAACTGTAGATACCAACTTATCTTTGCGCACATTCACTGAATGCTAAAAAGATACCTGCAATAATTTCGCCTTTCGTAAATCCGTGAACCTGTCATGTGAATCGTGTTCTCTGCCTTTCTTTATGAGACCACGACCCTTTCAAAAAAAAAACTGTTCCTAAATGCTTGTTTCTCTAGTAATACATTTTCTGTGTTTCACCATTAATGTAAACTGCCAGGTGGAATGTAGATTAATGAAAGAGTTTTAGATTGTGTGATCTTCAACAACCTTCCGTGAGTTTTAGATAAAGATAGAAAAACAAAGATGAGAATCCCTTTTGTTTCACGGATTTATGAAGGCTTTTTTGGTGAAAAGAGAGAAAATCTAATGCTAAATGCAACAGACCCCTTCATTACAAAACACTTGGGTTGTTCAGTTCTTATTCTAAGTTTCTCTTGTTGGAATTTTCGAGAGTTAAAAAAATGTCAGGAAAATCTTGTTTTGGTTCAGGGGATTGTGATTTTAATATTAAAGGAGTTCTTAGTCATGGTGGCCGTTATGTTCAGTACAATGTTCATGGGAACTTATTTGAAATCCCTAATAAGTATATTGGTCCTATCAAACCTGTTGGTAGAGGAGCTTATGGCATTGTCTGGTAAGAATATTATGATTTCTCGGTCATCTTCTTTTTCGATTAGTATAAGCTCTCCAATAAGATCCTAGTTTAAGGCTTTGAAGCTTGAGGAGGACGTGATGAAGTTCTGTTTTTTTATTGTTAACACTCTCCTGGTGGATGGGTAATACTGTAGTGCATAGTGTTAGTTATTCGCATCCAGGCTTCATCATTGCGTAAAACTTCCGGATAACTTATCACTTCGCCGTCCTGCATATCTTTGTTCTTCTTTCAATTTCTACTTTGTGCTAGTATTTTGTATACGTCTGTCAGCAGTGTTGTTGTAGTTCAATGAGATTAAATGTTCTTTTCTTTCTTTTTGTGTAGTTCTGCTGTGAATTCAGACACGCATGAAGAGGTTGCGATTAAGAAGATTGGCAATGCATTTGACAACATGATAGATGCCAAGAAGACACTAAGAGAAATCAAGCTTCTACGTCACATGGATCACGAAAATGTAAGTTTAGTCGCCTTAAAATTGTTTCATATCGAGCATCTATATTTAATGCAATTGTCTCATCTCCTGCGTTATTTGTTGTCTCGCCGAACGATCATTGAGTGTTACAACTGTAGTAGTGATGAGAACGATTTCGTTGTGTTTCTCTTTCTCCAATTTCTTTAGATAAACTTAATATATGTGAACTTGATATTGTTCTCCTTAACAGAATGGTATGGCTTCTCAGTTTTTTTTATCCGAAAGCAGGTTGTTGCAATTAAAGACATAATACGGCCTCCTAAGAGGGAGACCTTCAACGATGTGTACGTCGTTTACGAGTTAATGGAAACTGATCTTTATCATCTTATACACTCCAATCATCCATTAACCGATGACCATTGTCAGGTATGACTTTTACCTTGTTTAGGGCCTTCAGGACATCACCCTTACCACCTTCTTATATCAGAAACCTTAATCTATGTATTCACTGTTGTTATACGAGCATTAAAGAAGTGGTTTTTGTTGTATTGCTCTCATTTCTCTCCTGATCATTTTGTAATCAACTTGTGTTATGACTTATGATATCAATTCCTTTATGAGGTGTGACAGATTTTGTTTTGGAATTTCTGCAGTACTTCCTGTATCAGTTGTTAAGAGGACTGAAATATGTACACTCGGCACATGTTTTGCATCGTGATCTTAAGCCAAGTAATTTGCTCCTAAATGCAAGTTGTGAACTGAAGATTGGAGACTTTGGACTAGCGAGGACAACATCTGAAACGGATATGATGACGGAATATGTTGTCCCTCGCTGGTACCGTGCACCAGAGTTGCTCCTCAATTGTTCAGAGTACACTGCAGCAATTGATATTTGGTCAGCAGGTTGCATACTTGGTGAAATTATGACTCGAGAACCCCTCTTCCCGGGTAAAGATTATGTTCATCAGCTGAGACTCATCACTGAGGTACGATTTCCTTGGCCCACTGTTGCTGCTATTCCACCATTATATATTTGTCGAAATTTGAACATAGTTAAAAGTATGACAAGCTGTGATTTACTTTTCAAGTTATTGGGATCGCCCGAAGTATCAAGTCTTGGATTTCTCCGAAGTGATAATGCTAGAAGATATGTTAAGCAATTCCCACAGTATCCAAGGCAGCAATTCTCATCAAGGTTTCCTAACAAACCAGCAGCCGCAATCGATTTGCTTGAAAAAATGCTCGTCTTTGATCCAAACAAGCGGATTACAGGTATATTTTGTTTCATAATTTACTTCTGATTTATCTACTAGAGCATCATAAGTCGAATGCACTGTAATCTTATTCCTTGTACTATCTGCAGCTGAAGAGGCACTGTGCCACCCATATTTGGCACCTCTTCATGCGGTCAATGACGAACCCATTTGTCCTATTCCTTTCAATTTTAATTTCGATCAGCCGTCGTTAACTGAAGAGATTATCAAGGAGCTCATCTGGAAAGAATCTGTCAAGTTCAATCCAGACACATCCCATTAGAACTAACCTAAGTCCGATTATATATGTTATCTTCAGTGTGTAGAAAGATATTCAGTAATCTGTTTCCGTACCCTCTTGTACTATATATATCCTGCAAGATATGAATATTGGGAGAAAACTTGCTGGATTTTATTCAACTTTACTGCAACTCTATAACTATGATCCAGAAAAGACCAATATAGCGGTAATCTTTTAAGTTTTATATTAACTCATGTTCTTACAAGTGCTAATAACCATCAACCTAAGAGTAGAGGTTACTCTTTGGCTTATAGACTACGTACATGTCGTCTCGGTAAGGAATGGAGACTGCATGCTTGAATAATTTTCTGAATTATATGCATTTGAAGTGAAATGTATTAATCTGCTGCGCAAGCCACAAACCCGACCTGCACCTAGAAGAACCTAAGTTTAAAACACCCCATTATCTGTGCTTCATTTTTTGTTTGTTTGTTTGTTTGGAAGAGTAAAGCTCTAGATTCGGCATCGCGCCGCACCAGGAGCAGCAGAGAGACTCCATAAAGCTGTAAGATGGGATTGCAATCGCTTTCAGATTGATGTTAGTTTTATGATCTCGTTTTATTTTTCAAACTTCCAAAATATCTACAGTATTAATTATCGTGCACACAAGAGTTATAAGTCGTGCTTATATACACCAAAAACAGTCACGAAGACCACAATTCGGGTCATTTTCAACAGCTACATAAGCACCAGTATTGGAGTCATTTTGGGTTATCTGACTGTTCAGTTTCACGATTGGTTCGCGCATCTGAGTCAGATAAAATGTCTTACATCAGAGTCTGACTTCGTTCTCAGATGAATCTTAGTGAGTCATCAAAAGAGCACAGACAGTATCACATTAGTAATAATGATCACTACTGCCTGCCTGCCTCCTAGTAAGTTCATCGAATGTGCATCAAAATAACTGAATATAACGACCAAGAAGATATCAAATCAAATGCAAACAGTAAATGGGAAAAAGTTTATTTAGGTCAAAAATAGAGTGGGAGATGGTCAGTGCTCATATAATATACCACCTCATCAAAAACAAAAGATAGAGAATAAATGGGTGGTGGTGGTGGGAAACGTGGCAACCTCTGCTGAGAAGATCAAAATCCCACTTTCTACTACGTGTCAACACCACCAATACAATGCTCATATAACCTTTTGTGTTAATATCTCATCTCATTCTATTTGCTTTATATTTGCGTGTTTAAGATCGCAAAAAGAAAAACTAAGAATAAACTTGTTGGTATCAACAAAATTGGCTAAGTATGTTCTCCATGAACTCCTAATATCCGTTCGGTCCGTTTCAGAAAAAGTGATATTTTATTATTTTAATTTAATTTATTATTTTAATAAAAATGAATAAGGTGAGTTAGATGGATACGTACACGTTAGCATTAGATTGTGATTTGCGAACATCACACACGCGAAGGAGAGGGTCAACCATTGGTTGTTTGTCCCTCTCTTTGTTCTTATAAGTGTTTGAAACACGTCATCCCATTTTATCACGTTTTGATTCCCCTTCATATCCATCCAAATTACCAAAAAGGGCTATTTGATTATCCTTGCAGTGATTGTGGAGTGACCGGAAATTAACGGGACGATAAAATTGTTAGATGCTAATATGTTGGTTACTTGATTTTCAATACGTTAATCTAGCTAGAGGCGTCGTTCACGGTTAAATTATACATTTTCTTGCATATTTAACTCATTTGGAGATAATTCTAGAAAAACAAGATTCCTCCTAGAATATTACATTTCATTTGGAAGAATGTCTTCATGGGATTGTTAAATATGTTAGTAATTGTCCTAGTATTTATCCCTTATGTAATGCTGATGATGAGAACTTGCAACATTTGTTCTGTGAGTGTGAGGTCTCTAAAAAAATTTGATTATCTGCAGATCCTGTTCTTACTAATGATCTGAATGGTGTTGTACAATTGGATTGGTTGAAAATAATTTTTTTAAGTAATGTTGCAGGAAATATGGTTGGAATTGTAAGGAACGAAAAAAAAAAGCTATTATTATGCTCTGGCATATATGGAAAGCTCGGTGTTTACTAATTTTTGATAATATGCAGGTTAATGCAGCAGTTCTATCTAGAAGGATGGATAAAAAGTATAACGATTGGATGTCCTCTTTAACAAGAGATGAACCATCAACTCTAGTTATGAACTCTGCAAACTGTAGATAGAATTTACCAGAAATAAACTTCGCTAAACTGAACTTTGATGCATCATTCTATGATATTTCTAGGAAAACTGGGATTGGACTAATTTTTCGCTATAGAACAGGTGGTTGCAATGGAGTACGATGCATCCCGACAGCAGCAGTAGACCCGAAGCAAGCTGGAGCTTTAGCTATGTTTGCAACTCTTCAATGGGCAAGGGAGAAAGGATACAAACGGGTTAAAGTGGAAGGAGACTGCCAGAATGTGGTTAGCGGTGTCAATGGCCAAAGAGAAGCAGTTTATTGGATTCATAATAATATTATTGAAGATTGTCTTCATTTATTAAAACACTTTGATTCTTGGAAGCGTATTATACACCTAAAAAGACTAATAATGATGCACACTTGCTAGCAAAACATGTTGTTAATCGTGTAGTTAAAGAAGATTGGTATGTAAACTTCCCACAGTGGTTAGAAGTTTGCATCTAATCGAACATGTTAGACTCTTAAACTTTGAATGAAAGATTTCTTTTGGTATTAAAAAAAGAAATATAGTATTCCCTATCACTTAATATTACAGCTACAAAAAAAATTATTTTTCATCAACTGGCAAAATTCTCTGGAAAATTAATGGAAAAAAATTAATCACTAATTTGAAATTGTGAAACTAAATAATCCATAACATTCAGAACCTAAATGAAATCATAAAACACAAAGATTTAGAGATGAAACCAAATATTTTTCCTCGGTGAATGTTGAAATATTTTCCCGTGGTGGATATTGAACTGCTCCAGAGAAAATATACATTTTTTAATCATTTTATATCCATGTCCACAACAAGATTGACAGTATTACTAGAATTTCTTCTGGGGTTACGATTCATCTATAAGAAAACTGCATCCGATCGGATGTGATAAATTAACTAAACCAAAACCCAAAAAGGACTAAGCATCAAGAACAGTGCACAACACAACAAACCTCTACTAATGAAACGAGTATGGACCATACATGATAAACCAGACTCAGTATGCCTTTGTAGAGATAATTTAATACCTAAAACATCCGTAATCTCCATAACCTTCCACATATTATTCAACTAGCCCACAATGGAAACAAATGTCCACAATCAATCCTAACCTAAAAAAACATATCTTTCATCGAATTAGCAATGAATAACCAGCTCCGATCACGACAAACTGGATACCACGCATTGCAACCCCTTTGATCCAAACCAATACCAACATTTCCAAACATTGGAGGATATTATTGATCCCTTATCCCATTTCTGGGCACAAGACAAATAATCTCAACTCCCTTCATCCGCTGCAGTGAGAATTATGAACACCCATATACCCCATCATGAAACTTCCTGACAAGATTATCAGGCCACACAAAAAATCTGGATCTTACACAACTGCTTATGGATACAAACGCCTTAACCAAAACTCAGAGCATAGAAACCTAAATCCACCTCCCAACACAAAGTTTATATGGACATTTCCGTTCCCACCAAGAATATAAATTTTTTTGTGGAAAGCAATGAATGAAGGACTACCAACCTTCAAAATTCTCAATAGAAACAACCTCACAGGTTCCAATATTTGCCCAACCTGCAATTCTGCTCCCGAAATGATTGGTCATATTCTCCTTAGTGCCAATTATCTAGAGCAACTTGGCATACCTTTCTCACCCAACTATTTAATAATCCAAATACAATAGAAAATATTTCTACCTTAAACAATCCCCAAGTAACACTTCCACCTATTCTACAATTCAAAGGCCCATTACACGTCATGACCTCATTCTGTTTCATCCTGTGGTTTTTATAGATAGCCAAAAACGAATTCATATATCGGCATATATAACAACAACCGACAAAGATTATACAAATAACGCTTCAGTTGAGCCAAAAATTTATTTGGGAAGGTGAAATTTTAACCTCATATTTACCAGATATACCACTACTGCAAACCCAAACAACAAAATTAGATCTACAACGATGATTTCAGTAGGTTGGGTACCTCCTAAACCGGATTAGGTGAAAAGTAACATTGACGAAGCAGCTGGAGGGCATCTAGATCATGCTGGGGCATATTTCATTTGCAGAAAATTCATGACAATGAACCTAGCAACTTTAGATCAATCGCTGGGGATCATGACGACACTAATGAAAACATGGGCAATGTTGATGGCGATAAAAATTGTGACGAATAGACAAATGAACAAGTCTACTTCGAAACAGATTCAGAAAACCTGATATGTTTCATCAAAACAGATGATGAACCACCTTGGTATGTAACGGGTATGATAATGGAAATTAAAAGACGGATGAAACAAATTCCTCAAACCGTGATAGAACATAAGTACAAAAAAGGTAACCAGGCGGTGGATGGATGGACAAACCATGCCGTAGATGGAAGTCAGACAGGTTTTTTTTTTACGAATATTTAAAAACATATTGTACCGATTTTCTCAAACCAAAATATTTTAAATGACTCTAGAGTAACAATGTATCCTCATATAATTTATTCTAAATTTTTATATAATTAATTATGTTTTAAAATAAATAAAATAAAACTAAATGATAATCTTGAAATTATTACAAAACATAGTGCTATTTTTGTAATAGCAACCCAACAAGAATAACAAAAAAAGTGAATAGAAAACTAGAGGAAAAATTTATCTCCACAAATTAGGGTGGTCTGTTTCTTTTTCTACTGACCTCTTCCATCCCAATGGGTATAAAATCAGCAAATGCAATTCCCATTGTCCATTCATTTCAGATTCTCCCAGTACAAACTTATCACTTTCTCTCTTCTCTCCCTTAAACTAAAGGCTAAAACCCCCTAACAAAATATATCACTCTGTTTTCCTCTCTTAAAGAAACCCCATATCTCTCTGTTTCTATCAGTTCAAAACAATGGCGGCAGGGTTTTCCGTCGCCACCCCCAGTAGTACAAGAACACCATTTCATCAAAAACCCTTTTTGGGTTCTTCATTTATTTCATTACCAATTCGTACTAGAAATAAATCATGTAATTTTTCCAAGAAAAAAAAGACTCCTTTTACTGTTTATTTCATTTTAGAAGAGAAGAAACAATCAGAAATTATTAGAATATCTGAACAAATCAGTAACAATTTTCAAGAATTAGAACCAAATTCAACATCATCATCGTCTTCTTCTTCTTCTTCTTCTTCGTCGTCGTTGGATTCTGAAGAATTGAATAAAATATCGATAAGAATATCAGAGAAATTAGCAAGAAAACAATCAGAAAGACATACTTATTTAGTTGCTGCAATTATGTCTACACTTGGTATTACTTCCATGGCTATTGCTTCCGTTTACTTAAGATTTTCATGGCAAATGGAAGGTGGTGGTGAAATCCCTGTTGCTGAAATGTTTGGTACATTTGCCTTATCTGTTGGAGCTGCAGTAAGTCTCTCAATTATCTTCTCACCACAAAACTGTTTGCTTTAATTCCTCAACCAAAAACAAAAAAAAGTCCATATTAAATTTAGAAAATTTCAGGTGGGTATGGAATTCTGGGCAAGATGGGCTCATAGAGTTCTCTGGCATGCTTCTTTATGGCATATGCATGAGGTAAGCTCAATTTTCAACCAAATTCAAGTAATTTCGAATAATGGGACATGATTTTTACATCAAAATTCATGAAATTTTATGTTAATTTTAACAGTCTCATCATCAACCAAGAGAAGGTCCATTTGAGCTGAATGATGTATTTGCCATTACCAATGCTGTTCCAGCTATAGCTCTTCTGAATTATGGTTTCTTTCATAAAGGTCTCTTTCCTGGTCTTTGCTTTGGAGCTGTAAGTATTCTCTAATCTCTCACCCACTGAGCCAACTCAGAGAGAAGCCGAGTTGACACACTGAGTTTCGTTAATGCAGGGACTAGGAATTACAGTGTTTGGCATGGCTTACATGTTTGTACATGATGGTCTTGTCCACCGTAGATTTCCAGTGGGACCTATTGCTAACGTTCCATATTTCCGTAAAGTTGCTGCTGCACATAAAGTAAGTCATACAACATTGCTACATTGGAATGAGGCTCTTCTTTGTTTATAATGGTTTTTTGACCGTTGGATCTTTGGTTTTTGTTTGTGTTTGTAGATTCATCACATGGATAAATTTAATGGAGTTCCATATGGGTTGTTTCTTGGTCCTAAGGTGGGTCCCACACCCTTTGTCCCCCATTTGATTAAATAGATGTTAATTGTATTTCGTTTATTATTCATTTTTGATCGACCAGGAAATATCATATGATCGGTGATATTCACAATCTAAATTAAACCACGTTTTCAAAAATGCTCTATTAAAAAGTTTCTGTTTTTTTTATTCTTTTAAGTTATTTATAGAATTCGGTATTGATTAAGATTGTGTTAATTTCATCCTTACAGGAATTAGAAGAAGTAGGAGGGATGGAAGAATTAGATAATGAAATTCAACGTAGGATTAAATCATCAAAAAATTCATAATCTTAGTAACCGTTAATTGGTTGGAGTGTGGGGGTGCATTTTTGTTACAATGTAAAAAAGTTCAAGCAAAAATTATTAGAGTTAAATAAGAAATATATGATGATAGTTGTTTAATACCATCCTCATATCATATATGATTGTTCATAGTTCATTTTTATTATTTTTCAATCCATAAAGAATTTGGTGTTAAAGAAATTTTGAACTTGAATGATTTTTCAAAATTAAAAATCAAATTTAATTTTGAAATCCGAGAAAACGCGTAAATCATTCCACACTATCATGTCACTCTCTTTTCTTACGAGGGGATATCAGTCAGAAGTTTACTGGATTGTGGTTGGCTAAGGCTTTTCTAGATTAGCCAATGGAAAGAAGCAAACTGATTTGGAAACCTCTAAATTTGACTCTCAGCGGTAAACTATTTACTAAGAGCATCTCCAATGCTAGGATCACGGTTTTAAGATTACATACCACTTAAGATTTTATATTTTTTTTACCAAAAATTGATCTACAATGCTAGAGTGTAATGAAAAAAAGATGTCTTGGCCAAGTGGAGACCAAATAGAGGTAAAAGAAAAAGTCTAGATTAGACTTTCTTTATGACCTTTGGTCTTAAATCCATATCGCCATTTTATCTGTAAATTTAAATATAAAATGATAAATAAGACCTTAGGGATTGAAGATGATGTTTAGGTAAAAAGTTTTACCTTCACTTTTTTTTATCATTTAACAATGACAAAAATAAGTGTTAATAAGACCTCCACCTAAGATGATACTGACCCTTTGCATTAGAGATGTTCTAACGAGAGTTCTAATTCCTGCAAAACATGATTAATTAACTACCAAATCTCTTATTAAATGAGGTCACCTGTATTAATTAATCTCTTATTAATTAATCTTAAAACTTAAATGAGGTCACCTGTATTAATTAATCTCTTATTAGTTAATCTTAAAACTTAAATGAGGTCACCTGTATTAGATTTCGCTTAACGACCAAATCTCTTATTAAATTCACTACCACTTTTATAATTAACCGACCAAAGACACTCCACACAATTAGTGAGTCATTTTGCTTAATCAATGGATAGTCAACCACACTAAGTCACTAATGCTAGTATATACGTCACTTTTTCTTTCTTATTAGAGAAAGAGCGTCAAACAGTGTATAATCGTGAGTATGAGAACACAAATCCAACACGTAATATCAAAAAGAGAAAGAAGAAAAAGATAACAAAACAGATTATTAACATAATGGAATTAGATTTAGAGATAGCTTTCTAAGAAGAAAGGTCATCGATTTGGAATGTAGCATGATACTTCTCGGCCGACAAGCAACCGGTATACCGAAAATAAAACCAGCTGCTAATTTAAGATGCAGACTAGCAACAACTTGGGTACAAAAACTTTGTCCCATAAGCATTTAGGCAGAAATAAATAAGCAAATACTAAAAAGAAAAAATTGGGAGCAAAACAAACCAAATAAATGGTGCAAAAAGGTTTTTCACAGAAAGTGACATACAAAATGAAAAGAGAGACAAGATTTGGAGTTTAACCAAGATTTGTAATTACAACATTTGGATTTTGTAGCACTAGGTGTGTAGAATATGATGGAACGAGTTATGCCAGCCAATATATCCACCACCGTCCAAACAAGTTTAAGCCATGTAAAATAATACTAGTAAAAACCAACACCACCGCATTACATATATATTTCTCAGCTAGTAGGGTTAAGTTTTTGACGTGGTTGTTGCAGAACCTTTTGAGGTGTGAAAGGACTGACATGGACCAACGAGGACACGGGCATTATGGTTCACTCAGTCATGAATGCTACTATCTTTATAGTTAATAAAACTAAAACAAAACAAAAACCTTAAAATTTGTGAACTTTTAATTGACATCCAATGCCTTTAAGAGTGATGGTTACTAGGAAGATATTTCTTAATGATACATACACTACTACTTGGTGGTAGTTATACATACACCCATGCATAATTCGTGTCTTTACCTTGCCAAATTACATGCACCCATGCATAATTCGTGTCTTTACCTTGACAAATTGATTCAAATTTGATAAGTCTGATTCATATAAGTGATTTAATGGTTTGTCTCGACTCTCAATCTGGTCGTACGATTGTGAATACGATTGTGAATACTATTTTGTTGAACATGTGGCGCCGTCAAGAACCATGGGTTTTACTGTAAACAAGAAATATAGTATCAAAGGAGATACTGAATCTTTATCCGAATTCACTTTATTACATTTTTAGGAGGAGACGTGGAAGATCCGTAAATAACCTGCGAACGTCACCTAAGAGTAGCTCGAGTCAGATATGTCAGATGCTTGGTTGGACTCCACTCAACATTAAATGCTAGCTCAGAGAAGCAGAGATAGATGGAGGTTTCTGAGCGGGTCAAGATCCTTAGTGAGATCGCAACGGGCAATTGAAAGGGACTCATCAGTCAGCTGCGCAGCTGGTAGATAAAAATCTATAAATATCTCACTTCTTCCCAAGAGGAGGGGTCGAACAATTTTCAGAGCTAGGAGAAAGGAGAAAATCTAAAGTTCATTTAAATCACTTCATTATAGCTGTAGTCTTTCTACTCTCATCTGTAAACCATATTCAAATACTTAATAAAGCCTTAAACTCATTATCCCGTGGACATAAGCACTAGCTGAACCACGTAAATCCATTGTGTTAAGTGTGTGAATTGGTTACTTTTTCTGATTTACTTTATAGTT
Organism: Papaver californicum; assembly: GCA_023531435.1. Classification (NCBI taxonomy): domain Eukaryota; kingdom Viridiplantae; phylum Streptophyta; class Magnoliopsida; order Ranunculales; family Papaveraceae; genus Papaver; species Papaver californicum. The sequence continues at coordinate 154,816 of JAJJMC010033778.1, read as the reverse complement.
GTTTATGTTTTTAAATCGTTCTTGCTCATTAACACTGTTTGAGTAACACATCCTATCTTACTTGCTCAAAACATACTTGAAGTTTTACGATTATATATCTTATTTTAAATTATTTACCATATTTATATTCTATGTAAACTATAGGAAAATTAGTATTACAGTTTGGCGTTAGAAACATGGACTTGTGTCCTTGGTTTTTACATTTTTTCAGCATGGTAAACGTTTTCATCTCCTTTCCCTTTCATTTATGGAATTTTTTTTCTTATTTTCTTCAATATCTGAGGTGGGAAGGACTGAGTACTATTTTCTAGTAGCTATGACATCCTTTCATTTTTGATTAGTTGAATTTAAAGTCCTCTCAACCGGTCAAGAGTACTAGATCGAAAAGTTATTTATATAAGTCGGTGTGTTACCCTGATCAGATCGAGTTACCTCCTCTAAGTGGAAAAAACTTGTAAAAAATCAAAGAGTTGAGCCATTCATTTTGTGATTAAGAATTTTTCTTCTCAAGTGTAATTTTCTTCCTCTAAGAAAACAGGTTTAGGTCAAGATGGTAAAATCGAACCAAATGTTGAACCATAGGGAGGAGCAAGTACAAACCAAGAGTCAGACAGATGCAAACCAGGCTGTAGTAATCGCTTCGCGTGGTTATAGAAATCTCGCATTTGACACATGAGATAGCCGCAACAATGATCATATGCATGGAAAAAGAGATAGCGTACCTACTGAAGAAACGGGGTAGAGCCATCTTGCACATCCATCTGGATTTTTTTATCCAGCTGCGCCTAATCCAAACTTTCCATCGACAAGTAGGATTGAGCCACGTGTAGAAGATCTAGATCATCAACTAGTCACCATTCCTGTTGTGACTATGCCAAAAACTGAGAATGGAGTACGCGTTGGCAACCAAGCCAATGGTAATGACAAGTCCGATGAGACAGTATTGTTCATAGATCAGCTGGATGAGTTGACTAGAACAAAAAAAGAACAAGCTGATAGAATGATGGCATTGGCCATGAAAAATCAGGAACTAAAGAATCTTCTGTCAAATGGAGCAGATGTATCTGCTATAGAAATTCATGAAAGGGTAGATACGTCACATGCAGGTAAGGCAAGGAACGACATGCCTTACGTGGAAAGACAAAGATAACGCACATTGCTGGAAAGAGTAAACCATCTCCCAGATACAAGAATGGTAGTTCATCATGCGCAACAAAGAAAAAATTCGATAAGAACCGTAGCCATATTAGATACAGACTCAACGTACAATCCCTCAAAGGATATGAATGTGTCCAGTGTAGGTACTCGTAACCAGAGGTCATCGAAGCAACTCAATGATATTTTTGAGCAAATGTTCGAAATGGGAGAGGAACTAGCGGCCCTGACGACAAAAGAACATGAAAAAAGATTGGAGGAAGTATTCCACGAAGCTCGCACCACCCCACTTTTGCATCATCTGATCACCGCACCTATCCCGCCAAAATGTCCTCTTCCAACATTCAACAACTTTGATGGAACTACTGAAGCCACAACACATCTTAAATATTGTACTAGAGTACTTGCGCACTGGGAGCATAATTACGCAGTAATGTGCAGGTTTTCCCCTTCTAGATTGAAGTATAACACACTTACTTGGTTTGAAAACCTATCACCAAACTCCATTGACTCATTTGAACAACTATCGAAGTTGTTCATGAAAACATACATGTATAATCGAGCCGTAGGAGTAGGGATGGACATGATGTTTTCTTTGGAAATAGGTCCTAAAGAAACTTTGAGGGAATATATGGATATATGGAAGAAGTTCTGTCACGCTATCGGAAAATGCAGTCTGAAAGTAGCAATTAATTGCTACAAATACGGGTTATTGAGAACTTTTCCCTATCTTCATAGAGTTGCATGAAAATTTACCAGCTACGCTGGGGGATTTGTGCACAATCCAAGACAAATACATTTCCCTCCAGGAAGTACAAAGGGATGACCCGCGCTCATTCCAAAAAGGATTAATGCAACCGTAAAAAATATTATCCGTTGAGCCCGCAAAAAAGTCGAATTCAAAAAGAGCGGAGGAACCCTCACGAGGTTCAGAATACAAGGATAAGCGTATGAAGTTCAGGAGTGGAAAGGGTAACGATCGCAACGTAAGGAGAGAATCTTTCAGAGATCGATTTTTACAAAGCTAAATACAAACGCAACTCAGATCTTAAGAGAAGCGGAGCACTTTCCAAATTTTACGTACCTCAACACCAAAGGAAAACAACCAGAAGCGACAAAAGATCACAAGGATTATTTTGAATATCACGCTACATGGGGCATTTTACAAAAGATTAAAAACACCTCAGGCACACAATTCAAGATCTCATCAACGCAGGGCACTTGCAAGAGTTCATAGACTGACAAAGATTCTAGCACCTGAAAATCATTTTAACCGTGTTCAACTTCCAGAAAATGGAAAATACATTCACATGATCACATGCTCAAAGTACTCAAAAGCACTCGCAGGAGAATAGGACAACATGAAATTTTCAAGATAGATGAAGGAGAATTTCTCTCATATTGGGAACCATGGATGAATACACCATTGACCTTTTCCACAAAGGGCATGGACCAAGAGATAGAAGTCCATAATGATCCATTGGTATTAACACTACCCATACATGGGTGGAACATTACCAAAATTATGATAGATAGAGGAAGCTCCCCCAACATACTTTTCTATGATCCATTCAAGAGAATTATATTGCTAGATGAGAAAATGTTCCCTTTACCGTATACCTTTTACGGATTCAAAGGTTCCATGTTAACACCAAAAGGAGAAATTTTTCTTCAAGGCAATGCAGAACCATCGAAGATAAACACAAGATTCTCGGTCGTGGATGCACCCTCCTCATATAATGTAATCATTGGAAGATTGTGGGTAGATAAGTTGCAAGGAACAACATTCATGAATCAACAATGCTTGCGCTTCCCTGGCCCGAATTATGAAATGAAGATCAAGGGAGATCATCTGGAAGCTAGGCGTTGTAATACTGCGATGATAAGGCTAAACGAAAAAAAGTCCCGAGCGGAGTGTGAACGAAGAAAGGAATACAAAGGAAAAGCGAATTTGAGCAAAAACTTCAGGATTATATGGTCAACACAGCCTCTCATGCGTATGTTCCGCGTTCCACAGACAAGCCCAGCTCCGCCAGCGCAGAAGAGAATTCTCTAAAGAAGGAGAATTCTGAAAAAATCCAAATAACAATTATAGAAAGCCACTCCCATCAGCGCATAAAAGGCCACATTTTCCGCAGTAGAACCAACTAATGAAATTAACATTGGAACGGAAGATGAGCAAAAAATAATCAAAGTAAGAACCTTATTGGGGAAGAAAAGGGAGGAGGCGTTACTTGCGCTACTAAAAGAATACATGGATGTATTCACATGGAAAAGGACATGCCATGCATTGATCCAAAGATCATATACCATCACCTGAGGATTAATCCATAAACAAAACCTTTCAAGCAACATATCAGAAAGGTAACACCCATATATCATGAAGCAGTGGATCTTTTTTGTGCTATTCCAAATGAAAAGTAAAAAGTTGCAAAAAGCTGGTAGATGCAGGCTTCATCAGAGAAGCGCATTACCCAACTTGGATCTCCAACATGGTAATCGTATCTAAAAAGAATGAGGGAGTCTGCATCTACATTGGTTTCAGTAATCTTAACAAAGCATGTCCAAAGGACAACTATTCGTTGCCCAACATTGATCAATTGGTAGACGCGACCTCGGGATATGAGCTCTGTCATTCATGGACGGATGCTCAAGCTATAATCAAATCGTACTTTTAGAAGAGGATCAAGAGCACACTGCATTCTTTACTCAGCACGGTCTTTATTGCTAAACTAGAATTCCTTTCGGACTAAAGAATGCGGGGCCAACATACAGAAGATTAGTCAACAACATCTTCAAACCCTGGTTCAGACATTCTTTGGAGGTCTACGTAGACTATATGCTGGTCAAGACCAAAGACACTAGCAACCACTTGGAAGATCTGCAAGAAATTTTCCATGCGATGCGTAAGTATCAAATAAAGGTAAACCCGTAAAAATGCATATTTGGAGTTACCTCGAGCAAATTTCTTTGATAATTAGTAATGGAGAGGGGGATAAAAGTATATCCAACAAAGATAAAATCCATCACGGAGATTCCCTCATAAAAAAACATCAAAAGAGTGCAACAACTAAACGGAAGGTTGGTTGCGCTAAGCAGGTTCATATCAAGATCATCAGATATGAACAAACCATTCTTTGACACGCTCAAAAAAGGAAGTAGGTTCGCTTGGAACGAAGAATACGAACACGCATTCAAAAAGATAAAATAGTATGTGGCATCAATTCTCATCCTACAAAAGCCGGAGCGGAAGAAGTTTTAACCTTCTATTTGTCTGCAACTGACAATGCTATAAGTGATATCTTAGTAAGGACAAACAGTAGAGTAGAAAAACCAGTATACTACGCTTATTCTACCCTGAGCGAAATTACACCAAAATGGAGCAGCTCATATTAGCGCTTGTATTCGCTACTCAAAAGTTGCGTACTTATTTCTTGGCCCATCCTATGGTGGTACTTTCCAAAGCTCCAATTTGACAAGTCCTTTAAAGCGCAAAAGAGTAGGGAGAGTGGCTAAATGGAATGCTCAAATCAAGCAGTCCCAAATTAGCTTTGATCCAAGAACAACTGAAAAGTCTTAGGTCTTAGCAGATTTTTTGGTAGACTTTTCCTTAGCAGATGATGCCAGCATGCAGACATACCAGGATTAAAAGAGGAAGAACAAGAACCGAAAGATGACCTGGAGAAGGTAAACTCATGACGATGAGAGATATTTGTGGATGGATCTTCTAACAATGAAGGATTTAGAATTGGAATAGGTCTAACGACCCCAACGTGAGATCGTATAGTTCATGCGTACAGGTTGGAGTTTAAAACAACAAATAACATGGAGGAATATGCTTCTATGATACAGGATTTGCGTCTAACCATTGAACTTTGCCTAACTGACATACGCATAACCAGTGATTCACAATTAGTTGTGCGCCAGATAGATCACAAATACAGGGTCATAGACGAAACTTTAACAACGTATTTAAAAATGATACATTATTATTCAGCCCATATGCAACGTGAAGTTTAGACATCTCAACCACAATTAAAATAGGCACACAGATGTGTTAGCTTACCTTGCAGCGATGCTAAGAAACAAGGATGCACGTGAAATTTATTGGGAGAACCCAAGTACTCTCTTTCGGATCAATTACATCATCAACTTTAGGATCAGAATCCACTTGCGTAGGCTTAACAGACGAAGCTTCAATAACTAAACCAGCGCCTGCTGCTTAGAAGTGGATTTGAACCACTGACACAAGGATTTTCAGTTCCCGTAAGACGCATCTACGAACCAAATCTTAGAAATGGAGACAACAACAGAAGAATCATGGATCGAAGCTGAGGAGGATTGGGGGATTTCAATTCAGAAGTACCTCAAGGATGGTACTTTGCCACCTGAAATCAAGCAATCAAGAAAAATTCAAGTAAGGTCCGTTAACTACCAGCTATGAAAGGGAAATTTATACTGAATGTCGTTCCTAGGACCGCTATTACGGTTCTTATCAAGAGAAGAGGGACTGAGAATATTAACTGTTATACATTACGGAGATGATGGCAATCATAGTGGGATGCACTCACTTGCGCATAAGGCAGTGATGAAAGGTTATTATTGGCCTTTCATGAATCAAGACGTGTTACACATTGCAAGAAGGTGTGAAGAATATCAACGATTTGCAAAGAAGATTAAAGCACCAACAACGGATTTGAACTTTGTCCTAAGTCTATGGCCATTTGTGAAATGGGAAGTGGACATATTAGGACTATTGGTGGAAGGGACGCAAAAGAGAAAATATTTTATCATATCAACAGACTACTTCACCAAATGGGTGGAGGCAGTTGCGCTTGTTAATATCAGGGATAAAGACGTTTTTAAATTCCTATTTGAAAATATTATATGCAGGTTTAGCATACCTGCAACCATAGTATCAGAAAATGGGAAACAACTTCAAGGGAAAATATTGACTTGTTGTTCAATGCATTCAACATCCAAAAGAACAAGTCAACACCTATTTACCCTCACAGCAATGGACAAGCAGAGGAAACCAACAAGAAAATCACGCCCAATATAAAGAAAACCTTGGAAGAGCACAAGAATAGGTGGTGTGAACAACTGCATAATATCCTATGGGTGTATCGAACAACAAGAAGAGGAGATACATGAGAATCACCCTTTCTGCTAATGTATGGAACGGAGGCAGTCATCCCAACAAAAATTATCATCCCAACGACAAAGACGGAAGTGTCGGAAGAGAATTTAACCTCTGATTTGATCTTAGAAAAGCTTGATGACCTAGAGGAGCGAAGAAAAAGAGTATAACAAAAGAGTCAATGAACGCGACTTCTCAATAGGGGAATATGTGATACATACCATCCCAAAATATCAAAAGGTTAAAGCTTGGGGAAAACTGGGCCCGAATTGGGATAACCCCTACACCATTCAAAGCATCGCAGGTAAGGTTCATATTACCTTAAAAATATGAAAGGAGAGATCTTGCAACATCCATGGAATGCAAAATTCTTTAAAATATATCATCCATGATAAAACAAGGATGGAAGCTCTAGAAGAAGAAAGGCCAGATGCGCACTTGTTTCTGTCTCTAGAGGAAATATTATTATTAATAAAAAAATTCTTCCATAAAAGTTAAAAGGCGCAAAATTGTGTACAAATAAAATAGATGTGAGATACGCATACGAGCGAGTGCCGCTCTGAGTACCACGCAAATAAAATAATAATCTTATGTAGTCCGAGGTAGACTCATGCGAAATACAAAAGAGAACGCTCATATATATCGAAGTAAACAGCTTAATTTCTGACCACTAGGAGGCATATACATATATAGGTTATGCTTCTCGGACTGGGATCGACAGCTCATTACCTGAACCCCTATGATCAAGGGTAAAATCTATGTTGAGTACATGTCGTTTATTCTTTGAAAGAATAAGGAAATTCCATATGACAGTGGTCGAGTCCATCCAGACTCACGCAAAATAGTTCCAACATGAACACCAATTTAAACATAAAAATAAAATTCTCACGCAAAAATAAAATTTTATTCCGTCAGTTAAAATAAAATAAAATAATAACAAGAGTAACCCCAAGAAAACACAAACTGTTCAAAAGTAAAAGTACAACTTAAAAAGTTATGCACAACAAATTTTCTTCAAAAAAGTTCATACACTTGAGCAAAAAAATAGGAGCAACCTCGGGTCAATCAATCTTCAACAGACACAACTGGGAGCGTGAGACCAGGAACTCAACTCTCCATATTGTAAAACACAGTGTTAACTTGCTCCACCGTAACGGCCTTGTAAAAATTATTCATCTGCCCTTCGCGAGATTTCAAGGATGTAGTTGAAGATCTGCGCAACTCTTCAAGATCGTTTTTCAGCAGCTGGTTCTGAGATTCAATCCCCTTAGAGCGAGAATCATGAGTCTCCGCCAAATGAAGATTACGAGCATTTAATTCACTCTGCTTCTGGGCCTCTGCCTTGAGTTCATCTGCTTCAACTTCAAGATTGTTGATCTTCCCATTCAGGCCTTCCATTTGACCTTCTAACTGCGAAAAAACATAAGTAGGAATCAGAATGTTTATCAAAAGATAAGGAAAAGACATATGAATATAGCATTCAACACAAGCTACCTCCCGCATAAGATATACATTTCTCTAAGGAATGAGTCATTTCTTCCCTTTCAGCATCGATACGACTAAAGTCCTCAGATAGGTGACCATGCTTAAACTCAAGCTCGTTTTTTTCTAAGCGCATAACTGAGTTTTTGGAAGAAAGGCAGTCAAAGTTTTCTTCAAGCGTCTCCATCTTGGAACTAAGAGCAACATATGTAGATTTCCTATAGGCGATTTTGCTTATGGATTCAACTAAGTCCTTGTGAGTATGGGAATGTTCATTCCTAAGGTTAATGAGATCCATCTTCAATTGAGTACGCCCCGCTGTGACCATGTCTAGCACAACCTTAGACTTGTTCAGATCAAAATGAAGCGTAGACTGAGAGGGAACTCTGGCCAGATGCTTCTCATAATCATCAATGACGCTCTTTTGGTTAAAGATAATGTCGTTTTTCCAATGTATCATAGTTTTGTAATCTTCGCGCAAGTGCATCCACCTATTGCAAAAATCATTCCTCTCCTCAAAGAGTTCGATGACATGAGAATTTAACAACTCTGCTTTGGCTATAGATTGATTCAACTCAAGGGACAAAGTTTCACTATCTTTTTAAGCATGCCAGAGGTCTCGCTTAAGGAGAAAATTGTCTCTATGGAGACATAATACCTCCTCAGACTCAATGATTCATAGGATTAAACAGGGACTCAGAATAGAAGGAGAATGGGGTATGATGCTAGAAAAAGAGGGGGAAAAGTTCCAACGGACCTGAAACCTTAGAATATTCAGCTGTGTAAGCTGTATCCAAAGCCTTACGAGCTTTCTCAGTAGACAAACACGCTTGTTATGCTTGGTCAAGAACACGCAGCGCAGCATCACGAGCTTCTTCAGCGTAGACCAAAGCCTTTTTACTCTCACTCAGCTGATGTAGAGCGTCTTCAAGCTTGCTGGCCTCCCTATCATCCTCAACTTGCTTCTTCAACCTATCCAACTGGATATTCACTAAGTCAAGATCACAAATTTAGCAGCCTTCATATGGTACAATTTTAACAAGCGATATCAATATTCTTGCTGCTACGCCATCTGAAAAGAACAACAAACTCAGACTAAGAGGTAGTAAAGGTGAAAACAGAATAAGAATCACACGTACCGGGAAGTGTGTAAACTGGGGAAAAAAGTTGGCATGGCCATCCACAAATGATTCCATGGTTTTAACATCAAAATTAGGGACTTGGGCATAAAACTTGGAAGCATAGTAGCGGGGTTGGTTGAAATACAAATCTAAAGTTCTCAAAAAATTATTTCTTTGATGATAATAAACAGTGTCAGCAACAGAATTTTGACCCAAGAGAGGAGAACCGGGGAAGGGAAGATTGGCCTCATTCAAAACCCATTCCATGATAGAATCATCAGAGGCGTGAACATCAAAATCCAGATGCTCTAAAGGGGAACTTTCCTCTTATCAGCTGAAGAATTAATAGGAGGAGTAGCTTGGTCATGAACCGCGTGAGGAACAATCACGACTTAGGTACTAGCATCAACGCAAGGTTACATAGATGCAAAGGTACTCACCACATCAGTCATAATTACAGAAGCGTGAGGAGGAGCAGAGACAGTTGCTTTAAAAGGACCATTAGGCGCATTTATGTTTATCACAACCTCAACAAAGGAAGCCATCACAGAAGAATCCAATCGTGCAACGACTTTAGACGTTAGGGCTTTAGCCAAGTCTCGTCCTCATCATTATTAACACGAGAAAAATTTCTCCAATTCAACTGCATTTTAGGGGGAGAAACTGGAGGCAATGAAGTTCTCTTTCACGCAGTTGAACTTGGTTCACCCGCAGAAGCAAACACCTTGTAAAAATAAAATGACCCTAACCTGAGCTTAAATGGAAGACTGGAAAAACTAAGGGACTCATTGGATATGCTACCACTCTCACTCAAAACATTTTTTATTTCTTGGTTCACCTCTACAGCGGCAGACGGGGAAGAAACCAAATTTTCATTCGAGGGAAATGATTGCGCAACTTGCGAGGGATTGATAAATCTTTCACTAACTCCTCCTGTGCCAACCGCGATACCATCATCTACCTCAATAGGGTTAACAACCTCCTTCTTAACGGAACACTCTCCATGGCCAGTTTCTCCTTGGTCAAAAACATCACCATCAATATTTTTATCAGCTGAAACGTCACTAGACTCCTTACCATCAACAAGTATATCTTTACTCGCTTGATTTCCTTTAGCAGTTTCAGGGACTAGACCCCCTGAGCCGAAAGCGTGTCATCCACCTCTTTCTCAACTCTTTTGAAGAGGATTTAATAAGGCTTGGAAGACTCCTTACGTCTTTTTAAGATCTGCACCAATAAGAACTTGAACAAATAAGTGTTGGGAGCAACTATAAGCCATGATAAAATGCGTAAAAAGGTGAAAAAACAAACATTTACTTTCTCAAACGTAGACTCAGAACCTCGTTTGTGCCTTTGATCATAAATCTGTGGCATAACATTACGACTGTCAAAAGATTCTGCAGGAACTCCTTCTGTGCAAATACGTACATAGTAAATAACCGGCATAAGGGTACAACATTCCAAAGCCAAACGATAGATAAACTGACTTACATTTAAACATCCCACTATATTGAAGCACCATGGAATATAGCCATCATACTTTGGAGGAAGGGAGGTGTGAGATACATTAGGAGAAGTTCATCCCCTAAATCAAGGTTCTTTATCCTTATGACCGTGCGGTACCAACGGAAATCATGGCCAATACGAAGCTTATCATCATCATGTATAGACACTAAAGTTCCATTAACACGGTCATAAACTTCCCTTATCTTGCTCTTGTCAACATCAGTCAAAATACGGACCCCACCTCTGTCTTTCTCTGTTGCGCCCATAGGAAGACGACGAGGACTGCAACTTCAAGCAAGAGTCATAGTCTTCTGTACGAAATCAGCATATGTGGCATTAAAGTTCTCTGGAGTATAATCCTTGGAATTGAACAGGGGAGAGAAATAACGGGCATTGGTTCTACCAGTGCTACAATGCCAACATTCATTCAGAATACACCACTAATTGCCCGTGTATTGAGCAATATGGCGTACCTGAGTCTTCTTATCCTTAGTGCACCTGCCTTGGATATCAAGTACGTCAAGAAAGAAAGGATCCAAGTTAAAACAAGACTTCATTTCTGCTATGGACCAGTCACGATAGTTGTAAGCAGCACTCATATAGGCTCGGTCTATTGGAAGTAAAGGTGGTGGAAAATAACTGCGAAGGTAGGGGAAGTGCAGATTCATCAACAAACACATTATCTGGTTCCCTATGGCTGCGGTGCGAGAAGGTATAGAGCAAGCCTGGTTCTTTGGAGAAGGGGGATGATATGGATGTGGCTTGTGCCTACCCTTATCCGCAGCATAACGATTGAATTACTCTTAGATCGAGATAAAAGTTTAAAGTCATCTTTTCGGTGCGAAGATCGTGAAGATTTCATAATGTCTACGAACACAGAGAGTATTGTTTAAAAATATGAATTAACCATGGTCAAAACAAACACATGTGACGCATACAAAAGTTCAAAGGTCAATAAGACCCATTTTGACGGTCAAGATACAGAAACAGAGAAACAAGTTTCTCACTATAGAATTCAGGATAAAAAAGGAAACAAAATCAAAAAGCTTGAAGAACGGTTCATGGTCATACTAATGAAAAAAATCATGACCAGCATAAAGGCATGATGAAAATCATAGAAACAACATCTAAGCACAAACCACGTAACAATTCGATCAAGTAACGCAAATCAAAGGCACATCATTATCATCAGCAAATCATGATCACGTTAAATGGAGATTAAACTAAAACCTAGTTTTTTCACTCAAAAACAAGTTGAAAAATCACAGTAAGAGAGTATATAACTTACCTCAAAGAAGGATCCACTTTAATTCCGAAGTTAAAAGCACCAAAAGATCAAGTGATGATTAACAACAAGAAACAAGCCGTATCAATGGATAAAGAGAGACATAGGTCTATGAGAAGAAGAAAATGAAAAGGTATAAATGTTCATCCTCTTCAACAGATCTTCCTTTTATAGAGGAGGGGGTATCCAACATTCATTTAGTCTTAGATCCTAGGAATCATTATTGCACGATAGAATATGAAGCGAATCGTGAGAAAAGTGCTAAGTGGAGGCTAATGTGGGTATTTTCTTCCCATCCTTTTACTGTGAATACAAATATTTTGTTGAACATGTGGCGTCATCTGGAGCCATGGGTGTTGCTGTGAACGAGAAGCATAGTATCAAAGGAGATGTATTGAATCCCTACGCGGATTCACTTTATCACATCCCGAGGAGGAGACGTGGAAGATCCGCAAACGATCTGTTGGCGTCACCTAGGAGTAGTTCGAGGCAAATATCAGATGCGTGGCTGGACTCTACTAAGCATTAAATGCTATCTCAAAGAAGCAGAGACACATGGAAGCTTATAAGCGGGTCAAGATCCTTAGTGGGATCACAACAGGTAATTGAAAGGGACTCATCTATTAGCTGCTGCGAGGAATAACTGGTAAAGAAAAGTCTATAAATACCTCACTTCTTCCCAAGAGGATGGGTCAAACAATTTTCAGATCTAGGAGAGAGGAGAAAGTCCAAAGTTTAGTCAAATCACTTCATTATAATTGTAGTCTTTCTACTCTCATCTCTAAACCATATTCAAATACTTAATAAAGCCTTAAACTCATTACCCTATTGGCGTAATCACTAGCTGAACCACGTAAATCCATTATGTTAAGTGTGTGAATTTGTTACTTTCTCTGATTTACTTTATAGTTGTTTATGTTTTCAAATCGTCCTTGCTCATTAACACTATTTGAGTAACACATCCTATCTTACTTGCTCCAAGCATTAATTGAAGTTTTACTATTATATATCTTATTTTAGATTATTTATCATATTTATATTCCGCGTAAACTATAGAAAAATTAGTAGTTACAACGATTTGACCTCTCATTCTAACAACGATTATTCATCATGATGCTTCCTTGTTTAAGCTACATAGGGACAGTGATGTTTCCTTCAGTAAGCATCACAATGCAATAGTTTTTTTGCACTATGATGTATTCTCCTCTTAATGCATCTTTCGTCAAACAACATAGCACAATGTTGCGCCACTTTATAGGCAACATGCATACGACACCATAATACAAGCGAATGCATCACTTGCACCAAGTGTGCATTCCAAGTTTAAGGTAATACGTTTCTACTAGCAATCCATTTTAAAGTGGGAGACTGTTTTTTTAGTATTTTTTTATATTCTACCTTTTTTGCTTCTTGTAGATAATGTAGTTTTTGCCTATTTTCTTTCTCTCATAAAATTTTATCTTATTATCACAAAAAGAAAAGATATCAATAAATATAAGCAAAACATAAATTTTAGTCCTCAACATGTTATCTAAGTCAACATGTTATCTAAGTCAGGGGAGGAACAAAGGGTTGAGTAACCATGGATCTAGGCCCCCATAAATCATAATAACCATGTAAAAACCTCTATAATTTATCCTATATTTATTATTTAGTCCACCAAATCTAATATGTTTACAAAATTTCATTTTAGTCCCCCTCCCCCATTCTAATTTCTGGTACCGCCACTGTTCTAAGTTTTTTAATTATTTTTTTTAATGAAAAATCAACATAAAAACTCAAACTACTGACTTCATAATTAATGCCACATATCTAATATGCAAATATGCATTATCGAGTAAGTAGCACGGCGTAATGATGCTTTCTTATCAATTATGCTCCATCAGCAAAGCTACATAGCATAATGATGCTTACGCATCAAGTAAACACCATCATATAAGCAACATCGAGTAAAGATGTATTACCGTTTATACACCTTCAAGGCTTCAACCAAGACCCCCTCCATATATATGTCTTAAGGGCATTTCTACATATTGAGAACTGGAAGGAAGATGCCATTTACCAACTTCCACCTGCTTTCGCGATAAGCATAACGATGTTGTAGCATCATGATGCTTCCTTGTGTAAGCTACATAGGGACAATGATGTTTCCTTCAGTAAGCATCACAACGCAATAGTGTTTTTGCACTATGATGTATTCTCCTCTTAATGCATCTTTCGTCAAACAACATAGCACAATGTTGCGCCACTTTATAGGCAACATGCATACGACTCCATAATACAAGCGAATGCATCACTTGCACCAAGTGTGCATTCCAAGTTTGAGGTAAGACGTTTCTACTAGTAATCCATCACAAAATGTGCGTCATCACTAAATAATGAACTTCGGGATAAGATGCACCACTTTTTGGAAAGTGTGCACCACATGCTTAAGGAGATGCATCGATGACGCATTCCAAAGTACGCAACACAGGCTCGAGATGATGATCCATCTCGTTCGATGATGTATGCTAGAGTATGCGCCATGCAAAAAATACGGGTGTTATATTATTACTCCCTTTAAAGAATTTCGTCCTGAAGTTCAAAATAAAAACAGCTGAGCAAGCTCCGTCGATCGAGATTTTGAGCATATTCCTATACCATAATAAGAGGAAATCCCACTGGGTTCCCAACTTTTGTATTAAACACCAACGACAAGGACTTGTTGAGCATACATCATATACCGGGCACCCATGAATCCCAATAAGGCCCACAATTTATCACAAACACTGATTATGACCTTCTGAGCATACGTCCCATATTGCACATCCAGTGATCCCAATAACGTTCACAACACTACCGAGAAAATCGATTTGGAATCCTAAGCATATGTCCCATAGCACATACTCAAAAATGCCAAAAAATTTCTCAATGCAGGATCCGAAGTGCACGTCTCATACCATAACACTCAATGATACTTAAAGTTCATAATGGTGGTAAGGGTCGTTAAATATGACAAGCAATATTTAACGTAGTATTGTGAGGACCAAACTCTAATGCCAGAGCAGTCGAATGCAAGCCATCGTTGCAAACGGTCTTCCGGGTTGTCTCCGTTGTAGTAGAAGCTAGCCGATACGACAATACACGCACGGTCCTTGACAGGTGGGGATGATCAGTCCCAATGTGTGTTACCGTCCATACGGTCTTCCGGTTTACTAACTATCCAGTGGTTCTCCATTCAAGGCATCCCAAACTCAAAGTACACGGGTAAGTCCAACACGATTTACAAAGCAACTGGTAGAAAAATTACAAATTCTCTTCACACACCGTAGTTGGCCTACCTACTCTTCCAACTTATTCTTTCACTTTTCCTAATTATTAAGGAAAATTTTGTGTAATCACATTATAAACTAATTACCAGCGATTCCAAAACGCACAGTTACTAGTGTTGTTTCAGAACGTGCTCTGATACCAACTGTGACGGATCGGAAACTTAGTTCCCAACGTCGTGCTATGCGGGACAGAACTCCCTGATGCACTACTCTGATGTGAGTAACCATCTGTAAAACTTAGCCTCAGATCTTTCCAACTTATCCCTTGTTCTGTTAAGGGTGCAAGACCATAAAAGCCAATGGTTATCCTTTTGAAACGCATCACTAATGTGATTTTAGAATAATGTTAAAAAGTTCTATACTCAGACTTGTGAAGATTCGATTTCTAGACCTAATTTTTAATAAATAAAAAAATAAAGAAGATTAAAACAAACTTGATTCCAAATTGATGGGAAGAACTAGGGATAAAAATTCCACCATTAGCCAATATTTCAAGTGATAAAATCTTAAAATTCTTGTATTCAATTTATTCCAAATATTGCCAAAGTTAGGTTTTTGAAAGAATAATTGTAAATCGAAAGTATGAGACATCAAAAGTTCAAAACTAAGCATGACCCATCAAAAGAAAACACAATTATTTGATAAAAACCATTTTTTTCAATTTAATTTAAAGCAATTAATAGTAAAGGAATTGTAAAATAAATAAATAAATAGAAGTTACCACTTAATTATTGGAAGAATGGCTTCCTCCGTCGCCCCAATGATGGTGATTAGCTCATTGTATTGGAAACACCCTCAAAATAGATTTTCATAGCTCAAAAAGCGTTTACAAAGATGAATTAATAGTAACACTGGAGAACAGAAACGCTTATAAGCCTTACAGAGACTTGTTCTCTGCGTTACATAAGAAAGAAAAGAAAACAGAAGAAAAGAACGGGCTTTAGGTGCTTCAGAAATACAACTGCTTCAGTGACTGCATCAGCGACAGTTTCTGAGCACCTTATGTTCTTTTCCTTCTTCTTCACCAGCAGCAGAAGTGTTTTCTCCTGGAATTTTTTCGGTGGCTCTGGATTCCTCCCCCTCCCATTTCCTTTGCTTCCCTTTGCTATATATAGGGTTAGTAAACCCTAATAAGTCTTGTGAACCGATAAGGACCCAAAGAACAAGTCCAAATCAATATCAAACTTACGTGCAAATCCCAAACAAAATACAACTCTGTTTCCGGCTCGATTCATTCCTGTTGGCAAATTTTCCGGCTGAAACACGTCTTGTGACGAGTATTGATGTTGTTTAGGTTGTTGAATCACTTTGAGATACCAAGTGCACGTTTAAAATCCTTAAAACTCGGTTGACAGAATCATGCAGAAGCTTTCTTATGCAAACAAAGTCTTCCCGCCATTTTCGGTTTCAAATTCAAAGAAGGGGGTGCCCCCAATACAAGAGATGGGTTCCATTATTAATTCTCCCCGGTGCCTTTATCACTTTTCGAGCCGATTTTTCCGCAAATGTTTATTTCTCAAAAATACCTACAAAGACATAAAAAAACATAAAAAGTACAAAATCAAACACTATCAAAATAGATAATCGAGCGCAATTTAGACACAAAAATGTGTCTATCAATCACATACTTACAAGTGTTATCCATACCTTGGACATGCATTGGACTAGCATATACGCCATTGCAGACCTATATTCTGTTTCTCTGACTTTGTTTCGAACATGCGCTAGGTGCATGCATTGATATTGCCTTTTCTAAGGGTGCAAGGAACATACCATCAATGCCATATATCATTCTTGCGATGCAAGTGACTTATGCAAGCTCGCCCCTAACTTGCAATCTGGTTAGCTTCCTATCCTTGGCCATGCCCAATTCGCATTGGTGCACACCATAGATGTATAGTTTGATAGGAAGTATAAACATTCACCAAATGGATTGCAACTACCTCATCAAGTATGGCAACAATAATCTCTTGCCTTGGACTGCAGAGCCAGATGATATGAGTTACCAGAATATTGCAATAATCTCCAAATTAGATGATAAATCTAAAACCTAACCTAAAGACAAATCCGCGGCAACGACGCTAAAAATTGATGTGATCATAGACAGTGGTAAGAAAAGTATCGTTCACTCGGACTTGTGAAGATTTAATTTTAGACCTAATTCTAATTTTAATCTAGCAAATATATACAAAAGATGGCAGCAATATTAAGGATAACCGAGACATAGGATTTCACCATTTTTCATATTCATGTGGTTCAAATATTAATTATATACAATTATAGCTCAAATACTAGAAATATTGACTATGATTCTTTGCCAAAAGTAGATTCCTAAAATATTAGATGTAAATCATAAGCATAGCGCATCAAAAGTACTTTAGACTAAGCATACACCATCAAACAAAGTCACGCCTAATTAGAAAAATCATAATTCAATTTAAATTAATGCAAAAGTCATAAAAGAATTAAATATAGTTACCAAGCAATTGTGAAAAATAGTTTCCTCCATTGTCCCCGTGATGGGGTTTAGCTCATCATGCTCAAAGCACTCTCAAAATATTAATTCATGGCTCAAAAAGTGTTTACAAAGGTGAAATAAAGAGAAAATACTAAAAGCAGCGAGTTTGCGACGGTGTATGGATGTTATAGACTCGTTGTTATAAATCAAGTGTTTAAAATTGAAGATAAACATTGCAAATATTAAAAGTTTTAGCAACAGATTCTTCAAACTTTTGACCATGGTTTCTTCAACATTTTTTGTAACACTTTCTTCATCTTCTTCATGAGCATATTTCTGATTTTTGATTTCTTTGATTCTGGCCAGAGCCAGCCCCCCGCTTCATCTCTCCATTGACCCTTCTATTTATATTACAACCTCAACAACTCCCATATTTTCTCTCGAATCTTCACTTTAATGGAGATAATTCTCGGAATAAAAATTGTTTCCTTCTCAGAAATATCTTCTTTCTCGATCTGATTTAAAGCTCGATGATTCTGTTAATATTGTTTCCCAAAATAAAACACGAGAGATGATGATGTTGCCCTATAAAATCTTGCGAGACAGCAGCGAGACTTGGTTTCCTTTTTTCACGAGATTTCCCTTAACACCAACTTTTTTTGACATGAGTCTTTTAATTTTGTAAAACTCTTCTTACAAAGGTATGAGGATATTCTTGCCTTAACATAACCACAAAAATCTCCTTCAGATCACGTGTACAATTTTAACAGATTGAGAAGAAAGCATTCTCGCCAAAATACATTTTAAAACGAAGGGAAAGGGGTGCTCCTATCCAAACTATGGGTGACTTCATCAATTTGCTTGGGTTCCTTTGGTAATTTTTCTGGTTGCTTTTATCATTTTTTTGAGCCGATTTTTCTATAAATATTTATTTCCCAAAAATACATACAAACACATAAAATAACACAATTAGTACACAATCGAGCACCATCAAAATAAAGAATTGAGACAAATCAAACACAATTTTTTTCTATCAAATACCCCCAAACTTATTATTTGCTAGTCCTCGAGTATATATAATCTAGAAAATAAAAATCCTTACTCATTGTCGCAGACATCGCGATTGCACTTAGCGGGTGCAACAATCCTTTGAACCCCTAGGTGGCTCTAGTGGACGAATTTTGTCTCGTGAGGGTTTACGAGAGATATACCCACAAAACCTTTACTCCAAACTCTAGATATTTGTGTACGATTGAGGGTAGACACTAAACATGCTATTTAGTTGGCTACTAAATTCTTTGGCTATGGGAGGAATTACCCTGTATGAATCCAATTGATGTACACAGGTTTTCACTCAAGCGTACTAAAATTCATATGTAAGTCAGCAAAGCACTACTCAGAAAGTTGTTCAATGGACCACGATACTTGGAATTCTAACAAACCACAATCACATGAATAGATCAAGAAGATGTATATGGAGATAGAAGTGTGCGCACGTTGACTAAGGTGAACGCTGTTTCCCAGAATATATGTATCGTGACAAGACGAACCCTAATGGATTGAGATACAGACCCACTTGTCTGAATCCTAATTCTAGTATCAACTCAGCTGGTATATACAAGGATCCCAGCGGTCGATTTATTGAATATATATAAAAAAAAAATCAGACAACATAATTAGATCTTTTGAATCTAAGGGTATGCTCCTTGTCAGCATATTAAATAATAGTTCCCATGGATCCTGTGTTCCATGCTTGCTTAGGCGACGAAGACAGGTAGAACACACACATATAATATCCAAGTGTTATCATTTTTATTTTTATTTTATTTTTTTTCATTGATCAAGTTCAATTAGAATGGGGCTTGATCTTAATCATTCTATTTCATCCTGGCGATAACAAAGCGATACTAGTACCCCACCAAATCACTTAGAGAAACACAAAAAATTGCAAAAGTAAAAACAGAACGTGATATGGTGATGACACCGAGATATGGTGACGACTATCATGCTATTTCTAACACCTGAGCTCTGTCCTTTTATGAATAAACCATTTAGTTGGGTCCCTCAACTTCTAAAACCAAGAAGTATGTTTCCATCTACTTAGAATGGTCAGTTTCATCCTGAATTTTTCACAAGTTTCTAAATTTTGGAGTTTTTGGTACAACTATTTTTTTTTAAATTTTCCTCCCTCACCCCTAAACTTAAATTGAACATAGTCCTCGATGTTCTAAAGATAAATAAATTAAAGCATGAACAAAGAAAAATACTAAGAAAAGTAAAAGAGATAAGGAAATATATTACCAGCACTGTGTACCAAAATCATATGGGTTGCCTCCCATAAACCGCTAAGTTTAAAGTCTTCAGTCAGACCAGGAAAGGATTAGTCACAATTTACGAATCATACAAAAAAAATCGAAATAATTGTGGATCCTTAAAGTCAATTGGATTTGAGTCATATAGTTGACCACAATGGAATATACGGAAGTGGTGGTCATTCTCATGAAAATGTGTCGAATCAAATTTCCTTAAATGATTAGGTTTAACTTCAATATTTAATATATGACACATTTGAAGTTCATATGATCCTACATTTGGTAAATAAAATTTTGGTGGACCAACAAAGTCAATTATGGTATTATTTCATGGGTAAACCACATCAACCATAGGATGGGTTTCTAACAACTGAATTTCATTCTGGACAAAATTAGGCTCGGGAAAAAGTGTATGAAGATAATCTTTTAAAATGGTAGAGGCACATATGTCAAGTCCCTAGTGAGGGACTTTAAGCAGGGATACTTGAAAATTACAAGAGTCATCGGTACCCCCAAACTAAGGGTACATTACTCTCAGATGGACTAAAAACTATTGGTTGGGCTCTAATATCCTTAAGGTCAGAACCACGTTCAGCTTCTTCTGAGGACTGGTTACCCAAATGATCAAAAAGAATATCATCATCAAAACCATACAATGGGTTATCCAAGGTGTTCTTAAAAGCACCTTCTTCAAAATTAGTGATCCCCTAGAGGTTCATCACATTCATATAATGGATTGTTAAACACAATGCTTTATAAAGGATCATGAATAGTCCTACAGTTTATGACAACATCCTCACTCATATTTAAAACCTCTACGATTCTATCATCTTCATTAGAAACTATTATTTTTGAATTATTAGACTCTAAATTACTAGTCTCAGGACAAACTCGTTCCTCTCAACCATCATCGTTTTCATAATAATAAGGAAATATTTCATCGACTATAACAATGGTATCTCTAGTTAAATCCTTTTCCTCTTGAATAGGTATATAATTCAACATTATTATGATTGAAAATAGAAATATCATTATTATCATGAAGCTCAATTAGTGTAAAAATTTCCTGATAATTATGACTACGAATTTCAAAATTTTCATCACTATTATCATCGTCCTCATAATGACATGAAGATGAATGACCTTATCTGAACAAGTAATGTCTTCAATTCCAGCCTCGTCCTCTAGATTAGGTAAATATTTATCATTAATATCAAGGGTAAAATTGGAAACACTATTTTTGCAACTAAGTTCATTTTGAGCAATATTAGCAGCTAACCGCTCTTCTTCTTCAATTTCATCCAAATGTTCCTTAAGTTCACTGAGAGTGGTAGTTAAAGATGCAAGTTCTTTATTCTGTTCTAATGAATTTTCATAAAAATCCTTCATTATCATCTCACTCCTATGTGTCGACTCAGTTATCCGTTTGAGAGCCTCTTCTAGAGAAATGTAACTGACATTTTTATCAGTATGATATTGCTCATTTACCCGTTCAT
Source organism: Papaver californicum (assembly GCA_023531435.1). Taxonomy (NCBI): domain Eukaryota; kingdom Viridiplantae; phylum Streptophyta; class Magnoliopsida; order Ranunculales; family Papaveraceae; genus Papaver; species Papaver californicum. The sequence continues at coordinate 133,550 of JAJJMC010033778.1, read as the reverse complement.
ACGACTTGTGAGCGTGCGAATAGTAATTGGGATCACTATGGTATGAACCATAACCTCCAGAGGGTTGGTAGTGGTCCCAAGTACTATCCACACTATGGTTATAGTACGGGTAATGTCCATTTTGAAATTCAGATCGATATTCATTAAGTTGGTCCTCATAATACCAGTTCGACATTTTTTTTTGGTGCACGTGCAAATGCAAGTTCGACTAAAATAGGTAAGCTCAGGTTACCTCAGCAAAATATACTTACAGTCAAATACTAGTCAAAGTTACAAGGCTGAGGTTTGTGGTGTTTCGGATAATATCACCCAGAGGGTTCACCGTACTATCCCATAATTTTTTCCTAAAAATCGGTGCCGGAAGATGCAGTTGGTGTGTGCAAGTGTTTTTTTTTAAATACACAAAATAAAAAAATAAAATAAAAATAAAACAACATATTTACAAATTAAAAAGAAAAAATCTTAGTCTAATTATGTACAAATAAAATAAAATCTCGGGTTTTTATACTTACCTTTTCGGTTGCTTATTCCACTTTCCGTTTTTAACTTCAAGAAAAATCTGCATACCAAAAATACAAGACAAATACCCAAGTAAAATCTAGAAAATAATAAAATAAAAATAAATTCTAAACTAAAATAAACAAACAAAAAACTTAAGAAAATATAATAATAATAAAATCTAAAACCTAACCTAAAGACAAGTTCGCGGCAGTGGCGCCAAAAAATTGATGTGATTATAGACAATGGTAAGAAAAGTATCGTTCTCTCGGACTTGTGAAGATTTGATTTTAGACCTAATTTTAATTTTAATCTAGCAAATATATACAAAAGATGGTAGCAATATTTAGGATAACTAAGACATAGGATTTCACCATTTTTCATATTCATGTGGTTCAAATATTAATTCTAGACAATTATACCTCAAATAATAAAAATATTGACTCTGATCCAAAAGTAGATTCCTAAAACATTATATGTAAATCATAAGCATGACACATCAAAAGTACTTTAGACTAAGCATACACCATCAAACAAAATCACACCTAATTAGTAAAAATCATAATTCAATTTAAATTAATGCAAAAGTCATAAAAGAATCAAATATAGTTACCAAATAATTGTGAAAAATAGCTTCCTCCATTGTCCCAGTGATGAGGTTTAGCTCATCATGCTCAAAACACTATCAAAATATTGATTCATGGCTCAAAAAGTGTTTACAAAGGTAAAAAGAAGAGAAAATACTAAAAGCAACGAGTTTGCAACGGTGTATGGATGTTACAGACTCGTTGTTGCAAATCAACTGTTTAAAATTGAAGACAAACATTGCAAAGAATAAAAGTTTTAGTAACAGATTCTTCAAACTTTTGGCCACGGTTTCTTCAAACTTTTTGTAACGCTTTCTTCATCTTCTTCACCAGAATATTTTTTTATTTTTGATTTATTTGATTCTGGCCAGAGCCAGCCCCCCGCTTCAGCTCTCCATCGACCCTTCTATTTATATTACAACCTCAACAACTCCCATATCTTCTTTCGAATCTTTACTTTAATGAAGATAATTCTCGGAATAAAAATTGTTCCCTTCTCGGGAATATCTTCTGATTTAAAGCTCGATGATTCTGTTGATGTTGTTTCCTAAAATAAAACACGAGAGATGATGATTTTGCCTTATAAAATCTCGCAAGACAGCACCGATAATTGGTTTCCTTTTTTCACGAGATTTTCCTTCACACGAATCTGTTTGATATTTTGAGGTTTTTAATTTTGTAAATCTCTTCTTAAAAAGGTATGATGATATTCTTGCCTTAACATAACCACAAAAATCTTCTTCAGATCACGTGTACAGTTTTAACATATTGAGAAGAAAACATTCCCGACAAAATATATTTTCAAACGAAGGGGATTGGGTGTCCCTATCCAAACTTTGGATGCCTTCATCAATTTGCTTGGTTGCCTTTTGTAATTTCTCTGGGTGCTTTTATTGTTTTTTTGAGCCGATTTTTCCATAAATGTTTATTTCCAAAAATACCTACAAACACATAAAATAACACAATTAGTACACAATCGAGCACTATCTACATAAAGAATTGAGACAAATCACACAAAAATGTGTCTATCAGCTTTGCCTTAGCATAGGTGGGTTTATTGAACTAGGAAAGCTATAAGTTTGAGCGAAAGTACATTCACCTAATTAATTTATATAAGTGAATAAATTTGATGGAAATGAAAAGATAATTAAAAGAATTCAAAAAATTATTAAATATGGGATTTAATATTAGAATAAGGTTTATAATAATTTAGAGCGAAAACCAAAAAGGTTAGAGAAAAGGAGAAAGAGAGAAAGCTAGGTTGTTTAAAGAAGAAGACTATGGAGAATCAAGAGAAATTTATTGCTAATAAAAAGGTTAGATCCTTTCTCTTTGGGTGTTTTTCTTGATTTTAATTTCGTATGATTTTGTGTTGTTAGGTTTCAGTAATTTATATATATATATATATATATAAATATATATCTCCGATTGATGATCGCCTTTCTTATTGTATTAGATAACATGCTTAGGTATCTGTGGTTAAAATTTGAAGATAATCCAATGTAAATTCACCGTTAAATGGGTATTTTAATTTGGATAATATTCCTAAAATTTCTAGACATTTTGCTTGGTTAGGTTCTTGACTGTTTTGACAATCTTGAAGATACTAATATGAATTGGGGACTTAACAAAAGTTATAGATATGTGTATTATCTATTATGATTTAGAAACTTATTATGATTTCTCTGTTGCAGTTTGTGGTCTTCTGGCAAAAGGCCAAAATTCTTCAGTCACTTAAATCTAATAAAATTTGAGTTTATCAAAAAAAAAAAAAGATATGTGTGATAGGTGCATAAATCATACATTTTAAGTAGTTTTTCTTGACCCTCATTTGCTAAATTTGAGTGAATTACTATGTTTTAATATTACTTTCGAAGTTTAGTTGTCTTTTCAGGTTACAGTTCAGAAACCTGCAGAATGGAGCTGTATGAGAAAAATTATCGAGGATCCAGTAAAACTGTACTGAATTTAGGCCTTTCACCCTCCACAGTGTAGGAAATTGAATTACGAAGCCAAGGGCGAAAGAACGAGGTCATTCTGATCTCGTATGAGGAAGTTATGGGCAAAGCCACATGGTGGCAAACTAGTTTGTGCTGCTAGCGCCCAGGCGCTAAGTTGGCTGAACCGGAAGTGCTAAGGTGCTAAGAGCATCCACAATCACGCGACGATATCCAACGATCAAAGATCAAAAAATTTGATCTTTGATCCGTCTCAAAAACAACGGGGTATGATCAAGCGAGGGCATAGGATTCCGCTTGAACGTAAGCGAAGTATCAAGATGCCGCTTGAAAAGACGGACGAGAGACTACTAGCTCGCCTGATACAAGCGAGATTCTGCTCTATCGCCTACAAAAAAAAAACAAGGGCGGAGTACCAACATTTCGCCCACTAACTAAGCGAAACATCAGAGTTTCGCTGGTAGGAACGAGAGGCCAAGATTTCGTCTATGTATTGTGCGGATAACTCGTGTAAAAATTGTGCAGGGCGAGATGCAGGG